>BLSH010236109.1:323695-342866 GCA_018402905.1 Glandirana rugosa | reverse complement strand
CCCCCCCCCCCCCCCCCCCCCCCCCCCCCCCCCCCCCCCCCCCCCCCCCCCCCCCCCCCCCCCCCCCCCCCCCCCCCCCCCCCCCCCCCCCCCCCCCCCCCCCCTGAGCACCAGCTGCCACTGATCAGGAGATAAGTTGGGGACAGAGGAAGAAGGAGGGGATCAATGTAGATAGCATTAAACAGCCTTTATAAACAATGCACAGGATTAATTCCTGAGTGATTCAACTCACCGGTATCCATGCTTTATTTAAAAACATAATACAATGACTTCAAGCGTACAATAAAAAACATCAAAATATATATTATGTTTTGTTATACTGTAGAAACAGAATTGTCCATTCTGGAAAATATATAATTGTATTTTCTTTCCTGGAACGTAGAAACAGATGCTAGTTTTGTACTGCTACCATTTACCTTATATGTGCTACTATGCAACACCGATCAGCTGTCTGATTTAGGGGTGATTCACATCAGGTGTGGTAGGACTGCATTGGGCGGCTATTCCAGTGCAGTCCCACCGCAAGATGAGGCAAAATGCCTTGTCTTCTACCAGACAGGTTCACACTATTGCATTGCGATGGTGTGTGCTGCATGCACTAGATTTTTTTTTTCTCCAGCACGGCGCAATATGAAGTAATACACTGCCTAGCACCGTGCTGTGGTCAATAGAACCTAATGAAATGACATTTCAATAAAGTTAATTTAAAAAAAGAAGTAAACAGTGCAATGCTCCACATTTGCCGCTTCGGCACTACTGTAACCCTAACACACACCAGCAGCTGCATTGTGTGGCATATCCAGCCACTGGTGTGAATGGCCCTAAATAAATACTCCTCTCCCGATTTACAAATCATACCTCTTAAAGGAGAACTCGGAACAAACACAAACTTATGTTATAACTGCAATGTGAATAACTTTTTTACCTTTTTTACCGTTTTTAGGGGAAAATGGCCAGTAGGAGGAAATGAGGCAATTCTGCTTTCATGGGATCTGGAATAACTAAGCATTACATACAATACAGTTCCATCTAACAGTGAACCTTTCCTTCTTCCATAAAATGCCGTAAGCAGAAAAGGAATTTCAAGTAACCATAGAAAGACATTATGTAAGTTCACTGATGGCACAGATAATGTTCTTCTGTGACTCTCTGTAGCTGGAATGAGTTTGGGGTTTACATTGTATTTCCGTATTTCTTTGCTTTTTGACTCTTCATAAAATTTGGTTTCCAGAACAATCAAAGAATGTCTATGGACTGTGTTATTGTGGGAGCTTGGTCCTCCGCTGGACCGGAGTGTTTGTCTGTACATTGTAGGCCACATTCACTTCTCAATCTCCACCTATTTTTCCTTCATATACTTTCTTCTGTTTTTTCAAAACTCTTCCTCCAAAGATGCTGGAAAATGTCTTTATGCACTTTGCGTGTTGTGTTGCTATTCTTACAGCTGCTGCGGGATTCCTTGTTCTTTGTAACCTGCAAGAAGAATGTAGATGTTCTAAAAGTGTGTCCTTCTTTAACTTAAAAAGTCTGCATGAATATATTCAAGACATTTCACAATATCCAGCAACACTGTTATAAAAAAAAACTCTATTAATAAAAAGCTCCAGTCTAGTGACTTTGCCTAGCCTGAGATGATGCCATTGCTGGTCTGCTGCATGTATATGTAATAAGCGGTTATGGCTATTTATGAGTATGATATTACAGAGCTTCACCTGAGGAGATGAGGCAATTCTGCTTTCATGGGATCTGGATTTACTAAGAACGAGTTAAAATACGGTGAAAGGTCTGGGGGATAAAACATATCAAGAGCGACTTCAGGAACTTAATATGTACAGTCTGGAGGAAAGAAGGGAGAGGGGAGACATGATTGAAACCTTTAAATACATCAAGGGGGTGAATAAGATTCAGGAGGGCAGTCTTTTCAATATGAAACCAAAATCAAGAACACAGGGACATAACCTCAAACTAACTGGGGGGAAGTTCAAAACTAATCTTGGAAAGTATTATTTTACTGAAAGGGTGGTTGATGATTGGAATAAAATACCAACAGAGGTTGTAAGACAGTCAACAGTAAATGGCTTCAAACATGCTTGGGATAAACAGAAATCTATAGTCAGACAACGAGGTTAATGGAAAAAAAAAACAAAAAACAAAAAAACGAAAAAAAAAAGGGCAGACTCGATGGACTACTTAGTCTTTTTCTGCCATCACTTCTCTATGTTTCTCATCAAACAATCGGCAGCATATCACCTGAACTTTTTACATTAGTTCACAGCAGTAGCGACCCTTTCCCCCTTAAACCATGCGCCTGGCCCCTAATCTACATGCAGGGCGCTGAGTGCATGGATTCCAATGGGTTTTTTTTTTCTTTTTTAGAAGCACGTGATTAGAGTCAGAGGCCCTAATTGGCTTCAAAAAAGGGTGGGCTTGGGGCCAAGGTACCCAGTTGTGTGACAATAGTGAATTAATATTTGCTATTGCTTTCCTGATTCTCCTCCTGGTCAATCAGGAAGAGGGTCCTGAGACCAGTCACCTGATTGGCCGAGAGGAGAAGCGATCCATTTGGCCGCCGAGGAGGTGGAGATCGCTTATTGGTGGGATTGGAGGTGTAGCTAAGTATTGGGATCGCAGGCAGGAAAAGAATCCAGGCAGCAGTAAGTGGGAGGCGGTACAGAGATCACAGTGATCCGGGTGGGGAGATCGTAGAGGAGCCGCAGGATGAAAACATTGCAGACGACTATACAGGGTCTTCTATGCCTGAGCTGCTTCTGAAAATGCTAATTTACTGGCTGCTTCTGGCCTTCCAGTCACTGCACCCCTGCAAGTGTGCAGCAAGTGAAGTCAGAACTCCTACTCTGCATACTTTGGGGATGTAAATTAAAACAACTCAAATGGATCAAGATTTACTGGGGCAGAAACACCTCAAGGGTTAGCATAGACCAACCCTTCTCAACCACGGTTCCATGGAACCCTCTAGGGTTCTTTCAGACATTGCTAGGGGTTCCTTGACTAATGAGCAATTTATGCCTCTTATATATGTGACCTTTGACACCAATGGTAGCAGATGGATTGTTCCCCCAAAAAATATACCACCAGCTGCCACTGGTTTACAGGCTAGAGCAGGGGTCTCCAATCTTTGTAAAAAAGAGACAGTTTACTGAAATGTTGTAAAAGAAGGGGGAAAAAAAGACACATCCCCAAAAAGTCAATAATCAAAATAACAAGGCATCCCCTAATCTCCCATTGGGGGAGACATGGGTATATAGGGGATTTTGAGCACGTCACAAAATAGTACACAAAAGAGTAATATGCATAAAAACAACATAATTTATTATACACAGTTGAAAGAGTGCAATCTAAAATCATGTGAAAAATGCTGCGAAGTTTCTTATAAAACCAACAGAGCCGAAGGCGATGGTGGAATCGACACTTTTCACCCAAATTTGGCTTTTTTGGGATCCACTTGGTGTTCACAATATATTAACTAATGAATGATACAAACAGTGCATTATTTTACATAATAAACCTACAGACTACTGTCCTTCAGACTTTAGGGGGGCCAGACTGTAACCAATGGGAGAAAATGCCCCAGCCTCAGTGGAAGTAAACAACCCCCTATCACTTGTATTAGTGGAAGGAATAGCTCCCAGTTGTTGGTGTAAGTGGAAGGAGAAGTGCCCCATTGTTGGTGTTAGTGGGAGGAATAATACCCCAATGTTGGTGTCAGTAAGAGGAATAATGCCCCATTGTCGGCGTTAGTGGAAGGAATAGTGCCCTATTGTTGGTGCCAGTGTGGGGAATAGTACCCTATTGTTGGTGCCAGTGGGAGGAATAATGCCCCATTGAGAGTGCGCCACAGTTCATAAACGGCGATTCACGTTACAGCGCCACTCTGCAGCAGTAAATGTACGCAAGCCGGTCGGATACCGGTTAATCTGTATAAAATTCTTTTAACATGTTTCAGGACATATATATACAGTTGTGCTCATAAGTTTACATACCCTGGCAGAATTTATGATTTCTTGGCCATTTTTCAGAAAATATGAATGATAACATTTCTGTCACTCATGGTTAGTGTTCGGCTGAAGCCATTTATTATCTTTCAACTGTGTTTACTTTTTTTAAATCATAATGACAACAGAAACTACCCAAATGACCCTGATCAAAAGTTTTACCCCAGTTCTTAATACCGTGTATTGCCCCCTTTAACATCAATGGCAGCTTGAAGTCTTTTGTGGTATTTGTGGATGAGGCTCTTTATCTTCTCAGATGGTAAAGCTGCCCATTCCTCTTGGCAAAAAGCCTCCAGTTCCTGGAAATTCTTGGGCTGTCATTGCATGAACTGCATGTTTGAGAGCTCCCCAGAGTGGCTCAATGATATTGAGGTCAGGAAACTGAGACGGCCACTCCAGGATCTTCACTTTATTCGCTGTAGCCAATGACAGGTCGGCTTGGCCTTGTATTTTGGATCATTGTCAAGTTGGAATGTCCAAGTGCGTCCCATGCACAGCTTCCTGGCTGATGAATGCAAATGTTCCTCCGGTATTTTGTGATAACATACTGCATTCATCTTGCCATCAATTTTGACCAAATTTCTGTGCCTTTGTAGCTCACACATCCCCAAAACATTAGCGATCCACCTCTGTGTTTCACAGGCCTTGTTGACTCTTCTCCATATGTAGAGTTTATGGTTGTGACCAATAACCTCAATTTTGGGCTCATCACTCCAAATGACTTTGTGCCAGAAGGTTTGAGGCTTGTCTCTGTGCTGTTTGGCGTATTGTAAGCGGGATACTTTGTGGCATTTGCGTAGTAATCGCTTTCTTCTGGTGACTCGACCATGCAGCCCATCTTTCTTCAAGTGCCTCCATATTGTGCATCTTGGAACAGCCATACCACGTTTACAGAGAGTCCTTAAGTTATTTGTGTGTTTTTCTTTGCATCCCGAACAATTTTCCTTGCAGTGGTGGCTGACGTTTTAGTTGATCTACCTGACTTTGGTTTGGTTTCAACAGAACCACTAATTTTCCACTTCTTGATTAGCATTTGAACACTGCTGATCAGTGACGGCTGGTGAAGTTTTAGGATGGAGGGGGTGCTAGGCCCTGTCCATCCTTTTTGACCCCCTCCTACTTCTAATAAGCCCCACCCCTTATAGAATCCACACACTCTGTCCCCTGTATTCCACATATTGTGTCAGGAGTACACAGCTCAGCATCACAGGACACGGTATACAGCTCAACATCACAGGACACAGTATACAGCTTAGCATCACAGGACACAGTATACAGCCCCAGCATCACAGGTGGGGTAAATTGCAGCCAATATCACAGGTGGGAGTAAATTGCAGCCAATAACACAGATGGGGGTAAATTGCAGCCAGTATCACAGGTGGGGGTAAATTGCAGCCAGTATCACAGGCGGGGGCAAATTGCAGCCAATAACACAGGTGGGGCACTTTCCAGCCAGTGACACAGGTGGGGGCACTTTTGCAGCCAGTGACACAGGTGGGGGCACTTTTGCAGCCAGAGACACAGGTGGGGGCACTTTTGCAGGCAGTATCACAGACGGGGTGCACTTTTGCAGCCAGTGACACAGGTAGGGGCACTTTTGCAGCCAATAACACAGGTGGGGGCACTTTTGCAACCAATGACACAGGTGGGGGCACTTTTGCAGCCAGTGACACAGACGGGGGCACTTTTACAGCCAGTGACACAGGTGGGGGCACTTTTGCAGCCAGTGACACAGGTTGGGGGCACTTTTGCAGCCAGTGACACAGGTGGGGGCAGTTTTGCAGAGATGACCCCCCCCCCATCTAGTAGGCAGGAGTGTTGCAGAGTTTGGCATGCGGAGAAGCAGGCTGTGAGTCTGCAGAGATCGACATGTGGAGAGCGGCTGTGTCACCATCAGTCGATCGGTCACTGGTCAGGGTCTCTGTGGGAGCAGGAGTCACGTCCGCCGCTACAGTGACCCGCCCCCGGCCACCGCATCCAATCACACTGAGCCGCAGGCTCAGGGCAGCCAATCAGACTGTGTGTGTGCCTGTTCAGCGCACACATATAGACTTTAATGGCTGACCAATAGGCTAACTACTAGGCTGACAGCCAAGGAGCCGAAAAAACCCCAAAACAAAGTCAATGTACCGGCGCCACCTGCAGGGGGGTTGGGCGGACTTTTTTCTTCTTTTTAGCCGGTGTGGAGGCAGCGCCCCAGCGCCCCCTACAGGCCAGCCACCACTGCTGCTGATTGACATTCTCAATTCCTTGGATATCTTTTTATATCCCCTTCTTGTTTTATACAGTTCAACTACCTATTCCCACAGATCCCTTGACAATTCTTTTGCTTTTCCCATGACTCAGAATCCGGAAATGTCAGTGCAGCACTGGATGAAAAATGCAAGGGTCTGTCAGGAGTCCAGAAACCCATTGACCTTTTATACACACACACTAATTACAAGCAAACAGATCACAGGTGAGGATGGTGACCTTTAATAGCCATTCAAACCCCTTTGTGTCCACTTGTGTGCATGTTATCAGGCCAAAATCGTAAGGGTATGTAAACTTTTGATCAGGGTCATTTGGGTAGTTTCTGTTGTCATTATGATTTAAAAAGAGTAAACACAATAGATTGATAATAAATGGCTTCAGCCAAACACTAACCATGAGTAAAATAAATGTTTTTGTGTTATCATTCATATTCTCTGAAAAATGGCCAAGAATTATAAATTCTACCAGGGTATGTAAACTTATGAGCACAACTGTATATATATATATTTTGTTCTGAGGATCCTTGAAGCATCATTAAATCTATTTGATTTCAGTACCTATTTACTGGCATTGTATCTGCCCCCTCCTGTAGTTTTTCTACAGCCAGCCTGTTAAGGGTGGACTTACTGGGTCCTTCCCACAGCTCTGCTCTTTGCACAGTCTATGAGCAGCTCAGTATTGGTGTCACCACTACATTTACAAGGTAATATCTGGGTTTAGAAACACATTTAGTGCACACTAAGCAGATTTATGTTGCTGCTATTGAGAAACAAATGTAAATGAAAGTTTTGTGTCCTGAGTTCTGCTTTGAATTTCAGCAAAATGACCGCTTTAAACCCACAGTTCTTTAAAATGGTATAGTATCCATACACCTACCTTGTGATACTGTGCGTTCAGGTTATCAGAGAGAGGCATGCAAAAGAGAGAAAAAAGGATGATGAGTTAACATAGGTGATGCAAACAATTTCTTATACCTATGCTTTGTTAAAAGGGTTAGGTTACCTTTACAAAAAAAACTGTCTATGCAGAATATGGATATTTTGTTGAAAGTTGAATAAAGCCCTTGCTATAGGTATAGGCCACTTACATACCTCATGAAGCCTGACTGGAAAACTTCTAGGATGTTAAGGACCTTGCTAAGAGAATCCTTGTTACAGCACACCTTCATCATAACAGGAGCAAGCTATTTCTTTGATTCAAACCCCCTCAGATGCACTTTCTCTCCCCTGATGCAGTATCTCTGAGCTCAGCATTTGAGAGCTCACTCCTGTGATGGAGGTGAGCAGTAACATTAGGCCTCTCTTAGCAACATCCTTAGCAACTTCCCAGAAATAGTCAAGTCAGGCTTTATGAGGTACATAAATAGGCTACACCTATAGCAAGGGCATTATTCATCTTTAGGCAAAGCTTCACAGCTTGATTTTATCTACAGACATCCCCTATCTGTATAGGCAATTTTTTGGTAAAGGTGAAGTAACCCTTTAAGTTTTTTTGAAAATAAATTTTGGTTGTGACTTTTGTACTTTATTTGCATGCTGTGTCACATGTACACATGCAGATCTGTCTCCCTCTAGTGGCACACTCTATGTCAGGCACCTCAGTCAGCACCTTGACAAATTGCACGAGACACTGCACTGAGAAGACAGAAATATGAACACTGAGAGAATATGAAGAGCAGAGCATGTGACAACAGATTTGTCTTGACGAAACAGAAACAGCTATGTGTGCTGCATTACTAAGTTGGAAGTAAATACTGCCTATGTAATTAGCAAATATGACTGCCCCTATGTATAATTACAAACTATATAGAGAAGAAAGAGTGCAAAACGTACATGCTGTAAAAAGATTATTTTCATTAAGTAAAAAACCTCAAGACAGATAATGCTCTTTAATTTTCTTTATTATATTCTAAACTAAACAAAATGATTTTTTGTTGTTTTTATCAGGTAGATTCTATTTTATGAATGCACTGGATTCAGGTAAAAAAAAAACCATAAAAACTTTGAGAAGATATATCAATAAAATGATGAGTTTAAATGCTTTCTGAGATAAGAATGTCAGAATTTTTAGATATAGTAATATCTCATTTATCTCAGAATTCTGACAATTTATCTCAGAATATCGGAAAGTGATTTTTTTACATGACCTCAGTGTTCTTCTGTTAACATTAAATATTGTTATATGCAAGAATATTTCATCTTTTAGCATCTCCAGCCAGGATGTCTGGGAAGGACACACACCCCTCACTCTCTCCAAACACAGACAGAACATTTTAATTAGTCCATCCGCAGAGGCATGGGCGTCCGCAGATAGGGGCAAGGGGGGGCGATTGCCCCCCCCCCCTGGAATCAGAAATCGGATCGAGGGTTGCCCACTAGGTCCTTATCCTCTTGGGCTATGTATGAAGTCTCTGATCGTCTCGTGTGCCATGTCCACAGTCTCAGACCATCTCCTGTACTATGTCTGCAGTCTCTGACGATCACCTGTAGTATGTCTGCAGTCTCTGACCGTCTCCTGTAGTATGTCTGCAGTCTCTGACGATCACCTGTAGTATGTCTGCAGTCTCTGACAGTCTCCTGTAGTATGTCTGCAGTCTCTGACGATCACCTGTAGTATGTCTGCAGTCTCTGACCATCTCCTGTAGCATGTCTGCGGTCTCTGACGATCTCCTGTAGTATGTCTGCAGTGTCTGATCATCTCCTGTAGTATGTCTGCAGTCTCTGACTGTCTCTTGTACTATGTCTGCAGTCTCTGACCATCTCCTGTACTATGTCTGCAGTCTCTGACTATCTCCTGTACTATGTCTGCAGTCTCTGACCATCTCCTGTACTATGTCTGCAGTCTCTGACCATCTCCTGTACTATGTCTGCAGTCTCTGACCGTGATAATGTGATAATGTCAAAAAGCGGCATAGCATGGGTGACCTTAAAATGATGCCCCCCCCTTGAAAAAATTTCTGCGGACGCCCATGCGCAGAGGTTAATAGGAGTATTAAACATGCTTTGCCTTTGATGCATCCTATAATACATGTTTATTTTTTAAATTGAAAAATTTGTACAAATTAGTAAAAAAGATATATATACAGCCCCAATTTCAAAAAAGTTGGGACATAATCGACATGAAAACAGAATGCAATGGTTTCCAAAACTCATTAACCCATATTTTACTCAGAATAGAAAATAGAAAACATATCAAATGTTTAAACTGAGCAAATGTACCATTTTAATTTTATTTTAAAAAAAGGTAATTTTGAAATTGATGGCAACATGTCTCAAAAAAGCTGGGACAGGTCATGTTTACCACGGTGTAGCATTCCTTCTTCTTTTAACCGCTTGCCGACCGCTGGTCGGCAATTGACGGCGACAAAGTGGCTCTGTAATGCAAATCGCCGTCATACGACGGCGGGCGCGATACAGAGCCACTGCGAGCGCGCGCGCTAACTGTGTTCGGGGGGGGCCAGGGAGCGGGTGCGGTGGCTTCGATTGCCGCCGGCCACCCGCGATGCCCCCCCCGGAGCGAATGAGCGGAGGTCCGTGTATGTAAACACGGACCTCCGCTCTGTGTGAGGGGGAAGGGCTGTGATCACAGCCTTCCTGTACATGAAGGCTGTGACCACTTCCCTTCCCCAGCTAGGGCAGTCCCCCTACAGTTAGAACACGTCCAGGGAACATAGTTAACCCTTAGCGCGCCCCCTGCAGGTTAACCCCTTCACTGCCAATGGCATTAACACAGTAATCAGTGCATTTTTATAGCACTGATCGCTGTATAAATGCCAATGGTCCCAAAAAAGTGTCAAAACGCTCCGACATGTCCGCCCCAATATCGCAGTACCGCTAAAAATCGCAGATCGCCGCCATTACTAGTAAAAAATAAAAAAAAAATAAAAACCCCAAAAATGAATTCTCATCATCCGTAAACGCGACCACTTTTGCGCAAACCAATCAATAAACGCCGATTGCGATTTTTTTTTATCGCAAATATGAGGAAGAATATAAATCGGCCAAAAACGGTGAAAAAAAATGTTTTTTTATATTTTTTTTTGGATTTGTATTCTAGCAAAAAGTAAGAAATTTGGGTTTTTTTGCAAAATTGTCGCTCTTCTTTTGTTTATAGCGGCGATCAGAAATGACGCAGAGGTGATCAAATACCACCAAAAGAAAGCTCTATTTGTGGGGGAAAAAGGACGCAAATTTCGTTTGGGTACAACGCCGCACGACCGCGCAATTGTCAGTTAAAGCGACGCAGCACCAAATCGCAAAAAGGGCTCCGGTCCTAAAGCTGGAAATCCTTCCGGGGCTGAAGTGGTTAACAACACTCTGTAAATGTGTGGGAACTGAGCAGACCAGTTGCTGGAGTTTTGGGAAAGGAATGTTGTCCCATTCTTGCCTTATATAGGATTCTAACTTCTCAACAGCCCTGGGTCTTCAAATGTTTTTAGTTGGTAAAAGGTCTGGACTGCAGGCAGGCCAGTTAAGACTCTTCTACTAGGAAGCCATGCTGTTGTCATATTGTAGATGCAGTATAGCATTGTCCTGCTGAAATATGTAAGGCTTTCCCTGAAAAAGACTGGATGGGAGCATACTAGGGTTGCCACCTGTCCAGGATTCACCCGGACAGTTCGGGTTTGGAATCAAGTGTCCAGGTTTCAGACCACCTGAAACCCGGACACATTATTCAGACTGGACTATGGCTTCAGGGAAGGGTTGCTGGCTGCAGTTGTCTAAGCCAAGAGTGTCCATTATACTCTCTTTTACACTGTCCCCCCCCTCCCACACACACAAGAAGACAGCAGAGGAGAGGGGGCTCAATCTGCTCCTCTTCCTCCTGCCCCTACCCCTCTGTGTCTGCCCTCCCTCCAATCCCCAGCACTGTGTCTTTAGAAAAGGAAAGTGGGGGCCAGAAATTTGAAGTCCAGCAGCCTCAGATACAACTGGATGAGAGGTGCTGACTGCCAAGGGGTGAGTAAGCTCCCCATCCATCCCTGTCTGTGACTGAAGTCCCCCCCTCCCCCTTCTCTCTCCTGCCTCTGAGTGAGTACACTAAGGTAAATCAGGGTTTTCAGAGCACCCCTTATATCAGACTTCCCCCTTTACACCAGAGGGCACAGTGTTCCCCCTTATATCAGAGTCTGCAGGGTCCCTCCTTATAGTGTAAGGGAGTTTTGCGAGTTCAGATGTAAAAGGGGAACTCTGCGAGTTCAGATGTAAAAGGGGAACTCTGCGAGTTCAGATGTAAAAGGGGAACTCTGCGGGTTCAGATGTAAAAGGGGAACTCTGTGGGTTCAGATGTAAAAGGGGAACTCTGTGGACTCTGATGTAAAGGGGGACTCTTGTGATTAACTTCATATGATTAGAAATGTTATTTAATTGCAAAATATAGGTATAGTTTATACTATAAAAAAAAATTGCTGTGCGCTGCTAAAGTGTTCGGGTTTGACTTGAAGAAAAGGTGGCAACCCTAGAGCATACGCTGCTCTAAAACCTGAATATATATTTCACCATTGATGATGCTTTTCCAGATGTGCAGACTGCCCATTCCATAGGCACTAATGCACCCCCATACCATCAGAGATGTGGCTTTTGAATTGAGCGTTCATAACAAGCCAGAAGGTCCCTCTCTTCTTTAGTATGTAGGATGGGGCTCCCATGGTTGCCAAAAAATGTCAAATTTCGATTTTTGTTTGACCACAGAACAGTTTTCCACAGACTATTTTAAATGAGCTTCAGCCCAGAGAAGATGGCAGTATTTCGGGATCATGTTCAGATATGGCTTCTTTGCATGATAGAGCTTCGCCTTGCATTTTTGGATGATACAACAAACTGTGTTCACAGACAGTGATATTTGGAAATATTCTTGAGCCCATGCAGTCATGTCCATCACAGAATCACGCTTGTTTTTAATGCAGTGCCATATAAGGAGTCAAAGATCACGGGCATCCAATATTGTGTTTCGGCCTTGTCCCTTGCGCACAGAGATTTCTCCAGATTCTTTTGATGACATTATGTACTGTAGATGATGATATAATTAAAGTATGTGCAATTTTACATTGAGCATGCAAATTCTGAATTTATTCTGAAATTGTTTGACAATTATTAGATGCAGCTTTTCACAGATTGGTGAACCTCTGACCATCTTTACTTCTGAGACACTCTGACTCTAAGATGCTCTTTTTATACCCAATCATGTTACTGACATGTTGCCAATTATCCTAATCAGTTGTAAAATGTTCTTCCAGCTCTCCCTTGTTAGTACCACTTACTATACCAGCTTTTTGTTGTCCTTTCACAACTTTTTTGAGACATGTTGCTGCCATCAAATTCAAAATTGCCCATTTTTTTTCTTAAAATAATACATTTTCTCAGTTTAAACATTTAATATGTTTTCCATTTTCTGTTGTGAATAAAATATGGTTTTATGAGATTTGTAAATCATTGCATTCTGTTTTTATATAGCTTTTATGCAGTCACAAGCTGCAAGAATGCAATCTTGAGATATTTCACACCTACATAGAGGATACCATCACAACAAGTAAACAAATTAGGGGCAACTAGTTCTCATTCTGCACATGCATGAGATTTAGGCAGGCAATGGATGGAGCAAATTTCTTTCCTGCAACCCGAAATTTGCTTGATTCCCCCATCAACATAGACAGTGTTGACAGGGGAATCTGTGCTGTTACACTTGTATGTAACAAATAATATAATGCAGTTATGTTAAGGTTTATATTACTGGTTAATATATTGCAATCTTGTGGTTATTTTGGTTGTAGCACCATCCTTTTCTGTTTTATTATCTGTGTTCCCTCCCACTTTGTGGTGTGCTTACTGTTCCTGCTTCACTATCTTGATGGGATAAGAGATCGCCACTTGTCTAGGCCTTTCCTGCAATCTGCTTGCATCCGGGAACACATTACCATATTTTGACCTTCAAATATCATCTTTCAATTATCTGCCACATTTTGTTGGCTGCTATACCTCCTGCTTGCAATAAAACCTACGCTGATGGAAAAAAACGGTGTTTGGTGAGTTCAAGCTATCTGATAACGGCTGTCTGTGATTATATCTGCTTATACAGGCTAGACATAGAGGTCTCAGCAAGGGATAAGTCACTATTACAACAGTTGTAATCAGAATAGATTCTCTCCTGCGGAGCCATTGTGTACCATCTGCTAGCGATAACCACATGTAAAATCCAGCAGGCTGGTTGTATCCACGTTGATCGATCTTGGGTATATTCAGCCTGCCAAAACCATCTATGACCGGCCTTAGCAGTATGTCTCCAAGATGCTGTAAACATCAGGAAATGGCAGCCAACTCCCAAATCCAAGATAGCGGTGCGGAATCTAAATAATGCTGACAACACTGCGGCAGAGAAGAAGACTTGTAAGGATGCCATATTATTGTAATGTTAATATTTATTGCTTTGTCTGATTGAAATATTTCAGTATAGGTGAAATGTCCTCTTTAAAGAAAAAAACACATTAAATGAAATGAAAAATAAAATTGAACAAAAAGCATTTTAAGTTATCTAAAAAAATTAAATACAAAAAAAGCATAATGTAGGTGCCTGATCATTCTCAGTCTGGTCAGTCATTGTCTGCTCGTAAACACACAAAATAAATGGAAAATTGTGTCTGCCTGCGGTTGGATTTAAAGTGATTAGTATTAATCCCATCATTAGCAGCATTAAGCAAAGTGCTACGATGCTGTGATATCAATGTACTTTAATGGGCTTTCAGACTAGCAGAAAGCTCTAAGCTAACCAAACTTGCTACAGTATACCAAAGGTCTTACAATGCTGATAGTAAACCCCTGTAGGAGTGTTGTGGGGTTCTACCACTGTAAGTGCAACTATAGTATGTACCCCAAGGTCACAGGACGATGTACAACTGAGAGCCCACTACCCTGCCAGTAGCACGCTTCCTGTCCTATGGCACTTGTTCACCATACTATGGAGTTGGTTTACTAAAGGCAAATAGACTGTGCACTTCGTAAAGTGCAGTTTCACCAGAGCTTAGTAAATGAGGTAAACCTTCACTTTGCAAAGAATACCCAACCACATGCAAGTAAAATTTTAAAATATTTGTGTGCACATGATTGGATGAGGGAAGTCAGTCTACAGAGTTTCTGCTCATTTACTAAGCTCTGGAGCAACTTCACTTTGCAAAGTGCACAGTCTATTTGTCTTCAGTAAATCCACCCCTATATCTATAGAGGAGTAATGTGGTCACCCTATGCTGCCCACATGATTTGGACTACAAACAAATCCCCTTCTCTTAATCTCTATTTGTAGTATACAGAGTTCACAGGATGTGACAAGGACACAACATTTCTGGCAGGATCAAAGATATATTTTGAAACAAAAATTATTTAGCTGCTCGTGAATTTTACTGGATTGGTTGCAACAAGTACAGGTCAGAGTCATCCATTGGTGACAATAAAATTGAATATAATTTATAATTGAAACTTAAGATGTATTTGAAGCCTAAACATTTATTTATTATTATGTGTTTTAATTACTATTGTATTTCAATA
This sequence comes from Glandirana rugosa, assembly GCA_018402905.1. Taxonomy (NCBI): domain Eukaryota; kingdom Metazoa; phylum Chordata; class Amphibia; order Anura; family Ranidae; genus Glandirana; species Glandirana rugosa. The sequence goes on along the minus strand of BLSH010236109.1, from coordinate 328,066 downwards.
AATGGGGACAGTGCAGTTACAATAAAATTCTTAACAAGGTTTGGCTTTTATTTTTTTGTATTGTGGAATAATTTCATTCATTCCCCTGCTGAGCATTACCACAGCCAGACAAAGTGATGGGAAATCCACGCTTTGTGCAGTGGTCCAAATCATTTGGTGGAGGGGGGATTATGGTGTGGGGTTGTTTTTTTCAGGGGTTGGGCTTGGCTCCTTAGTTCCAGTGAAGGGAACTCTTAAGGCGTCAGCATACCAAGACATTTCTTCCTCCGTTCTTGTAAAAACTTTAAACTCTCACCAGATATTATGACCCATTGTGAATTCATGGGTAATATAGAGGTTGTTGAAATAACCAGAATCTCCAAGTGCCTTTAAATCTTTCTTCCAATCAGTGCTCCTCAGCTCCCTTAAATCTTCTAAGGGATATTCCCAAAAAAATTAAAAACAATATATAGTGTAGTATGCCAAAAGAACAGAAACCTTATATATAAAAATAATTGTACTCGCATAATATAGTGACCATAGGAGTAAATACAGTCAGGTCCATAAATATTGGGACATTGACACAATTCTAATCTTTTTGGCTCTATACACCACCACAATGGATTTGAAATGAAATGAACAAGATGTGCTTTAACTGCAGACTTTCAGCTTTAATTTGAGGGTATTTACATCCAAATCAGGTGAACGGTGTAGGAATTACAACAGTTTGTATATGTGCCTCCCACTTTTTAAGGGACCAAAAGTAATGGGACAATTGGCTGCTCAGCTGTTCCATGGCCAGGTGTGTGTTATTCCCTCATTATCCCATTTACAAGGAGCAGATAAAAGGTCCACAGTTCATTTCAAGTGTGCTATTTGCATTTGGAATCTGTTGCTGTCAACTCTCAATATGAGATCCAAAGAGCTGTCACTATCAGTGAACCAAGCCATCATTAGGCTGAAAAAACAAAACAAACCCATCAGAGAGATAGCAAAAACATTAAGTGTGGCAAAATCAACTGTTTGGAACATCCTTAAAAAGAAAGAACGCACCAGTGAGCTCAGCAACACCAAAAGACCCGGAAGACCACAGAAAACAACTTTGGTGTATAGAGCCAAAAAGATTAGAATTGTGTCGATGTCCCAATATTTATGGACCTGACTGTATAAAGGTCCACTCTTTGCTATGCAGATTCTCCCCCTGTGTGCCATACACCGCATGCAAATATGCTCTTACTAAAACTTACTGCCCTTCTTCCCAGGGCCAGATAACAACACTTAAATGCTCCTCCACATTCATCCTCAAGGCTGGGCAATCTTCAAAAGATGGCTTGCAATACCCCTTTAATAAACAACCTGCAAAACCTTTAAATCTCAGTTTGCGCCAGAGCTTTGCCAAGGCAAATCCAAACCCGTTACTAAAATAACAATAAAGTAATTGTGAGCTGCTATATCAAGAAAGCTTAATAATGAGTGAATCATTCACACCTAATACACTCTCATCTACAGTGGTACCTCGGATTGCGAGTAACGCGGTTAACGAGCGTTTTGCAATACAAGCATTTTTTTAAAATAAAATCCTGACACGGTTTGCAAGCACTGTTTTGCAAAACGAGAAGGATTAAGCCTCTGTGCATGCAATACAATGTGTGGCCAGAGGTGCGGGGGTGCTGGTGAGGCTCGGAAGCATTTGGAAATACTCGGAAATACCGAAAGTGTAAACAGTTCCTAAGCGTTTCCGAGCATCTCCGAGCCTCAACAGCACCACCACACCTCTGGCCACATACAGTATTGCATACACCAGCGCCCCCGGACCTCTGGCAACATGCAGTACTGCATTGACAAGCAGTCACTGTGGAACAAATTATCCTATGGGGAAACATGCTTTGACATACAAGTGATTTGGATTACAAACATTCTCCTGGAACGGATTATGCTCGTAATCCAAGGTTCCACTGTATATGTGTACAAAATGAATGTGAATTAATTGGTGTCGCGCTCCACACTCTAATATCTACATGATATACAGTATAATGTGAATCAACCTGTTTTCACACAATACCTATAAGAAATACTGACGCTATCAATTTAAAATTGCATAACTACAAATACAGTGATAATGACATCCAATATCAAATGTGAAAATTCATTAATATCGCTATCACCAAACAAAACAAAATAAAATCAAAAATAGTGCTGTAAAGTTCACAGTAATATGATAGTACAGTAATAATCCTCTTCTTATTTTTCACCACAATGTTCAAACTTGCTTCATGCAATGTGAGTTTCCATTCACCAGATGTGCCCTCACCTATGACCAGCAATATGGTCTGCCTGTGCTTTTGTCCCACCAAAGGAAATCCACACTGATGCGTAGGTGAGGGGCTTGCTGACATCACGGCATGAGGACAAATGAGGAATTGCGGCAACTTAACACCTGCCGGGGGATTTCACATACTATTTTATGCTGTTATAGTTTGGTGCACTGCAAGCACCATTAAAATGAGTGTTTTAACATAAGTTTAGATTAGTAATAAAGACCAGATGTTTTAGACTCGGTTCACACCTAGGTGACTTGCGATCCGACTTGTGTGGCCCCAAGTTGCCTCAAGTAGCTTGACATCCGAAATCCCATTGAAATGAATGGGAGCCATCTTATAGCGGTTGTATACTCAATATAGAAAAAAAAAAACTGTAAGGCAAATGCACGTGATTAGAGCCAGAGGCTCTAATAGGCTTCAAAAAAGGGTGGGCTCGGGGCACAGAGCACAATGCTCTGAGCCCACCCAGTTGTGTGACAATAGGGAATAAATATTCTCACACTGATCCTCCTCCCGGCCAATCAGGAAGCAGGTCCTGAGACCCATCACTCGTCTGGCTGAAAGGACAGGCGATTTCAACAGTACAAACAAATGGCCACTGCCCCCAGCCTTTGCAGCACTTGGAAGGGCAACGCATGCAAAACAAACATAAGAAATTCCCGGCTCAACTTATTGACCAGCCTGCTAACCAACCGAATTGTCTAGCAGTTTGCGTTAAAATAGGGGTTTACTTTGCACACATTTGCAAATACATGATTAAGCTACAGAGCCCCGTCAAGGCACCCCGGTATGGGACTGACTAGAGCAGCAGGTTAGAGCAAAGTAAAGATGACTAGAGGACATTTATTTCAAATGTTCTTTCTTATTTTCAAATTTCGGAAATTTGAAAATAAGAAAGAACATTTGAAATAATAACTAACTAATAAATTATTAGTTAGTCATTATTTCAAATATTCTTTCTTATTTCCGAAATTCAGAAATAAAAAAGAACATTTGAAATAATAACTAACTAATTAATTATTAGTCATTATTTCAAATGTTCTTTCTTATTTACAAATTTCCAAAATTTGGAAATTCGGAAATAAGAAAGAACATTTGAAATAATAATAAATAACTATTAAATTATAGGTATTGGAATTTCCGTGAAAATTTGGCTGTTCGTGAACTTCGGTATGAAATTTATCCCTAACAGCCATATTTTCAAGGAAATTCCAATACCTATAATTTAACCACTTGCTGACCGCCCACCGCAGCTCGACGGTGGCAAGGTGGCTTGTTATCGCGAACCGCCGTCACAGGACGGCGGCCGCGATAACTAGCATTGTGAGCGCGCGTCGCTGGAGGTACGCTCACTGTGTACGGGGGGAGCCAGGGGGCGGGTAGGGCGGACTCGATCGCCGCCGGCTACCCACGATGGCTCCCCCGCACTGAAAGAACGGAGGTCCGTGTATGTAAACACGGATCTCTGTTCTGTTTAAGGGGAAAGGGCGATGATCACAGCCTTCCTGTTTATGGAAGCTGTGATAATCCCCTTTCCCCAGCCAGGGCAGCCCCCATACAATTAGAACACACCCAGGGAACACAGTTAACCCTTAGAGCGCGGTCGGGGGCGTGACCGGATGGTGAACTGAGCAGACGTGTTTGAGAGGAGCTCCTGACATCCTGACTCTAATCCTGTGCAAAGCTGCTGCATCCGACTTTTCTACCCTTCCATCGACCTTCCCATCTTTTCAGCCTACGTCGTCGAAACGTGTCCTAATCTCAGTCCTACAGTCCTCGAGGAGAGTTTGTGCAGACGAGTCAAGTGGTAGGCCAGTGCGGGGGCTGGCGCGAGATTCCCAATTGACACAAGGGACCCACACAAGATTAACATACCCCCGACGGGACCGACCCCTTTCCCCTAATAGTGTCGAAGGTATTTGTCCTTCCGACACTAGTAGCGGGAAAGGGGAATTTGTCTTGTCTCTAGGCACAAATGTATGTGCCTGGAGGCAAGAAAGTCACGCCCCCTCGGTAGCACCCATCGGCCGCCGCTAGCTCAGGCGGGATGGGCGGGGGACCGAGGGGGGCA
>BLSH010236109.1:305854-319040 GCA_018402905.1 Glandirana rugosa | reverse complement strand
TGTAAATGTTTATGTAACTTCACATTTGTGATGTGACGGATTGGTATGGTATACTCAATGGAGATGGTGGTTTGAGTGATCCTGGTAAATGAGGGGGGCTGGATCCCCTTTTGGTGGGGGCTCAGACCCAGATGCCGCCCCACAGTGGGCACGTGGACTCCTTCCGGATCCGCAGTCAGGAGGCCAAGAACCCAAGCAGAGGGGGGGGGGAGGGGGGAGGGGAAGGGTGAATATGGGGGATAGTCACTGTTTATATAGTTAGCAGACTATGTCTAGTTAGTCTGGGGCTTATACGGCTAATGGAGCCGGGGGCCCTTGTTTGTGTATGTTAATGCATATTCCAAAAACAACAATAAAAAGAACTTTTAAAAAAAAAAAAAAAACCCTTAGAGCGCCCCCTGCAGGTTAACCCCTTCACTACCAATGGCATTTACACAGTAATCAGTGCATTTTTATAGCACTGATCGCTGTATAAATGCCAATGGTCACAAAAAAGTGTCAAAATGGTCCGACATGTCCGTTGCAATATTACAGTACCGCTAAAAATCGCAGATCGCCGCCATTACTAGTAAAAAAAAAAAAAAAAAGAAAAACCCCAGAAATGAATTCTCATCATCCGTAAATACGGCAACTTTTGCGCAATCCAATTAATAAACGCTGATTGCGATTTTTTTTACCAAACATATCAGGAAAAATATAAATCGGCCTAAACCCATGGAAAAAAATGTTTTGTTTTTTTTTTGGATTTGGATTTTATCAAAAAGTAATATATGTGGGTTTTTTTGCAAAATTGTCGCTCTTCTTTTGTTTATAGTGGCAATCATAAATGACGCAGCGGTGATCAAATACCACCAAAAGAAAGCTCTATTTGTGGGGAAAAAAGGACGCAAATTTAGTTTGGGTACAACGTCGCACGACCTCGCAATTGTCAGTTAAAGCGACACAGTGCCGAATCGCAAAAAGTGCTCTGGTCCTAAAGTGGGAAATCCTTCCGGGGCTGAAGTGGTTAATAGTTATTTATTATTTCAAATGTTCTTTGTTATTTTCGAATTTTTGGATTTCCGAATTTCCATTCTCAGCTGTTCCGATTGTCAAATTACCGCAATTACCGAACTAGCCGAATTCGCAAATTTCCGACTTTTTCGAATTCCCGAATTTCCAAAAAAATTAAAAAACGAACAGAACGAAAACTAACAAATTTCTCAGCCATGCACAAGTCTAGTATCATTGCACAGATGTGTTATATGACACCCATCAGAGTAAAATTAAATACATGTAAATTTAGTGACAACTGTTTGCTTAATTCATTCTGGCTTAGGACCCTAACAAAAATAATTCACAGTTCAATGATGAATGAGACAGGTTCCTGCAGAGCTATGAAGCACAGGAATATCGCACAGCGTCTACCAGCCTCTTCAGTTTATATGCCAGAGAATGACCTTTTTTGTTTTTCATAACAGAAAGGAATCTGTTCACATTCTGTATGATAATTTCCTGACACACAAAGCTAAAAAAAGACCTGAGTTTATACAGTAAAATGTAACTGGATGTCTTGTTATTAAAATGTAGGTAATGTCTCCCCTCCCCCTTCTTCTCATCTCAGAAGGGGGTAAATGAGAATATGCCAGTATAAGGGGACACCAGAGGCTCATTAAATAAAAAAAGAAATCTCTACTCAGACAGCCCCTGGCAAAAGACGCTGAAGCTCTGGGGAGGATATTTAGCCATCTGCCTAAAGGCTGCACATCAAGCAGGGCACTGTCTGTCTCCTGTGGTTGGATGATGTTTGTGGACAGGAGCTCACAAGGGAAATTGAGAAAAGTGGGTCAAGAAAAGCTGGTGCCTCTGTAATCATAGTCAGCAAAAAAATCTGTCAACTGCACAGACTCCAGAAATAGTCAAACAAAACAAGTAAAAAAAAATCAAGGGGATTTGTGTTTACAACATAAGTTTTTTTAGTGGCTAGTCCGCGACTCTTGGGGTTTACTTCCTCTATATTCCCCTGTAAAGAAGAAGCATAATGGGCTACTATGCATCGCAGCTGGTGACTGGAGCGTGCCCGCGGGTCGGGTGGACCCGATGTCCGGCGGATGTGTCAAAAACGTCCGACATGTCCGCTGCAATATCGCAGTACCTCTAAAAATCGCAGATCGCCGCCATTACTAGTAAAAAATAAAAATAAATAAAAACGCCATAAACTAATGTCCATAGTTTGTAAACGCTATAACTTTTGCGCAACCCAATCAATATACGCAGATTTCGAATTTTTTTTACCAAAAATATGTAGCAGAATATATATCGGTCTAAACTGATGAATAAATTTGTTTTTTTATTTTTTATTTTTGGATATTTATTATAGCAAAAAGTAAAAAATATTGTTCTTTTTTCAAAATTGTCGCTTCTTTTTTGTTTATAGCGCAAAAAATAAAAAATGCAGAGGTGATCAAATACCACCAAAAGAAAGCTCTATTTGTGGGAAAAAAAGAACGCCAAGTTTGTTTGGGTACAACGTCGCATGACCGCGCAATTGTCATTCAAAGCGTGACAACGCTGAAAACTGAGAATTGGTCTGGGCAGGAGGGGGGTTTAAGTGCCCAGTAAGGAAGTGGTTAATAGCTGTGTTAATCTATAGGCTGGGACTCCAATGTTCAGATGCTGCAATTATTTATCTAGAGAGTCACCACTCTCTGTACATTTCTTAAAGTGTTACTAAACCCAGGACCCTGCATTCACTATATCTGGTCTCCCACAGTACACAGAACATGGAAATGTAATTATTTTAGTAAATATAAACTGATAAATACCTTTTCTCATCAGCAGTATATAGCAGTCTTGTGACTTCTATCAGTGTCTGGTTAAAACTTGTAGAAGAAGTTTTCATTCTACTCTCACTGTCCTATGAGACTGCAAGACCCCTGACCCTCTGTCTGGCAATGCTGATTGGCCCTGTGCTGATCACATGCACCCTGTTCCCTAGCCTCAGTTTTATCAGGAGATGGTTTGGGGACTGTGGAAAAGGGAAGGAAGAGGGGAAGGGGAGGAACAGAGAAGACAGGATCAAACAGCCTTTTTACACAATGCAGAAGATTAACCCCTTAGATCCCACAGTGAGTATAACAAGCTTGCTTTACTGCATATGCAGACTGATTTTACTGTTGTGGGTTTAGTAAGACTTCGGGGTTGATTTACTAAAGGCAAATCCACTTTTCTCCACAAGTGCACTTGGAAGTGCAGTTGCTGTAGATCTGAGGGGAAGATCTGAAATGAGGGGAAGCTCTGCTGATTTTATCATCCAATCATGTACAAGCAAAAATGCTGTTTTTATTTTCCTAGCATGTCTGCCTCAGATCTACAGCGACTGCAAAGTGGATTTGCCTTTAGTAAATAAACCCCAATAACTCTACTTAATGTTGGTTCCTGAGAAACTCGTCTAGCTGAGGGGAAGCTCTGAAATGAGGGGAAGCTTCACTGATTTCGATCATCCAATCACATTCAAGCAAAAAATGCAGTTTTTTATTTTCTTTGCATGTTCCCCTCAGATATAGAGCAACTGCGCTTGCAGTGCACTTGTGGGCTCATTTGCAGTTGCACTTACAGTGCACAGACTATTTACCTTTTTTACCTTTAATTGTATGTACTCTCATGAGGCAACGTCCCATTGTTCTGTTATTAAGGTGATTGGGGAATTATATTATATTTAACACAGTCGGCAGTGCAGAGTTTGTGGCCTCAGTCGTTCACAGATTTTTCCTCCCCAGCAGATGCAGCCCAGCATTCCCGGATCATAACAGTTTTCCTCATGTAGCTATCTCGAGTATTTCGCTGAATGTTCTTGTGTCCAGGGGCGTTGCTAGGTCTACAAAAAATCTGGGGCTAGAGCCCATAGCAGCACAGTAGAGTCATATGCTTGAGCAGGCTTACACATGTATATAATATACATGTGTGTGTGTGTGTGTGTATATATATATATATATATATATATATATATATATATTTAAACATCGTTACATTTCTGAGTGTGGATCCCCCTTACATCAGTGTCCCCAGAGTCCCTTCCTTACAACAGGGTCCCCAGAGAGGCCCTTCCTTACATCAGGGTCCCCAGAGAGACCCTTCCTTACATCAGGGTCTCCAGAGAGCCACTTCCTTACATCAGGGTTCTTCAGAGCCTCTTCCTTACATCAGGGTCCACAGAGAGCCCCACCTTACATCAGGGTCCCCAGAGAACCCCCCCATATATCAGGGTCCCCAGAGAGCCCCTTCCTTACATCAGGGTCTCCAGAGAGCCACTTCCTTACATCAGGGTCCACAGAGCCTCTTCCTTACATCAGGGTCCACAGAGAGCCCCACCTTACATCAGGCTCCCCAGAGAACCCCCCCCATATATCAGGGTCCCCAGAGAACCTCCCCATATATCAGGGTCCCCAGAGTTCCTCCCCATACATCAGGGTACCCAAAAAGCCTCCCCATACATCAGGTGGAGGCGAGGGCTACCACGGCTCAGTCTGCCCCTGCCTCCTGCATTCTGGACCAAGACATACCTGCAAATTGCAGAATTGCACCCACCCGGTAAGAGATTCGGGGCTATAGGCCCCAGACTCGGGGCTGTAGCCCCAATAGCCACCCCCTAGCAACGCCCCTGCTTGTGTCCTTCGTTTTGTTCTTCTTAAAGCCCTAAGATGCTGCCCGAAACACCCTGAACCTTCTAAGGCTTCTGGCAATTAACCTAAGCGCCAGAAGAAGTTTAAAAATAGGCATTTTTTTTTACCACATCCAAAACTCACGGTTTTTCGCAATTCGCGGGTTCTCTACGAACGCAACCCCTGCGAATTGCATCTATATTAGGGATGGTGCCACCAAGAGATAATTATATGTATCTTACTTGTGGAACTCCACCGCTTCCATTTATTTGAACCACTAGACACATGGGCGTCCGCAGAACTTTTTTCAGGGGGGGGGGCATAATTTCAAGGTCATACATGCTCTGCCCCTTTTTGACAATGTCATAATTACATTATCATGGTCAGAGACTGCAGACGTAGTACAGCAGATGGTCAGAGACTGCAGACATGATCCAGGAGATGGTCAAAGACTGCAGACGTGATACAGGAGATGGTCAGAGACTGCAGATGTGATACAGGAGATGGTCAGAGACTGCAGACGTGATACAGGAGATGGTCAGAGACTGCTGACATGATCCAGGAGATGGTCAGAGACTACAGACGTGATACAGGAGATGGTCAGAGACTGCTGACATGATCCAGGAGATGGTCAGAGACTGCAGACATGATACAGGAGATGGTCAGAAACTGCAGACATGGTACAGGAGACAGTCAGAGACTGCAGACATAGTACAGGACACGGTCAGAGACTGCATGCATGGCCCAAGAGACTGTCAGAAACTGCATACATGGCTCAAGAGGATAAGGACCTAGTGGGGAACCCCTGATCTGATTCCTGATTCCGGGGGGGGGGCAATTGCCCCCCCCTTGCCCCTACCTGCGGACGCCCATGACTAGACATGAGTTCGTTGGAGATCCCATTCCAAAACCATGAACATCAATTTGGAGTTATAACACGACCCACTCTTCAAGGAAGGTTTTCCACAAAATTTTAGAGGGTGGGGTTTTTGTGCCTTTTTAGCTAAAATAGCATTTGTGAGGTGAGGTGCTGAAGTTGGATGAGGACACCTGGCTTGCAGTCAGTGTTCACATTCAACCCAAAGGTGTTCAGTAGAGTTGAGGACATCTCTATGCAGACCACTTGAGTTCCTCCTCACAAAACTCATCAAACCATGTCTTTTTGGAGCTTTGTGCGCAGAGTACAGTCAAGATAGAACAGAACAAAGCCTTCCCCAAACTGTTCACAAGTACACAATTGTGTAATATGTGCTTGAATGTTGTAGTATTAACAGTACCCTTCAATGGGGTGTCCTCACAATTTTGGTCATATAGTAGGTGTGATGGTCAGGAGTCTACAAACTTTTAACCACATTGTGTATTTGGACTTTTTGCCTTAGTGAGTCAGCCTAAATATGTATAGATCCAGATATCATTTATCTAAAGACAGGAAATATACATGAGAGTATTTTAGTTAAAGAAGACTCCCGTACTTAATACACTATCATCCTTGTTGGAGGATTGTTAAAATTATACTTGAGTAATTCAGATATTAGAGATATTGTGATGCAAGACCTTTATACCTTTTATGGACTCATTGTGGAGTGTGCCTATTACTGTACTAGTGTGCTTAGATTAATGATAATACTGATCCTACATTGTTTGTCAGTTGGTTGGTTCTCTATTTGCAAAGAAAATAGCAGGATTATAGATCTATACCATTGATAGGAGACAAACATGGTTATGATTCAACAGTAGGGTTTAATAGTGAGTTATTTGAAGCCAAATTATAAAAGCAACAAATTAATGCAACTCTCTATTTATTAACCCCTTCCTTACTGGGCACTTAAACCCCCCTTCTGCCCAGACCAATTTTTGGCTTTCGGCGCTGTCGCATTTTGAATGACAATTGCGCGGTCGTGCGACGTTGTACCCAAATAAAATTTGCGTCCTTTTTTTCCCACAAATAGAACTTTCTTTTGGTGTTATTTGATCACCTCTGCGTCATTTCTGATTGCCGCTATAAACAAAAAATGAGCGACAATTTTGCAAAAAAGAACAATATTTTTTACTTTTTGCTAAAGTACAAATCCATTAAAAAAAATTATTCATCAGTTTTGGCCGATATATATTCTTCTACATATTTTTGGTAAAAAAAAAAAATCGCAATCGGCGTATATTGATTGGTTTGCGCAAAAGTTATCGCGTCTACAAACTGGGAATTGATTAATGCCGTTTTTATTATTATTTTTTGGCGGCGATCTGCAATTTTTATCGGGACTGCGATATTGCCGCAGAAATGACGGACATTTTTTACACATTTTTGGGACCAATGACATTTATACAGCGATCAGAAATTTAAATAGCCACTGATTACTGTATAAATGTCATTGGCAGTGAAGGGGTTAACCTGCAGGGGGCAGTGAAGGGGTTAAATATGTTCCCTGGGTGTGTTCTAACTGTGGGGGGGCAGGGCTGGCCGGGATATAACAGATCTAACTGATCCCAGTGACAGGGATCAGTAGATCTGCTATGTCCCCTGTCACAGAGCGGGGAACCGCTGTGTTTACATCGGCGGTTCCCCGTTCTGAGGCTGCTAAAAGATCGGCGGGTCTCGGGCGGACATCGAGTCCGCCCGAGCCACGGGCACACTCGCGCAGCGTGCGGCGCGCCCCGCCGCTGCCGCCAGGGAGCGCGCGAGGAGCATGCACAGGGGACGATGTCCATGGACGTCGTCCCGGCATTTCAGATCCGCGCTGGAGCCGTACTTCGGCAATAGCGCGGATCTGGAGTGGTTAACACACATAAAATTAAACCTGAATCTAACTACATATCGGCCTCCTGCAGCACAGTATAAGTGTAAGGGGAGGAAGCAGCAGAAGGAGCTAAGCAGTTATACCAGCCTTTCTCACAACACTGAGGAACCCTTGAAATAATTCTCTGGTCTCGGGGAACCCCTGCTAAAAATTAAAAGTCTACAACTCATGATACATTAGTGTGATGGTCAATGGGAAGAATGCTCCTTACAGTTGTGGTCATTGGGAAGAATTACCCCCTTACAGATAGCTAAAAAGATCAATGATGTCATTGGGAATTTATCTGAGAGGTAGAAATTGTCTATTGCTCAAGGAAGCCCTAGCAACCTCTGGAGGAACCCTAGTTGAGAAACCCTGAGTTAGGGGTTGACAAGGAGTTTGCTGAAAGAAGGAGAGTGCAGAGTAACAGTGAGATGAGCTAACCACTGTGCTCTTTCTCCTTTCACTGTCCAATCACAGGCTGGGGATGGGTCCAGGAAAGTCTGGGCTCGGTGGAAGTGGGTTGAATGATGCTGGCCATCAGACTGATGGCATCTTGAATTGTGAACATTGCTTGCAACAAAAGCTGTTTTTAATGTTATCTTTTAATGGGCGGTAGTAGGGTCTGTGCTGGTTGGACATATGTCTTTTTCCAAAGAACAAGTGTAAATGATTGCTGGATCCAATTTTATCATTTGTATGCTTAGAAGAAAATACAAGTGAGATGGAGCCCCACGGCCAAAGTTAAAGTGGTTGTAAACATTTTGTTTTAAACAATAAATGTTATACTTACCTGCTCTGTGCAGTGACTTTGCCAATGCTTCTGGCTATACCTTATCTGCCCCCCATAGGTGCTTCCTCGTGCAGGCTTGATCTCAAGGAGCTCTGACTGCATCCATAGACACAGATAGTGTGGCTTGGCCCTGCCCCCTGCTCCCTCAAATGAATGGCTCCCGCTCCTATCAGTCTGTCCTGTGAGGAGGCAGAGAGCTAAGAGAGACTCTGCTCTTTGGCACAACACTGGATCTTATGGGGGGGGGGGTGTAAGGAGAGGGAACTGCACACAGAAGGTTTTTCACCTTAATGCAGAAAATACATTACGGTAAAAAACGTTCTACCTCTTCAAACACTGCTGAGGCGCAATAGGCCTAGGCATGAAACCTTGGTTACTGTACTGAACAGACTACCGTCTTGCACCAATCCCATGTAAGAAATGATACTTACAACCAATTAGGTTGGAAAGGGCAAGGCCACAGCTTTTATTTAAAATCTAACACAGAACATGAAATTCCAACACTTTTTGTAGCAAATACAGGAGGTACGAGAATAAGGCAAGGCGTCTTTCCGGGGGTGGGGAGAAATAGAAAACTAAATTTTGTCCCATACCCGACAGTAAGAAACCCACGTCCTTGGAGATAGCAATGCCTGTACCAGGTCTAGCAAGAGTCGGAAATGAGGTTCCACAAATAGGCCAGACAGGGAAGGCCCTCCAGGGATGCCAGGGGGACCAGGGACCAAAATCTGTTGAGCTGCGAATGAGAAAGAGCTTCAGCGATATCATTAGCTGTCCCAGGAACGTGTTTGGCTCTAAAACATATGTTATACTGCAAACATCTCAAAACTAAGAAACACAGTAAAGATACCACCGGAGGGGACCTGGCGGACTGCTGGTTGACCACCTGAACAACACTCAGATTATCCGACTAGAAAACCACCTGGCTGTTGCGCAACCTCTCTCCCCACAGCTCAATGGCGACGATAATTGGAAAAAACTCCAGCAGGGTTAGGTTGCACAAAAATCCATGTGGGCCTAGGAGGCCGGCCAACACTCGGCAGACCATTCCCCTTGGAAAAAGTCACCGAAGTCACAGGAGCCTGTTGCATCAATGTACAGCTCCTGCTGCGAATTCGGGACCTCCTCCAGCAGCCAGCAAGACTGGCCATTGTAAGACTGAAGAAAGGGTAGCCATATCTCCAAATCATCCTGCATGGGCTTGGTGATACAGACATAATGGTGAGGGGTGGACATGGCCTTCATGGCCCACGGCAGGTGTCTACAGAACGCCCTCCCCATGCGGATGACTCTGCAGGCAAAAACTAAACGACCCAACAAGGACTGAAGCTGTTTCAACTGCAATTTTTTGGCCCCTTTAGCCAAACGAATGAGTGAGAGAAGTCTGGCCAATTTGTCACTGGGCAAATGAAAAACCATCACCTCCATGTCTATTTCTATGCCCAAAAAGGACAACACCGTCACGGGGCCCTCCGTTTTATCAGCCAACAGTGGAATGGCAAACCGCTGACAGGTGTCCTGAAAAACAGAAAGGAGCTGCTGACACTGTTCACTGCCTGCAGGGCCTATGAAGAGGAAGTCGTCTAAGTAGTGCAACAGCAAATGCAAACCAGCCACCTGGGTGACTACCCATTCCAGAAAGCTACTAAAGAGCTCAAAGTAATAACACGATATGGCACAGACAATTGGAAGGCACATGTCAAAAAAGTAGCTACCCTGGAAGTAGCAATCCAGGAGATGGAAGCATTCCAGGTGGACTGGGAGGAGGCGGAAAGCAGACTCGATGTCCGCCTTAGCCAGCAGGGCTGACTGACCAGCTGCCCTGATCAATTGGAGTGCCTTGTCGAAAGAGGTGTAGTGGACCCGAGATTCTTCCTTATCGATGCCATTGTTGACCGAGGAACCCGAAGGATAGGAAAGATGGTGGATAAGGCGAAATTTGCCCTCCGCCTCTTTAGGGACCACCCCAAGGGGGGAAATTCTCAGGTTGTGAAAAGTGGGGGAATCAAACGGGCCTCCCATAAGCCCCAATTCCAGCTCCTTCTGGAGCATCTCGGCCACGACGGACTCAAATTGAGAAGCGGACTTCAAATTAGATGCCATAGTAGGCTTGTCTAAATAATTAAAGGGGATCTAAAAACCTTGGTCCAAACCGTCCCTCAGAATCAAAGCCTCCCTATGAAAGGGGTACTGGTCTAGCCAGGGGAGCATCCTTAAGATGTTCATCGGTGTCCTCTGGCTTAGAAAGTTCGGACCTAGCCCGTAGCTTGGCCGGCGGCTGCTTGCTCTTTCTAAAGCACCCACTGGCTGGGTGAGCACCTCCGCAAAGTGAGCACTCATGCTTAAAACAGCACGCGGTGTACCACTTGTAGTGGCTCTCATTGAAAAGCCACCAGACACCGCCTTTTTTGAGAGCTCTGAAAGGACGAAGGCCTGTGGGGGCACATGAACAGCAACCACAGGCTACCATCCTGACAGTCGAAACGAAACTCATTATGCGCCCCCATTTTTTGGTGGAACTGAGTGTCGTAGTGAAACCAGCACTGACCCCCGTGCTTTATAAGCACCCCAGATAAGATCTAGGTAGCAAAAGAGAAATGCGCCCAACCCTGGAAACCGTTCACAAAGCACTCCTGCATATGCACAGAACCCTTGCAGCCAGTTCCCAAACGCGCAAGGAAGCTGCTTTAACCGTCTGGGCCGTGGCACCAGCCCGGCCTGGCACTGGGAGCCGTGCTGAGGGAACCGCAGCAGGTGGAACCCTTGCAGACTGTTGGAGGGCTCTAGAACAAGCCGGGCGGGAGGAGGCATCATCCGCAGGTGGGGAGACCCATCCGGAAGGACCCCGGCGGCGACGGGCAGAAGGTCTGGATACAGCAGGAGGAACGGGGCGTGCACCAGGGCTGCCAGTGGCTCCAGAGGATCAGCGGGGACAGTCAGATGTATAAGTCGCCCTAGAAGGGCTGGGGCTCAGACGGGAAGGTGGGTGTGAGCGCCTCCAGGCCTTGGAGGCAGGGGGCCCCACATTGGAAAGCAAAAGAGAAATGCGCCCAACTCTGGAAACAGTTCACACAGCACTCCTGCATATGCACAGAACCCTTGCAGCCAGTTCCCAAATGGAAGCTGCTTCGTTTTGTCACCCTGTGCCGTAACGTCGACCCGCCGAAAGTTGTCAATCGTCTCCCTTTCGGGAGGGACCAGTGAGAGAAAGTCGATAAATTCACAACGCCAGATTCTACCCTTAACTTCCACTGACAGGTGCATGCCAGTCGGGGAAACAGCCCACAGGGTGCCACCGGAAACGGAACCCGAACTAGCTGCCAGGGTGGAAATGCTCATGCGGGACATCACCGATTTAACGACCGCAAAAATGCGCTCTTCTGGCGGGCTTTATACAGCAGCGTCAACGGACCTACCCCAAACCAAATCACAATCATACTCACTGATTTGCGGAGGTAGAGCTGAGCAAGGATGACCAGCAGTGGATCCAGGTTGAACAAACGTGGCAGCATCGTCCGTGGGAGGGGCCAGCAGAGGGCCGCGACATCCATCTCCTCAAGGAACGGCATTTGCCAGGCAATGCAGGATGATGGTGCAAAGGAAGATCCAGGGGTGGAGCTTCAGCCACCAAAGAGCCTGGGTGACAGCGGACAGCAGCTGTGCAACAGCGAGAGTGACCGGCGTCCCCAGGAGGAAAACTCAGGGCATGTGCAGTCAAGACACTGGTAGAGGCATGGGAGTCTTCCACCCTGCGGGGAGATGAGTTTTAACAGCCGTCAGATGTGGGGCTGTGGTGGCAGGCGTTGGACGCAGTTACTGCCCAGCTGGGCGCAGGGAGATGTGGGGGTGCAGCAGGCCTAGGCAAGCGGGTGGATGGCACATTTAAATCTCCCGCCTGGCCGGGCACAGGGAAATAAGGGGCAGCAGGAAGAGACAGATTCACCGGAACCATGCGCACTGAGGAATCTCCCTCCCTGCTGGACACCGGGAGAAGAGAGCAGGGGGCCAACAGCGATCCAGCATCCGAGACACCTGGCAGCATCACAGGGGTACATGAGCGGGAAGCAGCCGCATGGGAGTATCCACGTGTAGTACCGCCAGCTCCTGCCCAGCTGAGCACAGGGAGAATGGGGACGGACACATCACAGGCCGTTGTCTGAGCCAGAGGGGATGACACCGTAATCGTCTGGGCCGTGGCACCAATCCGGCCTGGCACTGGGAGCCGCGCTGAGGGAACCGCAGTGGGTGGAACCCTGGCAGACCGCTGGAGGGCTCTAGGGCTCCAGAGGATCAGCGGGGACAGTCAGATGTATAAGTCGCCCTAGAAGGGCTGGGGCTCAGGCGGGAAGGTGGGTGTGAGCGCCTCCAGGCCTTGGAGGCAGGGGGCCCCACATTGGAATTCACCAGAGGTAGGGGAGCAGGGGGGGGGGAAGCGATCTCAGGGGTGAGAAGGGAAAAGAGCCAATCAGCCTGACCTTGGTGCACAAGCTCCCGGACCTTGGACAGCAGGAACTCGGGGTCCATGTAGGGTTGCCACCTGTCCAGGATTCACCCGGACAGTTCGGGTTTGGAATCATGCGTCCAGGTTTCAGACTGCCTGAAACCCGGACACATTATTCAGACTGGACTATGGCTTCTAACTCGGGAGGAGAGAGCAGACACACTAAAACCCCCCCTAACAATCACGACCGGAAACCCGTCACACTTTCTCTCACATTGTCTTTGAGGGTCGAATCTGTTGACGTCGGTCGTTGAGAAGACCCTTCGGTATCAGGTCAGACTTATTACACAGGCCCAAAGTCCGTCAGACTTTGGACCTGCGTACTAAGGTTTGGGCTTGACAGGCCCACTTAGGACCTGTCCACCGTTGGGATGTACCTGGGGCTCAAGGACGACAGGTTCCAGGCCCTCGAACACGTGGTTCCAGTCCGACTAACCGAGAAAAGGGAAGAGTGGGGACTCTAGCGAAGGGGGGGGGG
>BLSH010236109.1:292866-304419 GCA_018402905.1 Glandirana rugosa | reverse complement strand
GGGGTCATCTCGGGGGGGTATATGGGGGCAACAAACAAAACCTCTCTTGGTGCAAATAACGTTTTAACAAGCGTTTATTAGATAAAAAAAGAGGAACACTCACTTTTTAAAAACAAATCGCATGCAAAACTCCACGAGCATCGAGCTCGTTCCAGTAACATCCAGTACTCCAGTAACATCAAGGGTACGCCTCTCCTGTCGCCCTACGCGTTTCGTCACGTGCCTCGTGACTTCATCAACGGGGATCCCGTTGTTCCTGTTTTTTTATCTAATAAACGCTTGTTAAAACGTTATTTGCACCAAGAGAGGTTTTGTTTGTTGCCCCCATATACCCCCCCGAGATGACCCCAGAGAAATAGCTGATGGTATGGAGCCTATATGAGTAGAGAAGGAAGCAAGAGGAAGGAGCAGGAGACCGAGGACCCCTACTGGTGGAACTGATCCCTTACCACACAAAGATACCTTTATGTGCTTCTGTTTAGCACACTCCAGGTGAGAGGCTTGAGCACCTAGAAGTGATATCACAGATGAAAAATCCCTATACTATATGCCCTGTTAACGCCACTTAAGCACCTATAAAGAAAGACACAAGATATTTTTTAAGAAGAAAGTCACAGCCCGAAGGATCAGTTTTATGCATGCTCTTATAGACTATTAATACAGAAGTTTTACCCCCCGTTTTATATCTGGACTTGCTAAATGTTTTATATATATGATCTGATGTTGCACAGCTTGGGTTGATTGATGTGGTATATGTTGGTCCAGCCTTGAGACGTATAACGATATACCATTAAGCAATATTTATTTATATATATTTTATTATCATTTTTACTACACTTAGATCGTATTATATCATACTTAAAGTGGTATTAAGCCCCCAAACAAAAATAATTAATATATTACAGCCTACCAATCATTAGATGTGGTGGCTGCATCAGTTTTCTTTTTCAGTTTTTTCCCTCTGTTTTCACCTGGTGATCTGGCCAGTAACACAGCTTCTGTATTAGAGTGCCTCCACTCTGGATGAAGGAGCACAGGGGGCACTTTTGGACAGCAGCATTGTTAGTCTGGGGGTAGGGGATTGTTAAATGGACTAGCAGATTTAAATACACAAACAGATCGAAGACAAACTCCGGATAACACTTTATAATTTGTTTCAGCAAACATTTTTTTTTTCCTTTTGGGAAAAAGATTTTAAATTGTTTTATGACCTTTGTCACCCCTGGTTATATTTTTCTAACTCTCATTAACTCCCTTTAATAGTGACCTGGTTACTAAAATTAAAATTCCAATAAGCTCCCTGTGAAGTAACAAGTAAGTAGTTACCTCTCCAACTATCTGTGCTAATAAATGCTGCTCTAATACAGAGATATCACCCCAGATGTTTCTGCAAAAGCTGACACTTCCAAGATTGGAAAGGCTTTTCTGGTCCCCTGCTGCGCTCAGTGTTCTTCCCCCTGACCTTCACGTCACTAATCTGTCTTGTAGTGATGTTAAAGCGGAGCCCCACCCAAAAGGGGAAGCTCCGCTTGCCTGCCTCCTTCCCCCTATGCTGCCACATTTGGCACCTTTTGGAGGAGCGGGTACCTGGTTTTGACAGGTACCCACTGCCACTTCCGGTTGAATATGCCGCGGCAAATTCACCTGGAAGTTCAGCCCCCCCTCCTACTTCCCCCCGCTGCTGGGCCATTCACAAAGCACAGCATGAGTAGGGAACTTGCTGTGAAGCCTCAAAGCTACACTGCCAGTTTCCCTTCCAAGAAATGGCAGCGGCAGCACCAGAGAGCCAACTGAAAAATCGGCTTTGGTGAAGACACCGCTGGATTCGTGGACAGATAAGTGTCCTAATATTAAGACCACCATCAACATATACATCCTTTCCTGCGCTTGAAGATGTAACTTCTCCAATTGTACAACCAAAGTAATAACTTGGTTCCGGAAAATGTGCTGCCTTGCTGCCACTGGGGAACCAGGAAATCCAAATACTGTAGCAAAAACACTAGAAGACAGTGGCACACCAGCCTAGCACATTATCCTCAATACAGTACAATAGTACCTTTATTAAAAAGTTAAAAACATACAAACAAGGCATAACAAACATGGCACAGTGCTACATGCCCATAGTAGCAACTGCTGCTGGGATGATGTCTCACGCAGACTGGCTGACGCGTTTCGGGGTACGTACCCCGAAACGCATCAGCCAGTCCTTGTGAGACATCATCCCAGTAGCAGTTGCTACTATGGGTATGTAGCACTGTGTGATGTTTGTTATGCCTTGTTTACAAGCTCGTTTGTATGTTTTTAACTTTTTAATAAATGTACTATTGAGGATAATGCGCTAGGCCGGTGTGCCACTGTATTCTTGTGTTTTTGCATTAAGACCACCATCCCTCCCGGAAGTGTTAGTCTCTGCACAGACTTCATACAATTTCTCTGGCTTGTACAGCGTTTGGTGGCACAGGTTCTGTGAGAGGTAAGTATTTACTTTCTTCTTTGCAGGATGCTCTGTTACTGGAATTTTACCGGTTTGAAAAGTGTTTTGCTATATCAATTTTGAACATGCAAAAAAGCCTGTTAATCTTGCTGGAAAGCCGGTCAGCTGAACTCTCTGCTTTTGCTGACTGTTATCAGTTATAATCTTCTGAGCTATCTCTGAGGACTACTATAATCCGTCCCTCAATGTTATAAAGAATAAAAGATAAGGGGAGGTGTTCTAACTCCTGTTGTACTGTGACAAAACTGTTATTCCTTAGATATATTACAAAAACTGTTATTCCTTAGATATATTACATGAATGAATATTTGCTATTGTCACACTGATTCTCCTCCTGGGCAATCAGGAAGCAGGTCTGAGACCCGTTTCCCAATTGGCTGAAGCACTCCAATTGCTGCCTGCACCATAGATGGGGTAAGTTCCGGGCTCGTAACCAACCAACATGATCGGGGGGTGCCACTGCCCCTGACCCCTGCCCTCTGTATGTTAGATAATCCTGAGCCCTCCACTCTGTATGTAGGTTCAAGTTTTAAGCCTCTCCCACTGTTAACACAATTTTTTCACACCCACAATTCACCACGGCATGCTTGGTGCACTGCCTCATTACTTTCCTCTGGGTAGTCAAGAGCACCCTGTCAGGCTGTGCAGGGCCCCATGATTACTAATGGCAACCCGGCATGTGCACAATAAAAAAAAGGACATTGGAGGGGATGTTTCTGAATGAACGCAGCTCTGGGCAGGGCTGAGCAGTAAAGAAACAGAAGCAGAATTTAAAAAAAGAGTTTTGGGCAGAGTTTAATTTTAAAAAGCATGAAAGAGGAACCTCAGAGACTGGAGAATCTAGGCAAGTAGCTAATGTGGGAAAAACATTGCTGACCTGCTGAGATCAATCCAAACGGTGCTGAAGCAGAAATCAATAAAGCCAGGGTATCTTTATAGGCAGCCTTCTGTCCAAAGCTGGACAACCCTCTAGGCAGGAAAAGTCCACCAGAAGAATCCACAGGGACCAATGGACACTGATGGGTCAAAAAGCTGCAGATACCCTATAGACCGATGCTCTGCAATACCCCTAAACTTGAACTTAAATGTAAACACTTTTAGGGTGCTTGGCAGGGTTGAGAACCACTTGGTAAGCACCCTAAAGATGTCCATGCAAGGCCATTAATGTTTATGCAGATAGTGTACCTGTCAGATACCCAGAACCTCTGATCTGGAGGCATAAATACTGTTACAATGACAACCCATCTAGCATGGACAGAATGTATACCATTATGATGCGTCTGTCCCACACAGTGATAGGAATCAGTGCTACGGCTTCCAGACAGAAAAACAGAATGTCCTCCACACACTGCATACATTCCACTACAATACATATATATTGTGTCTTGTATAAATACTACCGACTGCATCAGCTTCTGTTTCTGACATGTTTACAGGATAGAACCGCACTGACCCTAAATGCTTACATTATTGCTTTGTTAACGATGACAGTTCACATAATTATTACATTTATACTGTCCTTGTTATGGAGACTGAGCAACATCAGGAAGCCAGATAAGAAAAGGACAATTATTTTAGTCTGCTGGGTTCCAGTCCCAATGTCAGGAAAAATGCATTATAGAAATATGACCCTCTCTGTGTCCTGTTTGAAGTGACATTGGATCGATTAGGAGAATCAAGTTGCATGACATCCAAGACCACATAAAAAAGGAACAACTGGGCTGCTTGGCCTTTTGTGCACCATGTTCCATTTTCAATGTGAGGGCCTGTATGATCCTTATTTTATCAATGTTTGTTAAAACTCCTCTCTGGCCAAGGACCCCTCTTCCCATTAAACATTATGCCCGATCCTCCCTACCCTAATGATTTCCTCAGTAGTATTTTAAAGAAGAATAACCTAAATGCCAGAAATATTTAGGTGAATCCATAGTCATGTGACATGCCATAGTTGTATATAAAATGCACCATTTATCTTTGAAAAACTGTTTCCCACTGCTAAACCTTTTTCATCCAATTTCTAAATTGCTGTATTTGTAAATTCAAAAGACAATATAAAGGAATAGTAGTGGTTAAAAAAGTGCTTGTGGGTAGAGTTGAGCGGACACCTGGATTTTCGGGTTCGGCGGGTTAGGCCGAACTTCGTGAAAAAGTCCGGGTTCGGTACCGAACTTGACCCGAACTTTACACCAGACCCCGAACCCCATTGAAGTCAATGGGGACCCGAACTTTTCGGCACAAAAATGGCTGTAAAAAAGTCCTGGCAAGTGCTAGAGGGCTGCAAAAGCAGTAGGCAATGATTTTAGAACAATAATCTGTCCCGTACAGCAACAGCAGGAACCTGACCCTATAGAACTAGGAGATGATTTTAGAACAATAATCTGTCCCTCAAAGCAGTAGACTCTACCTAGTCCAGTATCAGATCGTTCTGTAATGCAGGATGAGATGTTATTAGATCTGCAATCAGTCCCACACAGCGCCGGCATCATCCTCTCCCTACACTAGCCTGAGAGCATGTGACATGCAGCACTACGTGACTCCAGCTTATACAGAGGCTGGGTCACATGATGCACTGGCCAATCACAGCCATGCCATTAGTAGGCATGGCTGTGATGGCTTCTAAGGGCAAACCAGTGAAACGCTTGTTGATTGGCTGCCCTGCAGCTATTCAACAGGGGGATCAAATACCCGAACCCAAACTTTTTTTTCAAATGTCCGGGTTCAGGTCCGGGTCACGGACACCCCTAAGTTCGGTATAGACCCGAACTTTACAGTTCGGGTTCACTCAACTCTACTTGTGGGTTTAAATAATTTTCTTTTTTTGTATAATTCTCCTTTAAGGAGGGCGTGACAGGGAGTTTGTCCTTTGCCTACATACTTGTGCTAATTGGTGTCCCTCATTCCCATCTCAAAAAGTTGGGGGGTATGCTCTGGTGACATAGGAACTTCCTGTTGGCTGTATGTCAGTGAGGTCCTGAAGACTCCAAAGGCCACATGATGATGTCACAGCATCATCAGCTACTACACCACTACACAACGACCAGGCATCATACATATATGGAGGACTAGACATCCTGCAAACACCAGAAAAAAACAGAGCAAAGGATGGAGACACTGCACACAAGAAAGGTAATAAGTAATCTTCGTTTGCAGGCTACTTCTGTTTGAGTTTAAATTCCCTAGAGTAACTTTAAGGATGTATAAAGCTTTTATTTGGCCACTCATATTTTTATTACAAATATACAAATGAAAAAAAATTGAAAAACAAAATTGTTGTTTTAAATGTATTTTTAATACTGCATTTATATTGCAAGGCTTTAGAGAGAAAATTACTATTAGTGACTATCATGGCGATCACATGATTTGAAACCACCCTGATTGGTTTCCAATCATTAGTTTGAGACCTGTGGCTGTCAGTGATGACTATGGTCTTTGAACTATGTGCGCTGATAGCAAAGGGGTAACTAAAACCTTTAGAGCCCCAGTACAAGAAACCATAAAGGGGGCCCCCCTGACCCCCAGCCGGGTCCCCCCAACGGTAGCGGAACACCAGGGCCTGATCGCAAGTGTGACCTTTGCAACCCTGGTAGTTCAACCACTGGTGTCGGTATTTTTTTTATTTTTGTTATTTTATTTTTTTTTATTCTTTTTTACCATTTTATTTTATTTTATTTAGACCTCTGATGTTTCACCTTTGAGACAGAGAAAGAATTTTAAGGACGCAGCTCTCAGTCGCCTTCTCTGTAGCCTCAGCAGCACAGAATGAATGGACAGGAATAGCTTTGTACAGAGCTTCCCATTCAATAATAACTGAAGTATAGTAAACACAGTTATGAATGAACAGAGTCAGTGATCGGTACTCAGTCCGGATCACTGACTCTATTCATGAAGACAAGGAAGTGGCTGGTAAATGGCACATTTACTGGCATCTTCCCCACTCTCCATCCTAACACATCCCCAACAGCAGCAGGCAGGAGGGGGACCTGGCAGGAGATTAGAGGGAGTACACCGGAGCCTGTGGCAGCAAGAGGTGGATAGGAGGGGTGGCAGAGCAGCGAGTGGAGGAACCGATCCTCTCCATTTTCCTCCTGCAGCTGCTGGAAAGCTAAAGGAGGTAGATAGAGGGGATTGGTTCCTCTATATGCCACCCCTCCTATCCAGGTGTAAAGGGGGCCGCACAGGCTTTCTGGAGCGTAGATCCGGGTTGCAATTGCGACCCCTGCATCCCCTGTACACACACCCCTGGCTGATAGTTCACAGCTGCAACATAATTTAACCATCTTTTGAGCTAATGTTGATCTACAGATTGCAGACATTTGTTGTTAACTAATCTGAGTTTGCAAATAGTGATTAATGCCTAGCTGAAATAAGATTAACATCAAAGGAGAAGGAAGTTGTAGATTACAGAATCATTTGACAAAAGGAAGAAGCTCAGAAACTCATATGAAGAGCGAGCTAAATAGGGCTTTACTGGAATACAGTACATAACACCAAGATATTAAAGGGTAAGTATGGTAGCTTTTAGTATATTTTATTTTAAAATGGCAAATTACAAGTCATGTTTCTAAATTGATTTTTTAAATTATTTTCATAAAATCTCTATTGTTAAAAAAAAAATTACTTACAGTGTGAATCCAAAACACACACCTTGCAGGCCTTTCTAATTTGACTGCCTGCCTGGAAGCTTCTAATCTGATCTCCCTGGCATTCAAGCTTGTTTCACATGTAGCGCTATCCCTGTAGGAGCCGTTTAGTATGTTCTGTCCGTCACTCTGCCTTTCAACCTCAATGACAGCCTCAATCCCCTCTGGCACACCTGGACCCTCTCTTGTGGGTAATTCCCCTTTAAATATGATACAGCAAAAGAAACACTCAAATGTGAGTAAATCAATGATATTTACTTATCAAACGTTGCGTTGTGTTCTTATGAAGTCACCCACGCTTCAAAGAGCAACAGTAAACAGCTTAGTGAACAATGCAGAATTTCAAAATATTACATCTGGTTAATAATGCAATAGTATATATTAAAAGGATAAGCGAATGAAGATATTCACCATTCCCTTAAACTCTTGGTTAATAACAGCAATACAGTATATATATGTCTGCAGAAATAACAAACATGTTATACTTACCTCCTCCAGTGGTTTTGCACAGAGTGGCCCAGATCCTCCTCTCCTGGGGTCCCTCAGCAGCGCTCCTGGGTCCTCCTCTCCTCCGAATGTCCCCTCAGGGAATCGCTTTCCGTGGGCGCGGGTCCTGTTGTTGCGTCCATCAACACAGACAGCAGGACTTGCCCCCGCCCCCGGCTCCCGCATCACTGGACGGAATTGATAGCAGCGGGAGCCAATGCTAGCACTGCTATCAATCTAGCCAATGAGGACCGGAGCCCGCGGATGGAGCTGCTAGGCACGTCGCCAGCAAGGGAATGATTGGGGTAAGGTAAGTAAAAGGGGGGGGGGGGTCTGGGGGGCTGCTGTAGCAGAAAAGGGTTTTCACCTTAATGCATAGAACGCATTAAGGTGAAAAACAGCGAGGGTTTACAACCCCTTTAACCAATATCTTATGGTCACCGAGAAATGTAGAAGAATAATGCGGATGTAAGTACAATGAGTGAAAATAATCACCCTGTTAGTGTATCTATTGAAAGGACTGACCCTCAGATATATTGATAGAGCTCAAGGGAGATTAATCAAAGTTATTATAACTTTAGAAAGGTTCAATTATAGATTAACACAAACATCACTAATACAACAATGGTCCAACTGAAGTTCTCCTGCTCTAATTCAGAGGGTTCCTTAGGAGAATTATCTTTATAGTTGGTTACTGAGAAATAGTGCTGCAATAGAAGAAATCCTGGTGATAAAGTTCAGTCTAAACTTCAGCCAGCTTGTAACAATTCAATTGTCAGGTACCTGAATTACTGTGTTCCCTAACCCCTGAGATAAGGCACAATAGGCAAGCCTGATTGAATTCCAAAAGAAAACCTTTGTAGTGAATTCTGACTCCAGGAAATTCCAACTTCTGCAATGGTAGGCTTGCGCACAGGTTATTATATTCCTTTGATTAAGCTGAATCTGTCTCTATGGAAGATGTATGAAAAGCAACTGAATATACTCAGAAATAGGCATTTTGTTTGCTCACCACACCAATAAATTCTAAGGGAAGCTGTCCGGGTGTTCAGGCTGAGCTGAAGGCGCTGGAACTAATAGTATCTGCTTGCTCTCTGCTTTGGGGAAAATAGCTTCCACTGCTCTCCCTACAGTTCTCTCTGGATCAACCGATGCTCACTCTGCGGATGCCGGCGGCTATGGAACAGACTTAGATGCTGGTATGCAGGTCCCGCAGGCCACTCTCTGGAACGCTGTAGCACCCGGCTCGCTGGATCACTAGATGTAGGCCGCAATCTGGCTGATGTAGTACACAGGTCCCTTCTGGTCGATCATGCTGTCCCAAGAGACTGAAGCAGGCCACAGCCTCTGCTTAAATAGTGTGTCCCAAGAGGCACCGTTTTTTTCCAGAAGTCCCTCTCTGCCACACAGTCTTGTGGGAAATGCAGTTCTTCCTGAAGGCAGCCAGAGGGAAACTTCTGGAAGTGAACTACAATCCCAGAATGCACTGCTCTGCTTAAATAAAAGTGTGTTGTAAAATGTGACAATATGATCTTCTTTCTTTAGCCACTAGAGGGAGTCAGCTCCACATAACAACACTGTACTCTGTCTCTGTAATGCAGGCATAGCTATACATATGCTCCCTGCTACACACAGCACAGTTATACTTGAAGAAGGAAGCCTATAACTGCATACAAATGGTAAATATCACATTTCCCTGATAAAAGGAAGCAAATGAGTTCATTTTAGGCACTGAATATAATATGTAAATAAAAGACTACATTCTCTTTAAAGCTGATTACCTGTCAATGTAAAAAAAATGAATGCAGTTAGGTATTTATTATAAAAAAAAGGTGCCCTGCAATCATGTTCTTACTAAAGAACATGCTGACTGGAGGAGGGAGGGAAGAGATGGTTCATTAGTCTCTAACTGCTTTCTCACTGTCCAATCAGAGGCAGGGGGTTGGAAGATGACCTGGCTTTGTTGTTTAAAAGAGAAGTTCAGGATTTAAAAAAAAAATAAAATTTATACTCACTTAGCTGGATGCAGCATCGATCTGATCGCTCAGTTCTCTCCCTCCGCTCTGAGCAGAGAGACGTGACTGGGCTGTGGAGGGGGCGGGAGGGGCTGGCTCAGGCTCTCAGCGGATCGCCGAGAGGGTGAGCCAGGCTCCGGTCCAGGCTTCTGCGCAGATACCGACCATATGGTCAGGATCTTTCCAAAGCCTGGACCTGCACTGTGATGTCAGCCAAAAGCGAGCTTCAGCCTGCTGTCGGCTGAAAATGAATTACAGGAGTGCAGAACGAATTGCACTCCTGTGATCCATAGGAGAAGTATAGCATTAACAGCAGCAGAGAAAGAACAGGTGGGCTGTCAGGTCTGTGTAACTCTCAATGGACAGAAATACAAATCCTTTAGCAGGTAAAACCACTCACTTTATGTGTATATCAACCATGTAATTTGCCTGAAGTTCAACTTTAAAGTCAATTGACCAGAAGTTCTAGAATTTTCTATTTAGTTTCCTGTCTGATTTTACTTCTTTGGACTTTTTATGTAAAATATGAGAGACTCACTTGCCAGGATGACCATGTCCATTCCCCAGAATATGCTCATGATCCAGCCAACCATGACGATAGCTGTGAGGATCTGGATGAGGGCAGCGGCTATATTCAGCCAGAAGACGCAGCATATGTGTCGGTCGGGGAGGTCTGTCCTGGCTCCGCACAGCACAGTGAAGGCCGATACAAACGTCCCTGAAAACAGAGAGAAAAAGAGACAGGTCAGATATGGTGGCCCTGGGGGAAATCAACTGGCAAAAAAACGACAAAGTCTAATGGAACAGACTGAGAAATCATACAGGAAATCATCAATAATGCAGGCTGTTTGGGTCATAATTATACCAGATTGAACATTAGCCCGAACTAATGGATTTTATTTTATTTTATATGAAAATTCCCAGGTGTGGGATAAATGATTCAGATTTTTTTTTATGTTCGAAATGAAGGGAACTTCAAAACAATTTTTATTTCTTAAAAGATCACTCTCAGAAACCAATAGTCCTAAGAGATGTCGCCTACCATTCCAGGCCTGTTGCTTTTCATAAGGACAATTGCATTGTCAGTACAGTCATCCATTATATGACTCCCTGAACACAGCCTCTAAACTATTATACAGTAATAACCTGTAGTGACTCCTATGAGAGTTAAAGTGATACTTAGCCCTTGGTCACAACGTCACAATTTCAAATCGCATGACAAGCCGCACGTTATTGTCCGGAATGGAAGCGGACAAATCGGTGCGACTCCGACTCCATCAGAGTCGCATCGATTTTGAAAGTGGTTCTTGCACTACTTTTTGCAAGTTCAGGTACGAAGTTCAGGCATGAAGTTGCACAGATGTCTTCCAAGTAGTACCTGAAGTATTACTACTTTGAAATCGTGCTACTTCAAGTGAAGTAGCACAATTTCAATGTCGCGATCGGTGTGACGGGGGTGTGAAGGCTACAGTTGTTTTTTTTTTATGTAAAAGATGATACTTACCTGCTCTGTAGGATATTGCACAGGTTTATTTTCTCCACTTCAGGCAGTCTCCCACTGGTGCTTTCAGCTTCTCTCTCCTCTGAGTATCTCCTGTAGCAAGCCAGGTGCTAAGGAGACATCTATGCATGCGCGCTCCTGAGCTGGGCTGTGTGCGTCCATAGGCACTCACAGCACAGTAATCCATGCCCCTTCTCCCTCCTCACAGGAGCGAAAGGGGGGGGTCTGTTGTCAGGTCTGTCTGCCGCACCCCCCCCTCCCCCCCAACCGATGGAGCATCAGCCACCACTGCCTGGGAACTGCAGGGCAGGGGGAAATCTTGCAAGATTCTACGAACACGATACCTGACCTCACAGAAGAACGTTCTAAAGGGGGACGGGACGTCAAGGGTCCGTCACCACCGACCACGAGGTAGCC
>BLSH010236109.1:277869-288947 GCA_018402905.1 Glandirana rugosa | reverse complement strand
CTGTCCAGCTCCTACATTGGAGTACATTGAACAGAGGCCAATGTGACCAGCTCTTTCAATTAATATGTATAGTTCAGAAGAACCAAATAAACCAATAATAGACTATAGGGCAAATCCAAGAAAACAGTCCCTCATAAATGTAACAGAAAGAGAAATATATCAATTACAAATAATAGGGTGAATGTGGGCAGAAAAGGCCCCTGCAGCCAGTGTCTGTGACAGCCATTCACATTTATGCAGTGCCATTCTGATACGGTTAACAAAAAGGGTTGTGTTTGGTGCACTGTGTTTTAGAGCCCCATAGACTTGAATGGAAACCGCATTCAAATCACATAGGTGTTCAAATGCCCTGCAATTTGAGTGTGTTTTCTAGGACTATGTCCTGTATTTATGAGGTAATTTTCAAAGAGAAATAGAGATTTTGGGCAGCACAGGAATGTATAATCAATTTTTTAGATACACGTATAAAACAGACCAGCTTGATGTATATATTATTGTGTGTTAAAGCAAAAGTAAACCCCTTGGGGTTGGGGCCCCCAGGATTTTTTTTTAATATAATGTACAAGTATGCTGAGCACATATGCACATTATAATATTAATATTACGCACTTATCTTGTGAATGCCCATCTGTAGCGAAATGACGGCTGTGTCCCTCCTTGCCACTGGTGGTTTCATCTTCTGGGTTCAGAGTTTTTGGCCATCTTAAATAAATGGTCAGGCTGAGTTGACATAACTCCTGTGATGCACACTGGAGATATTTTGTCCTGGTTATGTTTTTTTTTTTTTATAATATAAACTATATTGTCAAAAGCATTGGGACCCTTGCCTTTACATACACATCTACTTTAATGGCATCCCAGTCTTATTCCGTAGGGTTCAATATTGAGTTGGCCCGCCCTCTGCAACTGTAACAGCTTCAACTCTTCTGGGACGGCTGTCCACAAGGTTTAGGAGTGTCTATGGGAATGTTTGACCATTCTTCCAGAAGTACATTTGTGAGGTCAGGCACTGATGTTGGACGAGAAGGCCAGGCTCGTAGTCTCCGCTCTAATTCATCCCAAAGGTGTTCTATCGGGTTGAGATCATGACATTCTGGTCAAGTTCCTCCACCCCAAACTGCCTCATCCATGTCTTTATGGACATTGCTTTGTGCACAGGTCCAAATCATTAGGTGGAGGGGGGATTATGGTACACCTATAGGGTTGTTTTTCAGGGGTTGGGCTTGGACCCTTAGTTACAGTGAAGGGAACTCTTAAGGCATCAGCAAACCAAGACATTTTGGACAATTTCATGCTCCCAACTTTGTTAGAACAGTTTGGGGATGGCCCCTCCCTGTTAAAACACAACTGCTCGCCAGTGCACAAGGTAAGGTCCATAAAGGCACGGATGAGCGAGTTTGGGGTGGAGGAACTAGACTGGCCTGGACAGAGTTCTGACCTCAACCCGGTAGAATGCCTTTGGGAAGAATTACAGTGGAGACTGCGAGACAGGCCTTCTCGTCCAACATCAGTGCCTGATCTCACAAATGTGCTTCTGGAAGAATGGTCAAACATTCCCATAGACACCCTCCTAAACCTTTGGACAGCCTTCCGAGAAGAGTTGAAGCTGTTACAGCTGAAAAGGGTGGGCCAACTCAATATTGAACCCTACGGACTAAGACTGGGGTGCCATAAAAATTCATGTGCGTTTAAAGGCAGGCGTCCGAATACTTTTGTCAATATAGTGTATATTTATTAAAGATTTTTACAGAGAGAATATGCATACAGCAGTAAAGTAATCAGCTATGTTCAAAAGGATAGGTCCAATATGCATAACAAATACAGCAGACTCATGCATACCATTAGCATAGCACAGAATCTGAAGAGTCTTGTGGGCACAATATAGTAAGTACAAGGTCACAATGATGTAAATCTATAATATAAATAAAACAAAAAGAGAAGGCACAATGATGCACCAGAAAGCCCGCAGTTTGCTGAAGACAAGCAAACTAAGGACTTGGATTACTGGAACCATGTCCTGTGGTCTGATGAGACCAAGATAAACTTATTTGGTTCAGATGGTGTCAATCGTGTGTGACGGCAACCAGGTGAGGAGTACAAAGACAAGTGTGTCTTGCCTACAGTCAAGCATGGTGGTGGGAGAGTCATGATCTGGGGCTGCATGAGTGCTGCTGGCACTGGGGAGCTACAGTTCATTGAGGGAACCATGAATGCCAACATGTACTGTGACATACTGAAGCAGAGCATGATCCCTTCCCTTCAGAGACTGGGCCACAGGGCAGTATTCCAACATAACGACCCCAAACACACCTCCAAGACGACCACTGCCTTGCTAAAGAAGCTGAGGGTAAAGGTGATGGACTGGCCAAGCATGTCTCCAGACCTAAACCCTATTGAGCATCTGTGGGGCATCCTCTAAAGGAGGGTGGAGGAGCGCAAGATCTCTAACATCCACCAGCTCAGTGATGTCGTCATGGAGGAGTGGAAGAAGATTCCAGTGGCAACCTGTGAAGCTCTGGTGAACTCCATGCCCAAGAGGGTGAAGGCAGTGCTGGAAAATAATGGTGGCCACACAAAATATTGACACTTTGGGCCCAATTTGGACATTTTCACTTAGGGGTGTACTCACTTTTGTTGCTAGCAGATTAGACATTAATGGCTGTTTGTTTAGTTATTTTGAGGGGACAGCAAATTTACACTGTTATACAAGCTGTACACTCACTACTTTACATTGTAGCAAAGTGTCATTTCTTCAGTGTTGTCACATGAAAAGATAGAATAAAATATTTACAAAAATGTGAGGGGTGTAGTCACTTTTGTGAGATACTGTATATATACACACACACTAAGACTGGGAAAAATAGTTTACATGCCTGAATCTCAAATCATCAGCTTTTCCAAAACAACAGAAATAATTCACTTTAATTCTCTTCAATTAGTCCAATAAATTAACTTTATGATAGACGATTTCCGTGAAAAAAAAAAAACACAGTTTGGTGGCTGCGCCTCGCTGACAGATGTACAAGATCGTTAAGTCATCTCATTTATGCATACTGCTTTGTAAACAAGCTACAGAAAGAGAAATTGAATATTTTAGGACAGAGATCTATTTAGGAGACTCACAGCTTCAATTTGTTCCCTGCAGATTTACATTAAAGATGTGCGTGTTAAATATATTTTTTTTGCCTAACATATTCATTTCTCATCTGCAAATGCTTGATCTATGGAATCCCTAAGCAGGCAATAATATTTCACTCCTCATTAGTTTAGAACATCCTTTCTCAACCTTACCACAGAGGAACCCTTGAAATAACATTAAGTGTCAGGGAAGTCCTGCTAAAAAAAAATTCTGTCTATAGCTCCTGGTACATTAGCATGGGCAGTTTTAATTAAAAAGAAAGAAAAAAATATATATATATACACACACAGTATCTCACAAAAGTGAGTACAGTGTAAATTTGCTGTCCCCTCAAAATAACTCAACACACGGCCATTAATGTCTAAACCGCTGGCAACAAAAGTGAGTACACCCCTAAGTGAAAATGTCCAAATTGGGCCCAAAGTGTCAATATTTTGTGTGACTACCATTATTTTCCAGCACTGCCTTAAAGTCTCCCAGTTTTTCAGCTTAATGCATTCTATGCATTAAGGTGAAAGACCTTTTAAGTGCAGCAGCCCCCCCCAGGGCCCCCCTTTACTTAGCTGAGCCCAAACTGCCTCCGGTCCTCATTGCATGAATTGATAGCAGGGAAGCTATTGGCTCCCGCTGTTGTCAATCAAGTCCAGTGATGTGGGAGCTGGGGGGCGGGGCCGAGTCCCGCTGTATGTGTGAATACACGCAACAGCAGGACTCAGAAGCGCGCCCGCACGGGTGACAACCAGGGAGGGTCACTTGATGCGGAGGAGGAGCCAAGATCGCCGCCAAGGGACCCCAGAAGATGAGGATCGGGGCCTCTCGGTGCAAAACCACTGCACAGAGGAGGTGAGTATAACATGTTTGTTATTTTAAAGAAATAAAATGGGAACCTTTACAATCACTTTAACTCTCTTGGGCATGGAGTTCACCAGAAGACAGGTTGCCACTGGAGTCCTCTTCCACATGAGGACATCACGGAGCTGGTGGATGTTAGAGACCTTGCGCTCCTCCACCTTCCATTTGAGGATGCCCCACAGATGCTCAATAGGGTTTAGGTCTGGAGACATGCTTGGCCAGTCCATCACCTTTACCCTCAGCTTCTTTGGCAAAGCAGTGATCATCTTGAAGGTGTGTTTGGGGTTGTTATGTTGGAATGCGGCCCAGCCTCCGAAGGGAGGGGACCATGCTCTGCTTCAGACCATGACACACCCACCACCATGCTTAACTGTAGGCAAGACACACTTGTCTTTGTACTCCTCACCTGGTTGCCGCCACACACGCTTGACACCATCTGAACCATTTTTCTTAGTCTCATCAGACCACAGGACATGGTTCCAGTAATCTATGTCCTTAGTCTGCGTTGTCCTCAGCCAACTGTTTATGGGCTTTCTTGTGCATCATTTTTAGAAGAGGCTTCCTTCTGGGATGACAGCCATGCAGACCAATTTGATGCAGTGTGCGGAGTATGGTCTGAGCACTGACAGGCTGACCCCCATCCCCTCAACCCCTGCAGCAATGCTGGCAGCACGCATACATCTATTTCCCAAAGACAACCTCTGGATTTGACACTGAGCACGTGCACTCAACTTCTTTGGTCGACCATGGCGTGGCCTATTCTGAGTGGAACCTGTCCTGTTAAACTGGTGCATGGTCTTGGCCACTGTGCTGCAGCTCAGTTTCAGGGTCTTGGCAATCTTCTTATAGCCTAGGCCATCTTTATGTAGAGCAATAATTCTTTTTCTCATATCCTCAGAGAGTTCTTTGCCATGAGGTGCCATGTTGAACTTCCAGTGACCAGTATGAGAGAGTGAGAGCGATAACGCCATATTTAACACACCTGCCCCCTATTCACACCTCAGACCTTGTAACACTAACGAGTCACATGACACCCGGGAGGGAAAATGGCTTATTGGGCCCAATTTGGACATTTCACTTTTGTTGCCAGCGGTTTAGACATTAATGGCTGTGTGTTGGGTTATTTTGAGGGGACAGCAAATTTACACTGTTATACAAGCTGTACACTCACTACTTTATATTGTAGCAAAGTGTCATTTCTTCAGTGTTGTCACATGAAAAGATAGAATAAAATATTTACAAAAATGTGAGGGAGATGTGAGATACTGTAAAGAGCTGATAATTTATGAGTAAATTTATGAAAAAAATATTTTTAGTAATAACCATGAAAGTAAACTAATAAGAATAATGATCAGGTATATTCATAAAGCAATAACTGTGAAATTCACCAATCATTCACTGCAGGTGTATGATAATGGTGCATATGTTTTAAATTCCAGTGATTAATATACCTGCATTGAATGTTGGGTGAATGTCACATTCACTGCTTCATAAATACGTCCCTATATATCCATATACATTGGTGGTCAATGAAGAGATGTCTTCTGTGAAGAAGTGCCCCCCTTACATTGGTGGTCAGTGAGGAAGTGCCCTTTTACACTAATGGTCAGTATTAAGTGCCCTTTATATTGGTGGTTAGTGAGAAAGTGCCCCTTACATTGGTGGATAGTGAATATGTGTACTATTACTTTGGTGGAAAGCAGAGAAATGTCCCCTTACTTTGGAGGTCAGTGGATATGCCCCCCTTACATTTGTGGTCAATGTATAAGTGCCCTTCTTTACATTGGTGGTCAGTGGCTAAGTGCCCCCTTACATTAGTGTTCAGTGGTTAAGTGCCCGCTTAGATTGGTGGTTAGTGGTTAAGCTCCCCCTTACATTGGTGGTTAGTAGTTAAGTGCCCCCTTATATTGGTGGTCAATGGAGCAGAGCCCACTTACATAAGTACTCAGCCCCCTTATACTGATCAAGGGAGATGTGTTACTTTAGGTTGGTGGTCGTTGGAAGAAAGAACTTCTTACACTGGTCGTCTGAAATAATGGTTTGCTACATTAATGTTCATTAAGAAGATGCTTAAGTGTGGCTCCTGACACTCTGAGAGCATAGCACAATATTGTCTCATTTTCATGCATTGAGGTGCATTAAAAATGAATGGACTGTAATGTACCTCAATGTCTGAAAAGCTTTGTACTGCTGCATTTTTTACAGCGTATCACAATGCACACTGAAGAGGGAGTGGGCATAAAATAATGCCCATCATTGGTGCCAGTGACAGTAACAGTAACATTGGCATCAGTGGACTCAATAATAACCTTTAACATGGGTGTCAGTGGATGCAGTAATAACCCCAGTACTGGTATCAGTGGCCTTAATAACCCCCAGTATTAGTGTCAGTGGAAGCAATATTAACCCCCAGCATTGGTGTCGGTGGCTGCAAAAAAAACATTAGCATTAAATTAAGTGGCGCAAAATGAACCCCCCTACACTGGTGTAAGTGGTAGAAATAACAACCACCAGCATTAATGTCAGTGGTAGTAGTAATAACCCCCAGCATTCATGTTAGTGGCCGCAATTATACAATGTCTTGAAAAAGTATTCATACCCCTTGAAATTTTCCACATTTTGTCAAAACGTAAATGTATTTTATTGGGATTTATGTGATAGACCAACACAAAGTGGCACATAATTGTGAAATGGAAGGAAAATGATAAATGGTTTTCACATTTTTTTACAAATAAATATGTGAAAAGTGTGGGGTGCATTTGTATTCAGCCCCCCTGAGTCAATACTTTGTAGAACCGCCTTTCACTGCAATTTCAGCTGCAAGTCTTTTTGGGGAGGTCTCTGCCAGCTTTGCACATCTAGAGAGGACATTATTGCCCATTCTTCCTTGCAAAATATCTCAAGCTCTGTCAGATTGGATGGAGAACGTCTGTGAACAGCAATTTTCTAGTCTTGCCACAGATTCTCAATTGGATTTAGGTCTGGACTTTGGGCCATTCTAAGACATGAATATGCTTTGATCTAAACCATTCCATGGTAGCTCTGGCTGTATGTTTAGGGTCGATGTCCTGCTGGAAGGTGAACCTCTGCCCCAGTCTTAAGTCTTTTGCAGACTCTAATAGGTTTTCTTCTAAGATTGTCCTGTATTTGGCTCCATCCATCTTCCCATCAACTCTGACCAGCTTCCCTGTCCCTGCTGAAGAAAAGCATCCCCACAACATGATGCTGCCACCACCATGCTTCACGGTGGGGATGGTGTGTTCAGGGTGATGTGCAGATTCTCCCACCTGAGCTGTGGATCTCTGCAGCTCCTCCAGAGTTACCATGGGCCTCTTGGCTGCTTCTCTGATTAATGCTCTCCTTGTCCAGCCTGTCAGTTTTGGTGGAAGGCCATGCCTTGGTAGGTTTGCAGTTGTGCCATACTCTTTCCATTTTCGGATGGTGGATTGAACAGTGCTCTGTGAGATGTTCAAAGCTTAGGAATTTTTTTTATAATCTAACCCTGCTTTAAACTTCTCCACAACTTTATCCCTGGCCTGTCTGGTGTGTTCCTTGGCCTTCATGATGCTGTTTGTTCACAAAGGTTCTCTAACAAACCTCTGAGGGCTTCACAGAACAGTTGTATTTATACTGAGATTAAATTACACACAGGTGGACTTTATTTACTAATTAGGTGACTTCTGAAGGCAATTGGTTCCACTAGATTTTAGTTACGGCTATCAGAGCAAAGGGTGCCGAATAAAAATGCACGCCACACTTTTCAGATATTTATTTGTAAAAAAAATGTTAAACCATTTTCCTTCCACTTCACAATTCTGTGCCACTTTGTATTGGTCTATCACATAAAATCCCAATAAAATACATTTATGTTTTTGGTTGTAACATGAGAAAATGTGGAAAATTTCAAGGGGTATGAATACTTTTTCAAGGCACTGTAACCCCCAGCACTGAAGTCAGTGGCAGCAGAAATAACCCCCAACACTGGTTTCAGTGGCTGCAATATTAACCCCCAGCATTGGTGTTACTGGAATTGGTCTGTGGCAGTGCTGATAACCCCTCTTGTACAGGTGGCCAGTTACAGTGCTTTTTGACATCTCCACTTCTCCCCATCGATAGTCAGTATTCCAGCTCCAATACGAAAGAACGGACATATGTCTGTCACTGAATAGAAACACCTATCCCCTGCCAGCAAGTTACTAAGTGGGCACGTTACTCTCTGTGGGGAAGCAGTGGTCTCTCTGCAGAGGTCCAACACATCTCCTGCTGAATCAGAACTAGAACAGGGATCATAAGCTTTGATCTATACTTCTGATTCAGTAGAGAGTGTGTCAAAACTCTGTATTGAGACTATTGATTCCCCACAGACAGCAATGGAGCTGCTCTTGATAGACAGGCTTTTCTACTCAGGCTGTGGCTGCTTTAGAAAAAAAATCAAACTGTAAGACTTTGAAATTCTTTTTTAATGTACCTCAAATATTTTAAACTGTCTCAAACCAAAAGAAGGCAACGTCATCATCAGTGACGGGCAAGGTCATCTAGAGCCCAGGGCGAACATGCCAAATTGTGCCCCCCCAAGATGTATGAGCATTGCATGTCATAGAAAATCCCCCTTGCCCCTCAAAAAATGTAATCTGCATGCTCACCCCATAAGCACCCAGCTCAAATCCTCTCTCTCCCCATATGCGCCCAGCACAAATCCCCCTGCCCTCAAAAAAAGTCTCCCCCCCTCCTAACACAAATCCTCTACCTCTCAAATTTCCCCTCCAAGCACAAATCCCCCCACCCACTCCAAATACCCAACTTCAAGCACAAAATCCCCAATCCACAATCCCAGCACAACCCCCACCCCCACTCAATTCTTACCCCCTGTGGTCCCCCCAAATTCCCCTTTTCAACACAAATCTCCCTGTGGTGCCCCCCCCCCACCTCACATGATACCACAGTGCCCAGGGCAGCCGCCCCTCTTGCCCACCCTTGTCCTGGCACTGGTCACCACTGCCTTTAGGGAAATATTATCCCTAATCTGCAATATGTCGCATGTATTGTCATTCTGTGCAAGATGAAGGGCATGACTTCATGCACCTCATTTCACTCTTGTGCATGTGAAATTATATTTTCTGGTTAGAAATAGGTTTCTTTTTTTTATCAGATGCATGTAGTGTCTTATAGAACGTGTGTGAGATGAAGTGCATGACGTCATGCACAGTATTAAGCAAAGTTTTAAAAATGGCTGTGCTGGAACGTGGACCCAGGCACTATAAAAATAGGTACATATGATAGAAAAGTCAAAAGTATATAGGGAAGTATGATTGTTTATTTCCCCTATATATCATTATCAGGTTTATAGCATAGGGCTCTTATTTAAGGTGTAATTACAGGCAACAATTTTTTCGTTTTGGATAGAGTGGAGATGGATTACAACATCTGTCAGGTTTTTACTGTTGCCTGTGCCCCTGTTAGGGAGATACAGTTATGGAGATTTGTCCTGTTTACCCTTATCATCGAAAGTGAAGGTAAAACAAAAACTCAAATTTTGGGTTGACCCCAGAACAGTAATAGAGAGGAAATCTTCCAATGGAGACACTAGTGTTGGTGACCCTGGTGATACACTGGGAATACTTCACTTTGGAGGGATTTGCTCTCATTTCCTGTTTTGGCTATGTGACAGGAAGGGAACTCTTCCAAATGAGACACAGATAGCGAAAAAAAACCTGACACATGTTATAATCCTTCCCGCGAATCCCCATACTGGTACGTCGTCCCTTTAAATAGCTATAGCAGGTGCGCCGCTGGAGACACGCGTGCCCGCTGCACGGGGAGCTGATGTGTGTGGCCAGTAGCCGCGATGTCCATCGGCCACCCGCGTTCACGGGAAAGAGAGGCAGAACGGGGATCTCTCAATGTAAACAGACAGATCCCCGTTCTGACAGGGAGAGAGATCTGCTGTTCCTAGTGATCAGGAACAGCAATCTCTCTCTACTCCCAGTCAGTCCACTCCCCCCACAGTTAGAAACACCTCCCAGGGAACACATTTAACTCCTTGATCGCCCCCTAGTGTTAACCCCTTCCTTGCTAATGACGTTTACACAGTAATCAGTGCATTTTTATAGCTCTGATCGCTGTAAAAGTGTTAATAGTCCCAAAAAAGTGTCAAAAGTGTCCGATCTGTCTGCCGCAATGGTGCAGTCCCGCTAAACATTGCTGATCACTGCCGTTACTAGTAAAATGCCATAAATCTATCCCCTATTTTGTAGACCCTATAACTTTTGCGCAAACCAATCAATATATGCTTATTGCAATTTTTTTTTACCAAAAATATGTAGCAGAATACATAGTTACATAGTTAGTCAGGTTGAAAAAAGACCATCCAGTTCAACCAAAAAAAAAAAAAAAAAAAAATTTATATATATATATATATACACATATACATACACACATACACAACCAAATAATCCCATATACAATCCTTCACCCACAGTTGATCCAGAGGAAGGCAAAAAACCCCAGCAAAGCATGGATCCAATTTGCTATAACGGGGGAAAAAATTCCTTCCTGATTCCCTGAGAGGCAATTGGATTCACCCTGGATCTACTTTACCTAAAAATGTTAGTACCCAGTTATATTATTTACATTAAGAAAGAATCTAGGCCTTTTTTAAAGCAATCAACCGTGCTGGCCAAAACCACCTCTGGAGGGAGTCTATTCCACATTTTCACAGCTCTTACTGTGAAGAAACCTTTCCGTATGTAGTGTTTCCTGTTACCCCGTGAGAAATGCAGATCTCCTTTTTTCTAAAGTAGATGTTTATGCCTTTCCAAAGAAGTGTCATTCTCGACACTTTTACACCTTATCTGAGGGAGGTCTCCACCAAAACCGGTCGTGCCAACTAACGAAATTTTTTCCGGATCTAAGAAAGAATTACATTTATTATATTGACCCATGATTGTAAAAATCCATTTCATCTAGGTCCCACTTAGGTTAACGGAGAGTCCCTTAGTCCTTCCTTAAAAAAGGGGGCAATATCGTTTAACCTAGGTACGAAACGACCCCAAAAAACGGAAGGAGACCTAGTTGACACCCACTTCCT
>BLSH010236109.1:245566-269832 GCA_018402905.1 Glandirana rugosa | reverse complement strand
GGTGACACCGGCTGGTGTATTGAAGAGCGTTGTCCACCTAATCTCCTACTTAAGGCTCGCAGCAGGGGGTCCGGTGTATCCCTGTTCTCCATTTTAGGGGTAAATCAGGTTTGAACCTTTGCCTGAATTTGGACCTGAAATGGAGCCAAAGACACACAGGACCCCTGTGCAATGCGCTAAAGTCTTGTTTGTTTTCCTATAAAAATAACAAACATGTTATACTTGCCTCCTCTGTTGAAGTGGATTTGCACAGAGCAGCCCGGATCCTCCTCTTCTCGGGTCCCTCTTCTGTGATCCTGGCCCCTCCCTCCTGTTCAGTGCCCCCACAGCAAGCAGCTGTCTATGGGGGCACCCGAGCCAAGTCCCAGCTCCCAGACACGGAGCCCGGACCCAGCCCTGCCCCATCTCTCCCCTGAATTGGTTAGCTGACTTTGATTGACAGCAGCGTGAGCCAGTGGCGTCGCTGCTGTGTCTCAGCCAATCAGGAAGGAGAATCTCGAAGGGCCAAGACAATTGTGGACATCGCTGGACATAGAGCGACCTCAGGTAAGTATTAGGAGGGCTAAGGGGGGCTGCTGCACACAGAAGGCTCTTTATCTTAATGCATACAATGCATTAAGATAGAAAAACTACAACCCCTTTAAATACAGTTCTCCCATGACTGTTTAATATATTACAGCTGGATACTAACATTTATAGGTAAAGTTGATCCAGGGAATATCTGATTGCCTCTTGGGGGATCAGGAAGGAATTTTTTCCCCCATTATAGCAAATTGGATCACGCTTTGCTGGGGTTTTTTTTGCCTTCCTCTGGATCAACTGTGGGTATAGGATTGTATAAACAGGACTTCAATTTTTTTTCTTCCTTTTATCAGTTGAACTAGACGGACTTGTGTTTTTTTTTTAACCAGACTAACTATGTAACTATGTTTTTTGGATTGGATTGAAAAGACTTTTGAGATATTATATGGGTATTGGATATGGGTATGGGATTTGCATTTTTGTCTTGTCCTGACAATGTAACTAACAGACACAATCTTGTCCATGTAACATTGTATTCCTGGTTGTATAGTTGAAAATAAAGAATTACAAAAAAAGTCTAATTCACAAAGTAGGGTACATTACAGTTTAGGGATGCAGATTTGTGGCCAAAACACCGACTAATTTAATTAGTCAGAAGCGCTTTGCATTACAAATCCACTCTTATAAATTAATTACTGCAAATGAATTGGCAGGCTAAATGCTGAAAGAGAAAATCCGCCAGACTGAGCAGTAAATCATGTAAAATGCTCCCAGCCACAGGGACGTATAAAAAGAAAACGTATGGATGTAGTAATTCACATAACACGCAAGGCGTTCTCCAACACGATACTAACGATGTACAAATCAGATTCCTAGCTACAGCAGAAGTTGTTTGCATTGGAAAAGCTGTTCTAAAAAGCCTTCTTGACAAGGGATGAATGAGAATGAGCCTAGGTCGTTCACATTGGAGCGACTTGGCATGCGATTTGACATTTCAAATCGCATGCCAAATCGGCAGCAATTGCCGGCAATGGAACAGTGCGAATCGGTGCGACACTGCATTTGCGGCGCCGCACCGATTCCCTAAAGTAGTTTTTGTACTACTTTTGGCGATTTTAGGGTGCGATTTCCATAGACATCTGTGCAGAAACTCGGGACTGACATGCAGGAATGAAATGGTGCAAGTTCAGCTGAACTCGCTCAATTTCATTCCCGCTGTCAGTGTGAACCCAGGCTGGATTCACATGATTGTGAATTGGATGTGGGTTTGCATGACAGGAGACTGTAATAGGCCGGTTCACACAGCTCCGGGGCGGCCGCGGTGCGCACAGCAGAAGAGTCCCGTGCGTCTTTGACTCTGATTCAGGACCAAATTCAGCCAAAAATTCAGACCTAATTCCGACGTGAAATGGTGAACAGGGACACACCGGACCCCCTGCTGTGCTCCGCGGCCACACACAGTGTGAACCCAGCCTAAGGCTCGATTCACACTAATGCGTTTTTTGATGCATTTTGCAGAAATGCAGGGAATTTTTTTAACATGGGTTCCTATGGAACACGTTCACATCAATGCATTTTTGTGCCTGTGCGTTTCTGGAAAGGGCCTGGGACTTTTTCCCGAAAAATGCAGCATTTTGCATGTAATAGACTTCAATAGGCATGCGTTTTTTATGCGTTTTTGACACATTTTTACCACAAATTTGCCACAATTTTCGTTTCATGTTTTTAAATCTGCCCAGCAACAAAATTTCCCAAAAAATAAAAAATGCGAAATGTGACAAAATCGTGTTTAAAAAAACGCCAAAAGCACAGCAAAAAGCACTGCAGAAACACTCAAAAGCAACATGCATAGATGTGAATTGGGCCTAAGAGTTTTACCAAATATTTGCCAAAAATTGGGAGATTTTGTTGAATTATGTGCATTTTTGAGAGATGCATTGGAGTCATTAGGCAAGTGAAATTAAACGTATGTAAATCCAAACCTTGTTTTTGTATAGTGTAGGGTAGGGTTATAACTCCTATCAAGTTACTTTTTTGCTGCCTCTGTCCTGGGGGATTTCTGTTCACATTCTCTTCACTTGCTGTTCTGGAGATATAACAGGAAATAAGAGGAAATCTACCCCAAAGGGAATGAAATTCTCATCTTAGGCCTGGTTCACACCTATGCATTTATTAGTGCATTTTCAGTTTTGCAGAAACACACTACAGTTCATTTAACATGGTTTCCTATGGGTCACGTTCACATCTGTGCATTTAATGGAAAGGGCCAGGGACTTTTCTCTGGTTTTTGGTACCATGGACTTTAATAGATCAAAAGCGTGCATTGAAAAACACAAAATGCACCGGGAATCTTCAAACTGCAACCTGCATAGGTGTGAACCGGGCCTAAGGCTCGATTCACATCAATGCATTTTTCTGTTCACTGTTTTTTGCTGTGCTTTCCGCGGTTTTTTTTACCGGAATTTTGCCGCGGTTTGCGGTTTTTTATATTTCGTTTTTTAAATAAAATTTTTATTTTTTGAGGGGGAGGGGGAATGTTGTTGCTAGGCAGATTTAAAACGCAAATCGCTGTAAAAACGCAGCACTTGCGTTTTTCTTGCATGCCCATTGAAGTCTATTACATGCAAAACGCTGCTTTTTGCATGGAAAAAAAGTCCCTGGCCCTTTCCCAAAACGCAGAGGCACAAAAAAGCATTGATGTTAACATGTTCCATAGGAACCCATGTTAAAAAAGTTCCCTGCATTTCTGCAAACTGCAAAATGCATCAAAAAATGCACTCGTGTGAATGAAGCCTTAGAGAGTTGCCCAGGAACAGGTGTTCCCATTGGATGATTTTGCTTTACCTTTTAATAAATGACAGCCAAAAACACGTGGATTTGCCCGGGGAGACACGGACAGCAATACAAATTTGACAAAGTATCTAACCTATTTCCACTTTATGAAATCCAGTCACAAAAGGTAATTCAGGTACTGACACTACTTGCATTAAAAATACATTTAATACAGTATTAAAAAATGCAGAGTTTCACTCATTTGTGAAGGGGACTGACTGGCCAGTTCTGTTAGTGCTGATTACAGAGAGCATTTGTTCTTTTCTGGTGCTTGTTAAGTCAGGCCATAGATGGTTCAGCAGGTACTG
Organism: Glandirana rugosa; assembly: GCA_018402905.1. Lineage (NCBI taxonomy): Eukaryota > Metazoa > Chordata > Amphibia > Anura > Ranidae > Glandirana > Glandirana rugosa. Next base: position 266,170 of record BLSH010236109.1, on the reverse strand, counting down.
GCCGAGATCTAAACCATGTATGGGCAGGCTGGTTGTACCCAAGCTGAACGAACAATCAACTTGGGTCCCGCTCAAATCACGCTTGTAAGGCCGGTGTGACATAAAGTATTGCAACAACCGCCATTTTATTCTCTAGGGTGTTGAAAAAAAAATAAATTGTTTGGGGGTTCTAAGTAATTGTATAGCAAAAAAAAAATGATTTTAACTTGTACACACTGACTCTCAAAAAAAAGCTCGGTCCTTAACCTCTTGAGATCTGCGCTATAGCCAAAAGACAGCTTCAGCGCGGACCTCAATTGCTGGGCGGATGTCCATGGACGTCCTCCCGTGCATGAGCCGCTGCGCACCCCCTGCTGATTGCGTGCAGCGTGCTCTGTGATCACCGAGTCCATGAGACTCGGTTGATCACAGATTGGAGTAAGGGGTGGTCAGCCAATGACAGCTGATCGCATGATGTAAACAAAAGCTGGTGATCGGTATTTTTTTTCCCCTTACGCTGACAGCATGAGGGGAAAAAGAAGCCGTTCACTGGCTTCTGTCAGAGGGACATTGGTCCCTCGCACAGAGAGCCACAGATGGCTCATCTGTGCACACCAGTGCCAGCTATCATTACCAACCAGTGCCACCTACCAGTACCCACCAGAGCCATCTACCAGTTCCACCTACCTTTGCTCACCAGTGCTACAAACCAATGTCCATCGGTGCCACCGATCAGTGCTGCCTATTTGCGTCACCCACCAGTGTCCATCAGTGTCCATAAGTGCCACCCATCAGTGCCCCCTGTCAGTGCAGCTTATCAGTGCCCTTCAGTGCCTCATCAGCGCACATCAATGAAGGAACTAAATTACCTGTTTTCAAAATTTTTTATAAAAAAACTATGAAACTGTTTTTTTTTTTCAAAATTTTCGGTCTTTTTTTTTTAGCAAAAAATAAAAAACCCAGCAGTGATTAAATACCACCAAAAGAAAGCTTTATTTATGGGGGAAAATGATAAAAAATTAATTTGGGTACAGTGTTGCACGACCGCGCAATTGTCATTCAAAGTGTGACGGCGCTGAAAGCTGAAAATTGGTCTGGGCAGGAGGGGGGTTTAAGTGCCCAATAAGCAAGTGGTTAAGGACAACTGATGTGACCTTAAATAAATGGAGAAAAAAATGTTTTGTTGCACTTTTAAATTGCTTTGGAAGCGCTGCCCATTCATTTCCATGGGCAGGGGCATTTTGGGAGCGTTTCAGAGGCTATTTCTAGCGCTAAAACGCCTGAAAACTGCCTCAGCGTGAAAGGGGTCTTACTGAGCTCTGGAGCGACTGCTCTTGCAGACAGCAACTGCACTATCCAAAGTGCACAGTCTATTTGCCTTTAGTAAATCAACCCCACTGTTTTACTCTTCAAAAGACTGTAACAATATCCTCTGTACTGCAAATAACTGAAGCAAAATTTAATTGGATTCAACTTCTGTGGCTTATTGAAGAAGAGGCATGTCAATACATAGAACAGCATTTGAAATGGAACAACAGGTTTATTTTAAAGCAAGAGAATAGTGCAGATACCAGCAAGCCATTAAAACAATGAAAAGGGAAAAGGTGTTACAGGTCATTTCTCATGAAAATGTGTTAACGACACATCAATATGACTTTCACTCCAATAATAACATTAATGGGGGTCACACAGTGTTATGTGACAGGTCCACTTCAGAGATCACTGCCCTGGGAAACATTTTCCTGTTAATATTTTTTTTCCAAATGGGCTTCTGAGGATGCAGAGTCTTATTTCCTCTAAGAATTAGCCTTCTAATGACTGCAATTACCCATAATGACTGGCCAGACACAGATTAGAGCGCTGATGATTCGGGCTTGTAAAAGGAAATGGACCTCTCTGTGTTTACACATCAGGGAAATATATGGCCTAATTACTGGAGTGGAAAGGAAGCCGATTGTTTCTAAAGGGTGTTAAATGGTTATAAACCTGCACAAAAATGGGGCCTCTGATGGAAGGCATGGACTGCTTCCTAGGGGGGGTACTAAAGATTGTACTGTCTGCACCCTCCACACCATTGTTTCAAATTAAAACCTCACCCACTTTGGAGTCTATTTATATAGGATGTGCCATGAAAATTAATGTTTGCTGTTTTTTAGTCTTTTTTGTGTGTTTTACGGCATTTGGTTAATTTTTTAAACAATTTGTCCATTAACATACATATAATCGGGAGTTCCCTGAAGAACAGTTTTCCTTTATAATATAAAATAGCAATACAACCTTTAAGTGATATTAGAGTCTTAATATTTTTTTTTCCAATAAAAAAAGAGGTAATACTTACCTGCTCCGTGCAACGATATTGCACAGAAAGGTAATTTTCTTCCTCTTCTGGCAGTCCCTGCTAGTGCTGTCCACCTCTCCCTCCTTCAGGTGCTTCCTGCAGCAAGCAGGTGTTAAGGAATCACCAGTGTGTGTTCTCCTGAGCCGGGCTGTGTACATCCATAGACACACACAGTACCGATAAGCCATGCCCCCAATCTCTCCTTAAAGGAATTTGACTGTCAGCAGCGACAACCTATGGCTCCTGCTGCTCTCAGTTTCTCCTGTGAAAGCAGGAAGTGAAGGGAGCGGTGCTGCTGCCGGGAGAGCGCTGGAGTGCTGACATGGAGCCAGGTAAGTGTTTAGGGACAAGGGGAGTAGGATAGGTAATTGAAGCATTTTTTTTTTACCTTAAAGTGGTTGTAAACCCTCACATATACCCAGTGAAGTGAACAGCCTTAGACGATGCATAGAGATGAAACAAATCTCCCTACATAAGTTTTACATGTATATCTGCTGTCTTTAGCTGTATATACACTTAAAGACCAAGCCTCTTTCTGAGATTCGGTGTTAAAATCATGTTCTTTTGCTAGAAAATTACTTAAAGCCCCCAAACTTTGTATATTTTTTTCAAACACCCTAGAGAATAAAATGGCGGTCATTGCAATACTTTATCTCACACCGTATTTGCGCAGCGGTCTTACAAGTGGAAAAAAAAATCACTTTTTTCAGTTAAGAAACAAGACAACAGTAAAGTTAGCCCATTTTTTATATATATTGTGAAATATAATGTCCGCCAAGTAAATTGATACCCAACATGTCATGCTTCCAAATTGCGCTCGCTCGTGGAATGGCGACAAACTCTGGGACTTCAAAATCTCCATCAGCGACCTTTAAAAAATTCTACAGGTTACCAGTTTTGAGTTACAGAGGAGGTCTAAAATGATTCATCTCGCTCTAACGATCGTGGTGATACCTCACATGTGTGGTTTGAACACTATTTTCATATGCAGGCACGACTTCCATATGGGTTCGCTTCTGCGCGCGAGCTAGGCAGGATGGGACGCTTTAATTTTTTTTTTTCTTATATATTTTACTTTTTATTTTTACACTGTCCTTTTAAAAAAAAAAAAAAAAGATCACTTTTATTCCTATAACAAGGAATGTAAACATTCCTTGTAATAGAAAAAAGCATGCCAGGACCTCTTAAATATTAGATCTGGGGTCAAAAAGACCTCAGATCTCAGATTTACACTTAAATGCAATAACAAAAAAATGAAATGTTATTTGAGAAAAAAAAAAATTCTCCTTTGAGAGCTATGGGCGGAAGTGACGTTCACTTGGCATCCAGGCATTGTGACGAGCGGACCCGATCGTCTCCGCTGCTACCGGCAGGTCCGGTAAGTGGCAGAGACAACGGAAAAAGTGGCAGGAGGGGGGCACCTCTCCCTCCCCCAATAAAAGTGATCTTGTGGCGAATCCGCCACAGAGGCCACTTTTATCTGAAAGGCGGTCCAGAAGTGGATATACTGTTTAGAAAGTGCACATCATGTTTTCACTTCCTCATTCCCCAGTAAAGCCTCGTTCACACGGCACGACGATCGTATACAACAGGTCGTACTAACGACCGTTGTATGTGAAATCGATCGTTCGTATGTGCGATTAGAACAGCCAACATACGACGGTCATACAAGGGAGTTGCATGAGCAGATTAGAAAACTTGGTCGTACCAACAAGCTCTCATACGACCGTTGTATCGTGTGTACAGAGCAGTTGGTACAACAAGTTGTATTGTGCAAAACACGCATGCTCCAAAGTCAGGAACGGCCGGATGCTAATTACATGCACCTGAACGTTCTTTCTGTGGTCGTACGATCGTGTAGTGCAGTCAGTATGCAAGTTACATTATCCAACATAGGATTTGAGACGATTGTACGTACGATCGTCGTCCCGTGTGTACGAGGCTTTACAGTATAGTGTTGGATTACATTGTGTGAGAGCTGATTGGAGGAAAGGGGCACACCCCCTCCAGATAGGCCGAGACTGTCAGAGCTGCTCTGTGAGTAAAGCAGCTTTCTGTTAATCTATATATAGCACCCTCCCTGATGCAAATTTAAGGCTGGTTTTATGTCGTGTCAGAAAACTTGTCATGCTGATAACAGAAGAACAGAGCAGGAGAAAGCTATGGGACATGTTTGAAGAGAGATAAGAAAATATATGTGCCCAGCTCAAATGTCATGAATCGAGTTTACATCTACTTTAATGCATAGAATACATTGCAGTGGTTGTAAAAACAGCACATTTTCTACCTTAATGCACTCCCTGCATTAAGGTAAAAAAACGTTCCAGTATTTGTATTGCCCCCTCACCCCTCTTATAATTACCTGAGCCCTCTCTCGATCCAGTGCTGTGCCTGTCTGCAGCGGTGCTAGTCTCTCTCTTCTCATTGGACACAGAGGCAGTAGTGGGAGCCATTGGCTCCTGCTGCTGTCAATCAAATCCTTTTTCTTACCTGAGCCCCATTCTGATCCAGCGATGTGCACGAGCTCTAGCCGCTGTCTCTCTCCACATTGGACAGATTGATAGCAGGAGAAGCCATTGGCATTGCTGTCAATCATATCCTGTGACACGGGAGGGGGGGGGGGGGGGCACAGGGCCGAGTCCTGCTGTCTGTGTCAATGGCCGGAGCAGTGGGACTTGGAATCGAGCCTGCACTGGTGTCCCCAGGGAAAGAGGCTTTCCATGGGGCACCCGATGAAGAGGAGTGGCCTGTAGCACCAATGGGGGACCCCAGAAGAGGAGGTTCGGGCAGCTCTGTGCAATTGCACAGGTAAGTATGAAAATGCCTAATTACTTTATATAAAAAAAAGCCTTTATCACTTTAAACGGATATTAAAGGCTCACGTTATTTTTAAAAAAAATAATAAACATGTTATACTTACCTGCTCTGTGTAATGGTTTTGCACAGAGCAGCTCCGATCCTTCCTTTCTTGGATCTCCCACTGGCGTTCTTGGCCCCTCCCCCTTCCCAAGTGCCCCAATGAAGACGGTTGCTATGGGGGCACGCATGCGTGCTTGCTCCCGAGCCACCTCTGTCCATAAGATGCGCCCCCCTGGCTCCCTGTTCACTGTCTGTGATTGACAGCAGTGGAAGCCAATGGCTCCCACTGCTGTGTCTCAGTCAATGAGGATGGAGAGATGCGGGAGAGCCGCTGCTCTCGTGCACAACGCTGGATCCAGATGAGGCTTGGATACGTTTTTGGGGGGGGGATCGCTGCACATGGAAGGTTTTTTTACCTTCATGCATGCATCAGAAGTACTTTAAAACCCCTTAACATTCTACTTTAAATTACCAATAGACATTCATCAGCCCCTGTGATGCTCTGCTGCAAATGAGACATGCTAGGAAACTGGAATCATACGTCTGCTGAGAGATCAATGTTATCCTCTTCTTGGGGGTCTGTAGGAAACAAGTGATGCAAAACTAGTGTGCTTTTCCCCCAGTGAGAGGCCCGACAATACGGGCTCCTGCATATGGCCATCCATTTGGATGTGCTGCTGTACAGAATATAATACACTTGTTGTATTGCCTGGGAGCCACAGCTGCATCATAATTTTACCCATTCACATGCTATAAGCATGTGACCTCCGGCATGTGCGTTTACACATGCACGTGTATAGGCGTATTTTTCAAAATGTAAAATTTTATGTGTGACTCGGCATCATCAGGGTATATAATGAGTTTGAGAAATGCTTAACCACTTGCCGACCGCCTCGTGTACATAAACGGAGGCAAGTTGGCTTCACTGCGCAGATCGCCGTACATAAATGGCGATCCGCGCAGCCGCACTCTGCGCGAGTGTGGCCGTGGGTCGGGCGGACTCGATGTCCACTGATGACCCGCGATCGCCTTCTAGAGAGGAAGAACGTTCTGTCAGTGGACATGACAGTGATCTACTGATCCCTGTCATCAGCATAGGCGTGCGCACATAGGGTGGCAGGTGTGCCTGGGCACACCCTCATCACCCTGTACTGTGCAGATTCCCCCTGCTGCCTCGCTGCAGAGAAAGGGACTGGGGAATCTCTGTCCTCAGTCTCTTTCTCTGTCTCTGTTTAGACCCCTGATATATCACCAAAGTCCCCAGCAGTAAAAAAATAAATAAAATATAATATTGTAGAAAATAATAAAAAAACAAAATTGTAAAAAAAATAAGTAAAAATAAACTACTGACACCTATCTCTGCCCTACTGACACTGTCCTCTGCCCTTCTGACATATATATACACACTCATGTTTGTTTGCGCTTTGTGGTGCACACCCTAATGCAATAGGCTGCGCACACCTATGGTCATCAGGATCACTTAGATCTCTTATGCCCCTGCCAGCCCAGCCCCCACACAGTTAGAACACGCCCAGGGAACACAGTTAAACCCTTGATTGCCCCCTGCAGTTTAACCCCTTCCCTGCCAGTGAAATTTATACAGTAATCATTGGCTATTTTTAGTACTGATCGCTGTATAATTGTCAATGGTCCCAAAAAAGTGTCAAAAATGTCCAATCTGTCCACCGTAATATCGCAGTCCCAATAAAATTTGCAGATCGCCTCCATTACCAGTTAAAAAAAAAATAGTAAAAACGCCATAGATGAATTCGCATGGTTTGTAAACGCAACTTTTACACAAACCAATCAATAAACGCCGATTGCGATTTTGGGATATGTAATATAGCAAAAAGTAAAAAAATTTGTTTTTTTTCAAAATTGTCGCTATTTTTTTGTTTATAGCACAAAAAATAAAAATCGCTGAGGTGATCAAATACCACCAAAAGAAAGCTCTATTTGTGGGGGAAAAAAAGGTGTCAACTCATTTTGGTACAACGTCGCACGACTGCGCAATTGTCAGTTAAAGAGATGCAGTGCCGAATCGCAAAAAGTGCTCTGGTCAGGAAGGGGGTAAAATCCTTCCGGGGCTGACGTGGTTAAATAATGCATTACAATTTAACTAAACCCATTAGATTGACTAAAGTGATTTTAGTCGACTACAATGCGACTGAAACAAAAACAATTCAGATGATTAAATATGCGACTAAAACTAAAAATTTGCAGATCGCCGCCATTACCAGTTTAAAAAAAAAAAGTAAAAACGCCTAAAAAAGACTATGACTAAAACTGAATAAAAATTTGATGCCAAAATGAATACTGCTGGCCAGTAACACACCTCCTGTATTTAGAGTGTCCCCACTTTGGATAAAGGAGCACAGGGGGCAAATCTGGACCGCAGCATTGACAAGCTAGCGGAGGGGAGTGTTAGATTCACTATCAGATTTAGATACACTAACAATTTGAAGCTGAACTCCAGCTAACACTTTATGAGCAGTTACAGAAAACTTTTTTTTTCCTTTTGTCATAAAGGTTTTACATAAATAAGTAAAAGCTGATCATTGTAAGCACCCCTGTCAGTGGTAAATAGTTTGTCTCAACCCTCCTAGATCTGCTGGACAGCTTGTTCTGTTATAAAACAGACTTGCTGACCAGATTACCAGGTGAAAATAAAGGAAAGAAAGCCTAAAAAAATAAAACAAATGTAGCCACCGCATCTAAGAATGGCCATTTGCAATATTTGCAATATTACAAATGTTTGCTTTTGGGTTTAATTCTGACAGAAACAGCCAATCTTTAGATTTAATTTTTTTTATCTAATGAAATACTGAAATACTTGTTTTCACATTTTTTCATTTTTTGTATCTCAGTGCTGCGCGTCATTGCTCTGGACCGGCTTTCTGATAGTGATAGCAGTGGACCTTGCCTGCGCAATTTGTGTCAGTACCACCATTGTAGGTCACCACCAGGGTCACATGTGACAGGGTGACAATGCAGGGGAACAGCTGGGAGACAGGGATAACATTTTGTCAACCTAACACAGGAAATGTCTGAACAAACGCTTTCATGGCAGGATCAACAAGTAGTATTTTTAACAAAAGCTGCACCCCATTCAGTTTAAAATAGAAATACATGGTAAAACATGTGTATATATATATATATATATATATATATAAATACATTTACAATACTTTTTTCCCTTGTTTATAAGTGATCACATACCCTCTGTTCTCAGCTGCATAAGGAGCTAGGGGAGGAGAAACAGCAGCACACTGATCTTCCCAGTGAATGGCTGTGCAGGGGGTGTCAGCACAGGCCTGATCACGTGATTAGCTCCCAGCACAGCCAGAAAACAGAGCCGTGTGGTCAGTTTTAATGGGAAAGCAGAGGAACTGGCAGGACCAGCAGGGATTTCACACAAAGGAAGCAATACAAATAGAACTGCATGATACAGCGGGAACATACCAAGAATATGAAATGTTGGGTTTACAATACTCTTTAAAACAACTTTTGAAACTTTTGATTTAGTTTAGAACTACTTTAAAGTGTTACTAAACCCACAACAGTAAAACCAGTCTGTATACGCAGTAAAGCATGCTTGTTATACTCACTGTGGAACCTAAAGCAGTGGTTCTCAACTCCTGTCCTCAGGACCCACTAACAGGCCAGGTTTTCAGGATAACTGAAATGCATCACAGGTGATATCATTTGCTGCTCAGTGATTGCAGTATTCTAGTCTGCATCTCCTCAAGGTAATACTTAAAATCTGGCCTGTTGGTGGGTCCTGAGGACCGGAGTTGATAACTACTGACCTAAAGGGTTAAAGTGTTACTAAACCCAGTACTATGAAAATAGTTCATCTGCCCCTCCCGCCCCCACAGTGCCCACAATTTATAAATCTTCTTTTTACATTAAAATACTGCCGTTATATATCTTTTGGGATGATCTGCATACCGTGGTTTCCTGATAACCTGCACAGTTTGTCCATAGCTGTGTGTTCAAGTAGGAGGAGTTTTCCACTACAGCCTGAAAACACGCTCCACATGTGTGATGTCAATATCATGTAACCTGAACAGTTCAACTGAATCAGGTAAGGAGCTATCCAGCATAAGAGACCAAACTGAGCATGTGCAGCTTCACCATGCTGCTGTGTATTATATGGACTTGCTCAGATAGACAGCGCAGGAGGGAAGTATCTATGCATGCAGATAAAACAGCCTTTTTTAAACAATGTTGAGGATTAACCCCTTAAGTTCCACAGTGAGTATAACAAGCATGCTATGATGCATAAACAGACTGATTTTACTGTTGTGGGTTTAGTAAGACTTTAATGAAAAGGCTGTTTAATCCTTTATGCACAGGTCCTCCCCTTCTTCCACTGTCCCCTAACCATCTCCTGATAGAACAGAGCTTTTGGAGTTTCCATATTTTGTGTACTGTGGAGGACCAGATTTAGTGAATGCAGGCTCCTGGGTTTAGTAGCACCTTAAGGCCCCTTTCACACTTGTGTGACTTGTCCTGCGACTTGGGACTGCAAAGTCGCCTGACAAGTCGTACCCCATGATTTCCAATGAGTACCATTCATATCTGTGCAACTTCAAGTTGCAGCAACTTCAAAGTAGTTCCTGCACTACTTTGGGCTGACTTTGCTGCGATTTGAGGTCCATAGACCTCAAGATTATAAGGCATTGCTTAAAGTCGCGGCAAAAAAGTGCGGCAAATCGCATGACTTTCAGGTCGCACAAGTGTGAAAGGGGCCTAAAGCTGAAGGGTCAGAATGACGGCCAGGGAATTAGCATTTTTTAGGAGCTTATTATTGTCAGTTCCCTGGTCTCCCTCATGAGTCATGATGACAGCAAAATAAAAGTGTTAAAATGAGCAGCGCCTGCAGTCAGTTTAAATCAGTTTCTCCAATTTCTAGTTTTGCGCACAGAAATTGCCATCCCATCTGTGCCCAGGTCCTGAGCCAATGAACAGACCATCCAAGGCGGATGAAAGGAGCTGCGAGAAGCCGCGTGCCGGTCACATGACGCGCGCCCATCCAGGAATAGCCAATATCCTCATCCAGTTTATCTGTGACAGATTGCAGTGCAGGATGCCAAGCCAACGTTCCAGCTAACAGACATCTACCCACGGACTAACTGCCCATTTCCAGCCTGCGCCCAGCCAGGGTTGGCACATCCCAGCATCCTCCACCGCGATGGACTTGTTAGATTGAAATGTTCATCCCAAACAGCAAGTCCCAGTGACCAGCCTGGGCAAATTAATTGTAACATGTGCAAGAGAAATGAGGAGAGGGATGGAGACGGGTCAGGGAGGACCTGTCACCCAACATAATGAAGCCTTTATTTGAAGTGGAACAAGGCTGTATCCAATTACACCGATCACCAGGGCTCCTCGGAGAGCCGACACGGTGGCACACAGAGCTTGTTAGCCAGGCACATCGGGGGACGACACAGTCATGCCATATGGCAGAAGAGCACTACAATGCATACAGTGCTAATTAAAGGGGAAGTGTCACTTGTCAGAGCGACATTTGTTGTGTCTTCTGCGTGTTCTATTTTTGCTTATCGTATCGGAGTGCATTAGGGCACAGCTAGGGCACAGCAGTTGCGAGTCTGAAATCCCAATGCAATCAGCTACCAGGATCAGAAGAATACAGCCCATGTATGGGGAAGGGTGTTTGTTGGGCTATAAACTGATGATTGGTCCAACATATGGCATTTAACATTACACTCTCTGTAGATCATCAATGCATGTGATGATTGGACATAATACCATTGCTTTCTAGAGTATGTAAACCTTACCATTAATCTTCCCTTATTTGATCCCATTTGGTCTGTCAAATATACACTATATTGTCAAAAGTATTGGGACACTTGCCTTTACACGCACATGAACTTTACTGGCATCCCGGTCTTAGTCCGTAGCGTTCAATATTGAGTTGGCCCACCCTTTGTAGCTATAACAGCTTCAACTCTTCTGGGAAGGCTGTCCTCAAGGTTTAGGAGTGTCTATGGGAATGTTTGACCATTCTTCCAGAAGTGCATTTGTAAGGTCAGGCACTGATGTTGGATGAGAAGGTCTGGCTCGCAGTCTCCGCTCTAAGGTGTTCTATGGGCTTGAGATCAGGACTCTGTGCAGGCCAGTCAAGTTCCTCCACCCCAACCTCCCTCATCCATGTCTGTATGGACCTTGCTTTGTGCACTGGTGCGCAGTCATGTTGGAACAGGAAGGGGCCATCCCCAAACTGTTCCCACAAAGTTTGGAGCATGAAATTGTCCAAAAGAGTCCAGATGAGTTTCCTTCACTGGAACTAAGGGGCCAAGCCGAGCCGAGTCGCTGAAAAACAACCCCATACCATAATCCCCCCTCCATCAAATGATTTGGACCAGTGCACAAAGTAAGGTCCATAAAGGCATGGATGAGCGAGTTTGGGATTTTTGAGTGTATAGTATTTCTTTCTTAATAGACATTACATGACGGTCATGTTTGATGTTCCACTACATATGACTATTGAATGGAATGCTGGTTGATGACCTCTCTGAATGCTCACTTGGAACCGACCATGGAATGTTTGATCCCTTGAGTGGAGACCCAGCCCATTGGAAAATTGGTTTGTAACCACAAAGGCCTGTTTGACTCCATACCTAAAGTATTAGGGTCCATTCATTTCCATAAGCGCATATGGTTTTCTGTAGTGGCGGATCACAAAGTGACATCATAGATCACAAACCACTACTCCTATATACACCCAGATACTATTTGGGTGATTTTCAGATTGAGTTTTGGGCTTTCACCAGCTGTTTTTCTCTTTTCATTTATTCACTTTGGATGTTTTATATTTAGCTAGTACTTATCTTTTTGACTTTTGTTATAGTGGTTTTATACATAGGCATAACTTATATATGAATTACTAATGCACTTATGACGTTCATCTTTCATAAATTGGTATTACTTAAAGCGCTGCACAGACTTTTACACTGTACAGCAGAGGAGGCTGCGCAACTGTGCAAGAATGAAGGTGAAGCTGGAGTTCACCCTTAAGTTAGTTTGGTATTTCTATAGAATGCTATGAGAATGCAGAACCATTGACTTAAAACAAAAACCCATCGACACAGGCTCTGATTTATACAGGGGTGCCAGCCTGCAAGAGAGCTAACTGACCTTTCACTTAAAGTGGTTGTTAAGGCACTATGTGATCTTTATATCATCCCCATTGATAGCTAACAACCTGTGTCCTAGCGCCTGTGCTTTATAAAAAAAAAAGCAGATTTCTACCTGCCTGTGCTTTATTTAAAAAAAGCAGATTTCTACCTGCCTGTGCTTTATTTAAAAAAAAAAAACAGATTTCTACTTGCCTGTGCTTTATTAAAAAAAACTGATTTCTACCTGCCTGTTCTTTATTTAAAAAAAACTGATTTCTACCTGCCTGTGCTTTATTTAAAAAAAGCAGATTTCTACCCGCCTGTGCTTTATAAAAAAAGCAGATTTTTACCTGCCTGTGCTTTATTTAAAAAAAGCAGATTTCTACCTGCCTGTGCTTTATTAAAAAAAACTGATTTCTACCTGCCTGTGCTTTATTTAAAAAAACTGATTTCTACCTGCCTGTGCTTTATTAAAAAAAAGCAGATTTCTACCTGCCTGTGCTTTATTTAAAAAAAGCAGATTTCTACCCGCCTGTGCTTTATTAAAAAAAACAGATTTCTACCTGCCTGTGCTTTATTAAAAAAAAACAGATTTCTACCTGCCTGTGCTTTATAAAAAAAGCAGATTTTTACCTGACTGTGCTTTATTTAAAAAAAGCAGATTTCTACCTGACTGTGCTTTATTTAAAAAAAGCAGATTTCTACCTGCCTGTGCTTTATTAAAAAAAAAAGCAGATTTCTACCTGCCTGTGCTTTATTAAAAAAAGCAGATTTCTACCTGCCTGTGCTTTATTAAAAAAAAAAAACTGATTTCTACCTGCCTGTGCTTTATTAAAAAAAGCAGATTTCTACTTGCCTGCGCTTTATTAAAAAAAACTGATTTCTACCTGCCTGTGCTTTATTTAAAAAAAAACTGATTTCTACTTGCCTGTGCTTTATTTAAAAAAAAGCAGTTTTCTACCTGCCTGTGCTTTATTAAAAAAAGCAGATTTCTACCCGCCTGTGCTTTATTTAAAAAAAGCAGATTTCTACCCGCCTGTGCTTTATTTAAAAAAAGCAGATTTCTACCCGCCTGTGCTTTATTAAAAAAAAATGATTTCTACCTGCCTGTGCTTTATAAAAAAAAAAGCAGATTTTTACCTGCCTGTGCTTTATTAAAAAAAAAAAAGCAGATTTCTACCTGCCTGTGCTTTATTAAAAAAACTGATTTCTACCTGCCTGTGCTTTCTTTAAAAAAACTGATTTCTACCTGCCTGTGCTTTATTTAAAAAAAAAGCAGTTTTCTACCTGCCTGTGCTTTATTTAAAAAAAAGCAGATTTCTACCTGCCTGTGCTTTATTAAAAAAAAGCAGATTTCTACCCGCCTGTGCTTTATTTAAAAAAAGCAGATTTCTACCCGCCTGTGCTTTATTTAAAAAAAGCAGATTTCTACCCGCCTGTGCTTTATTAAAAATAACAGATTTCTACCTGCCTGTGCTTTATAAAAAAAGCTGATTTTTACCTGCCTGTGTTCTATTAAAAAAAAAGCAGATTTCTACCTGCCTGTGCTTTATTAAAAAAGTAGATTTCTACCTGCCTGTGCTTTATTTAAAAAAAGCAGATTTCTACCTGCCTGTGCTTTATTAAAAAAAAAGCAGTTTTCTACCTACCTGTGCTTTATTAAAAAAAGCAGATTTCTACCTGCCTGTGCTTTATTTAAAAAAAGCAGTTTTCTACCTGATTTCACAGCGCCCCCCCCCCCCCCCCCGTGCTCACGTGACTCCTCGGCTCTCTCCTCTCCTCATCTGACAGCTCCAGCGGGCGGGGCAGAGAACTCCCGCTGATGTTAGCAGGGAGTCACGTGAGCGCTGGGAGGCGCTGTGAAATCAGGTAGAAATCTGCTTTTTTATAAAGCACAAGCACTAGGACACAGGCTGTTATCTAACAATGGGGATTGTATAAAGATCACATCATTTTGTAGCAGCTGGGAGGGGAGCAGAGCGGTGCTAGTGAGAGCTGACAGGCAGGAAGGGGAGGGGGGAGGTGGACAGAGGAAGACACAGGAGAGCTGCAGATAGCAGTGCATGACGGAGGCAGGTAAACAGACCACGGTGTCCGGACTCAGCAGCCATGATATACCGTGGTCAGTTTACAGGGGGGGAGGGTATAGCCAGGCAGGATCAGCCAGGTATTTGAGGTGATACAGTGTAACATACTTCAAGGGAACAGGATCCATTTTTTTTTTAGGGTAACAAACACTTTAACAGTTGTGTGTATACAGTATGAGTAAAGTGTTCCTCTAAGGCTGTGGTTCTCAACCAACAGGCCAGATTTTAAGTATTACCTTGGGGAGATGCAGACTAAAATACTGCAATCACTGAGCAGCAAATGATATCACCTGTGATGTATTTCAGTTATCCTGCAAACCTGGCCTGTTAGTGGGTCCCAAGGGCAGGAGTTGAGAACCACTGCTATAATGATTGCCTGAGATCTTGCCCTGCTGGAATGAGTTGAATACTAAGGGCTCGTGCACATTGCAGCTAAAACAAAGCTGCTTTTACAGGCATTCGAGCTTTTATTTCTCTGCCTCTAAACACACAATACACAGATTCATTTGAATCATAAAATGTAACATGACTTGTTTGAAGATTTACAGTAGTCCTACTAAAAATGACATTTCTGTTTTTGGCACACACTGGTGAGTCAAGCCATTGTTAATAAGGAACACCATAGATCCGATCTTACCATTTATGGGCAATTGTTTCTTAAATAGACAAGATGGAACATTTAAACTGAATCTGACACATATGCAGGACCATCGAGTATTACAGGGAAAATAAAATCGATGTTAAAATCCCTTTTACATTTTGAATACATATTGTAATTGAAAAGTTATTTGCTATGGAAAATCAGCTGTGCTGGTACAGGAGGAGTATAGAAGAGGAGAGTAGAGGGGCACCCGGGCAACACAAGCTGACAAAGTGGTGAGAGAATATAGTGGTGTCACTGTCAGTATTTAAAGTGGAATTCAAGTTAACACTCAGGCTGGGTTCACACTATGTGCAGCTGCAGGGCACAGCAGGGGTCCGGTGTGTCCCCGTTCTCTGCTTCAGACCTGAATTAGGTCTGAATTTTTGCCTGAATTTGGACCTAAATCGGAGCCAAAGACACACAGGACTCTTCTGCTGTGCCCACCCCCCCCGCCCACCCCCCCCCCCCCCCCCAGGGATCTGTGAACTGGCCCCATTGAGAGCCAGTCACAATCTCCTGTCATGCGAGTTGGATGCGGAGAGACCCACATCCAATTTGCATATGTGTGAATCCAGCCTAAGGCTCCATTCACCCCTGAGTGTATCAATCTACTTTTGTTTATCTGGTGTTTTTTTTTTTTTAAGCTTTTTTTAGAGCTTTTTACAAGATTTTTTTACAGCTTCAGTCAGTGGCGCTGGTGTTAAAGGATACCACCCCCCGCTCACTGTCTGCCGGTAGGTCCTCCAGCACTTAGCCCATCTAGGTGGCGGGCATCGGGCAGCGGCGGTCATCGAGCAGTGGTGAGGTTCGGCATCGTGCAGCGGCGGGCATCGGGGCGGCGGCTCCTGTGTCTTATCCTCCTCCTCCTCACTTCCGCCGTGCATCTCAGGATGGTATCAGTAGGACAGAGGACGATGTCAGTAGGACAGAGGACGGTATTAGTAGGGCAGAGGACGATGTCAGTAGGGCAGTGGACGGTGTCAGTAAGGCAGAGGAAGATGTCAGCAGGGCAGAGGACAATGTCAGTAGGGCAGAGGACGGTGTCAGTAGGGCAGAGGATGGTGTCAGTAGTTTTTATTAATTATTTATTATTATTTTTTCAATTTTATTTCTTTTATTTTCTTACAAATTGTTTTAGGAGCCCGGTTAGGGGGCTTTGCTGAAATATCAGGAATTTAAACAAGGGAAATTTGTTCCACACAGGGTGATTAGGGTGTGCCCTGGCACACCCTGTGCGCACACCTTTGCCCACCGTACATATACTGTGACAGTGCGGCCGCTCTTTGTCAGATCACATACCCAGTATGTGATCTGACACTTCCGGGTCTGGGGCACACGGCACTGGTGACCCACTCCCGCTGTGATTGGACACAGCAGGACCCAATCAGCGGGTCCAGGGGCAGGCAGAATGGCGGTCTGCCTATGTAAACAAAGCACACCGCCGTTCTGTGAGAAGGGAATGTTCTGATTCTGTGTTTCTGCTAAGCAGGAACACAGATCTTTACCTTCCCCCAGTCAAAGCACCCCCCCCCCCCCACAGTTGGCAAGCACTCCCTAGGAACACATTTAACCCTTTGATCGCACCTGTTATTATCCCCTTCCCAGTCAGTGTCATTAGTACAGTGACAGTGCATATTTTTTAGTACTGATCCCTGTATCTGTGTCACTGGTCCCCAAAAAGTGTCAGTTAGGTATCCAATTTGTCTGGCGCAATATCACATTCCTGCTATAAGTCACTGATCGCCGCCATTACTAGTAAAAAAAAAAGAAGAAAGAAAAATATCCCATAATTTGTAGATGCTATAACTTTTGCGCAAATTTTACCAAAAATATGTAGCAGTGCTATAAGTCACTGATCACCGCCATTACTAGTAAAAAAAAAAAGAAGAAAGAAAAATATCCCATAATTTGTAGATGCTATAACTTTTGCGCAAATTTTACCAAAAATATGTAGCAGGATATATATTGGGCTAAATCAGTGTTTTTTGACTTGCGGTGCACCAAAATATCTAAAAATTTTCACAGCACGCCTGAAAAGATTTAGCAATTTTTGTGGTGAAGAACTTATTCATTTTTACATATATATTTAATTTTACATTTAATGTGAAAGATGTGCCTGCTTTCGAGAGCAAATATTGTAGCGATTGTAATCTTCTTTGTACTTTTGCTTGCTTCCTTGCTTTTCATTTAACAGTTTCTCTTTCAGAGTTCAAGACATGATTAAGTATTTCTTCATCACTAATCAATGAACAAACTTTATTTATAAGCATCCAAACTGGAATGGAACGGTCGCTATTATTATAATATAATTAGAGCGATCGAGTTCTCCCGAGATCTCGCACAAGTCTCGCATTACGAAAGGAACCAATGAATGACAGACTGACAGATTGCGTTTTATATATGTTACTTTTTAACTTTTGCGACATTGATTTACCATTTAATTTTTCGATATGTTCAAGGTTTCAAAACACTAGCAATTTTAAATATTTTTCAAAACTCCCAGGGCACATCTGCAAATCTCACACGACTCACTAGTGTGCCACAGCACAGAGTTTGAGAATCAAAGGCCTAAATTGATGAAGAAATTAGATTTTTTACATTTTTTAATTGGGTATGTTTCATAGCAGAAAGTAAAAAATATTGTTGTTTTTTTTCAAAATTGTTAGTATTTTTTTTGTTTATAGCACAAAAAATAAAAATCGCAGAGGTGATCAAATAACACCAAAAGAAAGCTCTATTTGTGGGAAAAAAAGGACATTCATTTTATTTGGGTACACCGCCACACGACCGCGCAATTGTCAGTTAAAATAACGCAGTGCCGTATCGCAAAAAATGGCCTTCAGCTTCCGGAGCTGAAGTGGTTAAATCACAAAGGTGCTAAACAGAACTAGAAACATATCGGCAGGTAAAATATTTGAATATATAAAATGTCAACCTGCTTATGGTTCTCAATTCCAAATGAAATAATTTGTCTAAGCATAGTACAGATTATTCATTTTATTGATCACATAAATATGAAGTGCACATGGTCGGGGCTGTCAAGTCTTTAAAATGCTCATTTTATTTTCATTCAGGGCTATGAAATATTTAAAGGGACTGACCCCGAGGTGAGCGGATCTTGTGATCGCCGCCTCCCAAGACACAACAAGATTACTAAGCATCATCAGCGCAGAGACAGAGACGGCTTTCACTACAATTGCAATATTGTATCCCAAGTCACTAACCAGCAATTCTGCATTAACCTCTTTAAATCAACTTCTGTAAAACACTACAGTGTCTTGAATAACAAGTAATACATTTATAAAATTGGACTTTCCCAGTTCTAACCCAAATTAACCTAAACTAAGTTACAAAAACCTTATATACTGTAAGCTTTAACATGTTAATGAAATTTCAAACATCATTTTCAATATTTTTAAAGTTTAGCTTCAAGCACAAAAAAAAAAATCATTTAAATATATTCTTCCATAGCCTCAAAGGATATAAATCCAATTTGTGTGCACCAAATGCCTTTGCAAATCTACTTATTATGCTGTAAATATAGTAGAGGCATCATCACTAATCTTTACATAGCCTGTGCAGAGAGAAGAGCTGTGGGAGGGGCCCAGTAGGCCCCACCCACTACAGGCTGGCTGCATAAAAATACAGGAGGGGCGGAGACAAGACCAGTCACCCTGCACAAGGAGAGAGAGCAGCAGTGAGCGGTCTTTATTACTGGATTACTGCACAGATCTGGAAGAAATGCACAAAGTACACCAAGATTCATTAACCGTTTGCCACCCACCATGGAATGACAACGGCAGCATGGCACCGATGCGCGAATCTCTGTCATCTCCCGACGGCGGGGGCAGGAGCATGTATTGTGGGCGCGTGCATGCCACCAGAGGTGTGCTCACACGCTCACTGGCTAGTGGGGGGCTAATCAGCAGGTGAGGCAGACTCGATGTCTGCCAGCCACCAGTGTTCGCTCCCCAGCAGTGACAGAACGGGGATCCGTGAATGTAAAAAAGTGGATCCCCATTCTGACAGGTGAGAGGAGAGCGATCGTATGTTCCCAGTATATGGGAGCAGCAATCTCTCTCCTCCCCCAGTCATCCCAGCCCCCACACAGTTAGAACACACTGACAGGGAACACATTTAACCCTTTGATCGCCCCAGTGTTAACCCCTTCCCTGCCAGGGACATTAGGGATATGTATACAGTAATCAGTGGCTATTTATAACTCAGATTGCTGTATAAGTGTCAGTGGTCCCAGAAAAGTGTCCGATATGTCCGCCGTAATATCGCAGTCCCGCTAAAAATCGCAGTTTGTTGCCATTACTAGTAAAAAAAAACATAATAATAAAACACCATGAATCAATTCTCATAGTTTGTAGACGCTATTTTTGCGCAAACCAATCAATATACGCTTATTGCGATTTTTTTTTTTTTTTAACAAAAATATGTAGAAGAATACATATTGGCCTAAACTGATGAATAAATTCGTTTTTTTATATATTTTTTGGGGGATATATATTATAGCAAAAAGTAAGAAATATTGTTTTTTTTTTTTTAATTGTTGCTTTTTTTTGTTTATAGCACAAAAAAAAAAAGTGATCAAATACCACCAAAAGAAAGCTCTATTTATGGGGTAAAAGGACGCAGGGTCGTATCGCAAAAAGTGCTCTGGTCAAGAAGGGGACAAATCCTTCCGGGGCTGAAGTGGTTAAAGAATACACATGCATCTTGTATTCATACAATATTTGTTTATCCCAGGGTTCAGACTTAACTCTTTCACTGCCACAAAGGTAAGGATTATGGCGAACAAAACTGCTTCCTGCCGGCCAG
The DNA here is from genome assembly GCA_018402905.1 of Glandirana rugosa. Lineage (NCBI taxonomy): Eukaryota > Metazoa > Chordata > Amphibia > Anura > Ranidae > Glandirana > Glandirana rugosa. The sequence goes on along the minus strand of BLSH010236109.1, from coordinate 246,292 downwards.
CTAACCCCTACATCAGCTGCATTGCCATCTGCTCGTGGTTACTTCAGTGATCATGAACGTATAGCAGATGGGTCCACTAGATTCTGCTGCTGAATGAATAGCTGTGATCAGCCGCTGAATACATTTGTAACAAAATTTGATGGCCCCTCCATTGCCGCCACCACAGCCCCGCAGTAGGAGGGTGCTCTTCACTCCACTGCTTGTCGCTGATCCTTCCCCACCCCCTGCTCTGTGCCTGCAATCTTCACAACCCACTGTATCTACTGTGTCCTCTGATCCCCACTGTTCTCCCCGCCTGTACCCAGAGACAACGGGTGGCAGAGAGGATCATATAGCGAGCAGACAGAGGGAAGGATCTGAACTGTTTAGGATGGCAAGCAGAGGATCGGCAAACATGTCATTCATATTTACAGATCTCTTGACTTTCCTGAATGAACTCTGATGTTTATTTATAACTGAAGGATCAGTAAATAAGAATGACATATTTATCATCCTATCTGTTTCTAGATGAACATGGAAGAGCTCAGTACTGGATGCTTCCATGTTCAGTAGTCTGTGCAGGGCAGCAGAGTAGAAGGAGATTGATGATCCTTGTGTCCATGATCTCTTTCTCTACCACAAAAGTAAAACATCATGGACCTGTTTAGACCCCTGATAATTCACTAGAATCCCTGGTTATAGTATTGTGGAAAAATAAAAAAATAAAAATAACCCCCCCCCCCCCAC
>BLSH010236109.1:218258-237386 GCA_018402905.1 Glandirana rugosa | reverse complement strand
AAAAAAAAAAAAAAAACTTTCATAGTTTGTTACAAAATTTTGAAAACAGGTAATTTTTCTCCTTCATTGATGTGCGCTGATGAAGCTACACTGATTGGCACTGATGGACACTGATAGGCTATACTGATAGGCTGCACTGATAGGCACTGATAAGGCGGCACAAATGGGCACTGATAGGTGGCACTGATAAGCACTGATGAGGCAGCACTGATGGGCACTGATAGGTGGCACTGATGGATGGCACTGATGGGTGGCACTGGTGGGCACTGGTAGGGAACACTGATAGGTAGCACTGATGATGAGGCACTGGTAGGTGGGTACAGGTGAGGCAGCCGCGTCTCTCTGTGTGAGGGACCAATGTCCCTCTGACAGAAGCCGGTGATCTGCTTTTTTTCCCCCTCATGCTGTTAGCGTGAGGGGGAAAAAATGACCGATCTTCTGTTTACATCACATGATCAGCTGTCATTGGCTGACAGCTGATCATGTGGTAAGGGGCTGGGGTCGGCCCCCTTCTCCGATCTGTAATCAGCTGAGTTTCATAAACTCGTGATCACAGAGCGCGCCACCCACGACCCGCAGGGATGCACAGCGCATGCTCGGGAGGACGTCTGTGGACGCCCTCCCGGCAATTAAGGCCCACGCTGTAGCCGTCTTTCGGCTGTAGCGCGGGCGGCTAGAAGTTAAAAAATGAATTAGCATGTTGATGAGGGAGGAAAGGAGGATCTAGGGAGGGTAAAGTGTAAACAGATTACATTTCAGTACAATGAATCCTTTTTATTCATTTCAGCTGTGAATTGTTTGTAATGGAATACTTTTTTTTTCAGTTTTGAATAGAACGTGACTACTGTCATGTTTTTATTGCTGTTTGTGTCCCCACTGGGACAACCTCAACCTCTGTCTCTTTGTCCTGGTGACCGCTGCCATGGAGACAACAGTATGGAAAGTCCAATGAAGAATAAAGCATCCAGAGGTGCTTGGAGATCACTGGCTCGGGATGGGCCGGTCACAGCAGCAGGTTACCGGAAAAAAAGCATGCACTAATGGAAGGAAAGCCAGACCTAAAGATAAAAGGATACAAATTAATTTAATAATTTATACTAAAAAACAGCCAACGCGTTTTGGAGGTCAGAAAAACTCTTCCCCATCATCAGGACTTCAGTTAAATAAGAAAGTTGAATGGATTCAATATAGTGCTTTCCTATATGAATCTATGTAGGGAAGTGAATTGCTGGATTAGGAGAGTTACTGGCCTGATAAAACAAAATAAGAACTCTTTTTTTTTTTTCTGTCCCATAGGCAGCCAGACTGGGCGGTACACTTGCCATGATGGGGACCTTTGCATAAAAAATGATTCCCCCTTCAGCTGAATGAGGTTATTGAATGGGAATACCATGAGCCTCTCAGATAGCAAGGACAACTTGCCACAAATTTGTGGCAGTGTTGAATTGTAAGTCTGTTAGCTTGCTGCACATTTTCATTTGTAGAGCACTTGAAGTACAAGGTCTAGTTGATACTTTGCAATGGTAAGTCTACAGCAAGAGCTCTGCAAGTCTACAGCATGAAAATTCAGCCACAGTGACCCCAGTGGTGGGAGGACTAATGCACAGCATAACTGAACCAGAACTTGTAGCAGACTTGCAGAATGTTTGCAAAGAAAGTTGATCTGGAATCATGCAATGCGGATTTGCTGCAATTGAGCAACACACATGTGAAGCCTGGCAAGTCTAGCAATAGCTTAGCAAGTCATTTTCACACTTGCAGCAAAATTGCTTGCTATCTGGGCTACCACTCGCAGTACAACCCCCATTTACTTGGATGGGTTAAATTCAGCTGTGGCACTTCAAATGGCGTTGTGCCGCAACTCCAAGCCACACACTAGGCTCACTGAAGTTGTCGCATGGCATTCTCATTCAAAAATGTTGTTCAGCAGTCAAAATTTATAAAAAAAAAAACAGGCATTGAGTAAGCGGCACTATCACCTCCTGAATGCCTGTCCACAGCGCCTGCACCATTGAAAAACAATTCACCACAGATCACTCTTTGGAGACAAAACACAGGTGTAAATGAGCCCCAAGAGTTTTCACTCTGGCAAAATTTCAGCAATGGCAAAAATCAGTAATTTCAAGAAATCACTCCACTTCAGGGTGCCCCCCCCCCCCCCATCCATGCGTCCGGCCCCCTACAGGACGCAGAATGCATGAATTCCAATGGGGGGGAGGTGAAGTACGTGATTAATAGGCTTCAAAATAGGGTGGGCTCAGAGCGCAGAGCACTGCGAACCGAGCCCATCCAGTTGTGTGACAATAGCAAATGAATATTAGCTATTTTCACACCAAATCTCCTCCCTGCCAATCAGGAAGCGGGTCTGAGACCCATTTCCCGATTGGTCAAAAGGAGAAGTGTTCCAATTGGCCACCAAGGAGGAGAGAGGAGGAGATGGAAGCCCCCGAGCAGGGGAAGGGGAAGCTGCTGTGCATGTGATGCCCGCCACCCATGATGCCTGCGGAGGAGAGAAGGGGAAGCGGCTTGTGATGCCTGTGGAAGAGAGAAGGGGAGCCCTCCCGTGATGCCCGCTGCCTGTGATGCCTGCCATAGATGAGGTAAGTGCTCCAGAGCCGACCGACCAACACTGTTTGCTGCCCCCCCTACAAAAAATTACCACAAGCCGCTACTGCTCCACTTATTCCTGGAGAGCAGAAAGACACAAGCAAGGCAGGAAGCACAGCATGCATGTGTAAATATGTTATAAAACTGCTACAAGTAGGCACAAGGTTTTACAACATTAGCTCATGCTGATAAGAATATTTATAATATGATAATCACAGTCAATTAAAAACAAAAAAAACTGATTTTCAACTAGATACTAGATTCTCTGATCTCCGAGGACCTTTTTTTTTTTTTTTAGACATGATGATGTATGTGACCTTATTAGATGAAGTAATTGATGTTTGTTGTGTTTTTGTCTTTGTTCTTTATCAGAAACTCCTCTGAGACATGCTAACCAGAGAAAGGAAATCCCAGTTCCCTGGGTAGTTATATTCATGCTGCACCTGCAAATCCTCAGAGACATGTAGCTGAACCGGCAATCAAACAAGTAAAAATGGTTTGTAAGGAAGCTGCAAACTGAATGTAGTTCACCTCTTGGTTCACCAGTTTATCGATGTATATATGAAGCAGCAACTTCCGAGCCATGAAAGTAAGGAGAATTAGTGTGCGACTAGTGAAGGTAAAATTATTTTGTTGACTCATGTAGTTGTGTGAGTCTGTAATTGGGTCAGATTACTGGAAGGCTTTGCAGGGCAAGTCTCTGGTACCTCCCCCTGGTTCTAGAAGCTTGGAGAAGATTCTGGAAGTTAGTGGACGGAGGGTAGGAAGTCCTGATCTGCCCTTGACGGAGTCTGGCCAATCCCCAGACAGGAGGCACTGGCAGAGTGAATGGGCCAGTCCTTAAAAATTGTGAAATCTGGGCAGCAGGAGAAGTTGGGTGGAAGATGTTGTGCTGAGGTTGCTGTTGTGTGGCCTGGGAGGGGACTCTGGGTGTGGGGGCTCTGCCTCCAGGCTGGAGGCTGAGCAAAGGAAAAAAAGAAAGAATAGAAGAGGGATCTCCATTACCTTTGGGTCTTGTGCAGAGGACATCCGGGCTGGCATGGGAAAGTCTGATCAGTTGGACACCTAAACAGGATTCTTGCCCAGTGCAGTGGGAAGCAAAGGATAGTGTGAGTACCTGAGCACACCCAGGGTGACAATGTTTATGCTATATCCCTGGAGGAGCAGGAAGTATTTTAGGCCTATAGAACACTTTTTCCTCACCTTGTCTCCATAATATGAGATGGGGGTGTCCTGTAGTTCACAGAGGTGAACTGGACAGGGCTGATAACAATGCTTGAGATTTCATTGTAGCACAGGCAAAAAGCACAGGAAGAATTTTAGTTTGGAGTTCTATCCAACTATGGCCAGCTTAAGCTGTGAAGTCAAAATACCTTCAGTTCATCCTTCCCAAACCACAATTATTGGTGAGAAAACTTCCCTCATGAAATGGCCTTGAGTGGAAAGAAGTGGGACCTTCTGACATCACACATGGTACCTACCAAGAAGATGATACAGAACTTATATAAGTAGCATTTAGCAGCATGCAGTGAGTGGGGCCACTCTTATATGACTGCACAATACTCCCACCATTGACCGCTATAGTGCCCATAATATATGCTAATCAAGCTGTTCATTTTTGGTGGAGCAATTCTTTTACTCAACTTTAGAAATGCAATACCTTTCATTTGGCTACATTCATGCAAGACTGTAGATTCCCTTCAGAGAAGCTTGTGGAATTGCTATGAAGAAGGTGCTGTTCCCCTTGTGGTTTACTTTGAATTTGAAAATATAGATGACTGAATGTATTCCATGTATTTATATATATCACCAGCAATATACACAATGATTTACATACTGTCCACTCACATCAGTCCCTGCCTTCAAGAAGCTTACAATCTAAGGTCCGTATTTCACATACCTACACACACATTCATGCTAGGGCCAACTCAACTATCAGTGGAGTTCATTTACAAATCGACTCTGCAAGTACAATTGCTCCAGAGCTTAGTAAATGAAATAAAGTTTCACTTTGCAAAGAACACCCAATCACATGCTAGAAAACAAAACAAAACAAAAAAAAAACAGCATTTTTGCTCACACATGATTGGATGATGGAAGTCAGCAAAGCTTCTGCTCGTTTACTAAGCTCTGGAGCAACTGCACTTGCAGAGTGCATTTGCACTTTGCAAAGTGCACACTCTATTTGCCTTTAGTAAATCAACCCCAGTATGTCTTCGGAGTATGGGAGAAAACCGCAGTACCCAGAGAAAAAACACACAAGCACAGGGAGAACATGCTAACTCCATGCAGATAGAAGGGATTCAAAGGGACCCAAGTTCTGCAAGACAGAAGTGCAGTGCTAACTAACAAGTCGTTGTGGTCCAAAGGGACATTCATCAGTCGTTTCTTTTTGTAACAGTGAAATTAAAGTCTGCAGGGTGGTGCTACAATATGAAAGTAAAGTATTCACAGCTTTATGACACATTAAGCTTTCAGTATGCCCTCCTGCAGTGGTGACCTGCCTCCAGTTGCCACCATCTGAGGACTCCACTTTCTCCTTGGCCAATGGATGGCCATTGGCACTTAACTCTGCTCTAGGCATGCCCTGCTCCCTGTGATATTACTAGCATAATACAATATAACCAGCAGGATTCCTGTTACGGGGTATCTGGATAACTGGTAAGTGGTCATTTGGACGTGTCTATCAGTCAGCTTTCTGAATGCATTTTATACGATTTATATAGAAAGTGCAGAGCTGTTCAACGGCTCACAGCTGTCAAAAAAAAAAAATGGCAGCCGGCAATATTGCTCAGCTCTGAAAGTGAGAGATAAAAGAAACATTGTAGCTTTCTGTTTAATCATTTACAGATCAAAGGGATGAACTTCGTTCTGTAAATGATGTCCGTTTAACCCCTTCATATCCGGGCCATTTCTGGCACTCCTCTCCTACATGTAGAAATCATAATTTTTTTGCTAGAAAATTACTCAGAACCCCCAAACATTATATATGGTTTTTTAGCAAAGATTCTAGGGAATAAAATGGCGGTTGTTGCAACTTTTTATGTCATGTGGTATTTGCGCAGCGATTTTTCAAACGCGTTTTTAAAAAAAAAAAAACAGTTTTGTGAATTAAAAAAAAAAAAAACAGTAAAGTTAGCCCAATTTTTTTTCATAATGTGAAAGATGATGTTACGCCGAGTAAATAGATACCCAACATGTCACATTTTAAAATTGCGCAAACTTGTGGAATGGCGCCGAACTTTGGTTATTAAAAATCTCCATAGGCGCTGCTTTAAAATTTTTTACAGGTTAGGTGTTTTGAGTTACAGAGGAGGTCTTGGGCTAGAATTATTGCTCTCACTCTAACGCACGCGGCGATACCTCACATGTGTGGTTTGGACACCGTTTACATATGCGGGCGCGACTTACGTATGTGTTTGCTTCTGTGCGCGAGCTCGCAGGGACAGGGCGCTTTAAAAATATTTTTTTATTATTTATTTCTTATTTTACTTTTATTTTTTTTTATTTTTACACTTTCACTTTAATTTTTTTTTTTTGATCACTTTTATTCCTATTACAAGGAATGTAAACATCCCTTGTAATAGGAAAAGTGAGTGACAGGTCCTCTTTATGGACAGATGCAGGGTCTATAAGACGCTACATCTATCCTACAGGCTGGAAAGGCTGAGATCAGAAAAAAAAACAGACGATCTCAGCCTTTCCTTCCCCTTTAACGGCTGTTGTTTACTTCGGAGACCCGGAAGTGACGTCACGACGTGCGCCCGGGCCTCCGAGAGCCATAGAGATGACCGAGGGACATCTGTCCCTTGGAAATCTCTGGCTTCAAGATCCGGCTGCAGGCGATTCCTTCTCCCGGTCACCGATCGCTCAGGTGAGCCGGGAGAAGCACCGGAGGGCAGCGGGAGGGGACGCCTGTAAGAACGATCAAGCGGCTGACCTGCCGCTATGATTGTTCTTACGGTGATGGGAATCGCCTGAGGAAAAAAACGATACCTCAATGATGCCTGCAGGTGCCGGCATCATTGAGATATCACCACTGAAATCCCAGGACGTTTTTGTTAAATTGTTCCTCTGTTTAACCCTTTTTTAACCCTTAATTTACTCTAATCAGTCTTACTAACTCCTTATTCTCCTTCTTCATTTAATCATTATATTCCTGCTTATTTTTTTTTTTTATTTATTTCTATTTTATAAACTATTGATAATTAAAACTTTTTTTGTTTGCTTTGTTCATTAATATTTTTACACCTTTAACATATATTTACACGTTTCACATTGAAAAAAGCGCAAAATGAAAAAAAAAAAAAAAATTTATAAAATACAATGCTTTGTACCATTGCTGACAGCTGAAGTGTAAACAAAAACGTTGCGGTAGGTATCAGTAATTGGTATCGGCGAGAACTAAAAAAAAAAAGACAATAATATAACTTAATGGGAATTTTTTTAAATTTCTTTACACATTACATTATTTTTCATTACATTTCTTTACAATTGATTGAAGCAAAGAGTATTATGTCTTATTTTATTCCCATTATGTTTGATAACCTAATGTTCAGGGGTTGTACATTTTTAAACTGAAAAAGTTCTTCAGAATCGTGATCTTTTTTCGAAGCAAAAAAATATTGTGATTCTCATTTTTTCCAGAATGGTGCCGCTCTAACTCTGAAGCAATGGCTCAATGAGAATCAAAGAGAATCAGCCAGATGTGCTGCAAGTTTGCTGCAAGTTATCACTCCGATGATTTGCTCATCCCTACTATCCCTACTATCAGTGGTTTTACCTCCCAGCTTCTAGACTGCAGATTAGTAAATGAAGGAGCAGCATAAGTCCTCAACTCTTCTTGCTCTGCTCTCTCCACCATTCAGCACCTTTTTTGTCAGCACATATGGCTGCAGCAGAGCCCTGATTGAATCCTAGTGCTGCCCCTCCCACTTTCAGTCTGAGCGCTTCTGTGCTGGAGATGACAGAGGCCGATATTAACCACTTAAGGACCGGAAGGATTTACCCCCTTAATGACCAGGCCATTTTTTTGCGATCCGGCACTGCGTCGCTTCAACTAACAATTGCGCGGTCGTGCGCCATTGTACCCAAACAAAATTGATGTCCTATTTTTCCCACAAATTAAACTTTCTTTTGGTGGTATTTGATCACCTCTGCGGTTTTTATTTTTTGCGCTATAAACAAAAAAAGAGTGACAATTTTGAAAAAAAGCAATATTATTTGCTATAATAAATATCCCAAAAAATCATAAAAAAACAAATTTCTTCCTCAGTTTAGGCTGATATATATTCTTCTACATATTTTTGGTAATTTTACGCAATAAGCATATATTGATTGGTTTGCACAAAAGTTATAGTGTCTATAAAATAAGGGATAAATTTATGACATTTTTATTATTATTTTTTTTTTTTTACTAGTAATGGCGGTAAGCTGCAATTTGTAGCGGGACTGCGACATTGCGGCGGACAGATCGGACACCTAACTGACATTTTTAACACTTTTTTTGGGAACCAGTGACATTATTACAGTAATCAGTGCTAAAAATATGCACTCTTATTGTGCTAATGACACCGGCAGGGAAGGGGTTAACATCAGGGTGGATCAAGGGGTTAAATATGTTCCCTGTTTGTGTTTTCTAACTGTATGGGGGATGGGCTGCCTAGGGAAACACACAGATCCGTCTTCCTGCATAGCAGAAATACAGGTTATGTGTGATCTCCCCTGTCAGAACAGAGATCTGCCTTGTTTACACAGGCAAATCCCTGTTCTGTCACTGCAGGGAACTATCGCGGGTAGCTGGCGGACATCGAGTCCGCCCCACCTGCTGATTGGCTCCCCCGCTGGCCAGTGGCCTCCGGCAGCGTGCGTGCACCCACAAAAGCCCGTTCCCGCGCCGACGTACAGCTACGGCGATTCGCTGGAACCTGCCGCAGTATAATGACGGCAGCTGGTCGGCAAGTGGTTAAGATGGATTCAAATACTCACATTTTATGGAAAATAACATTTTAGAATATTCAACTGCATTAAATTATTTCGCATCTACCTAGAATTCAGCATTGAGAGCTTCACTTTATTTTATAAGTTCATTGGAAAACCAGAAAGCTAGCAAAAGTATATGTGATCTAATGTGACCTGACATCCACAACATATAACCGGTCTTGCTACTTTAAATAAACCGGTGTGATTTCCGCGAATAGATTTCAGCACGTTCAGGAAACCTTCTCTCTTCGGGGAAAATAAATACATGCAGAAGCTCCAACCCATCAAAACAAATTGTGTTCTCACGTCGGAGCGGCCATAATTCTCGCAGACTGGGTCCTGGGAGTAAGCTGCGGCTCAGCCTTGTCACACAGAGGTTGGCTGGAGATTTACCGCGGCTGACAGCGGCATTGGAGCTTGTAAACAAGGAGACGTAAATATTACTGCGAGGAGTTTGGTGCCTCTACGCAGAGCTGGTAGGACAAACATGACGTCAAACTTCCAAAACCTCCATGTGTTCTTTCATGTTTCAGTGCACTTCTTGTGATATCTGCTGCAAGAAATGCGGCACAGCCAAGTACAACCAGGCGTGTGATTTTAGTAAGGCTGCCTAGGTTCCTAATCACAACACACATGCAGGGCCAGATTAACGTAGGGGCTATTGGAGCTGCAGCTCCAGGGCCCCTACCTTAATATAGGCCCAGCCGCACCAAGAACTTCCCCCTGTCACCATGGTGCCGCCACTCTGCCCACCACTGCCCAGTGTCCACTGCTGTGAAAATTATTGGTTGCTAGAACCGCCTAGCATCCTAGCAGCCATGCAAGTGCAAGCACAGGCCCCGGCAGAGGAGGAGGATGTAACTTCCTCAGCACCAGGTCCATGATGCTCTTAATCCAGCCCTGTACACATGTAACCCCATAATTGTTAGCTCTGGGTCTCTGCAATATCATCCCTCCACCTCCGAGTGCTGGTTCCGTACAGGTCCATCCTCACTAGCCAATATACTCCATGAAAATGAATGCATCGCACTTTGATTTTCCCACTCAAATATTTATTTCAAAGAAGTCACATCACCTGTCTGAGCTCTTCCCGTTGATACATTTCACCCTCTATTTGGCGTAAAGCAGAGCTCCAGTGGTTTTTGGGTTTATTGGTCTACAAAAACTGTAGCTGCTGACTTTTAATGGACACACACTCACCTGTCCCATGATCCAGCGACATGCTCACCCGAGCTGTGCCTTCCCACAAGCTTCTCTCCCTGGCTGCATATACTCTATGCATATATACAGTGCTAATCACCATCTGTGCTGGCCCAGCTCCTCCACCCCTCCCTTCGCCTCCTTACATATCCTTTATTGCAGGTGCAGGGGAGGAGTGTGGGGAATACTATAAGTGTTACTTGAGAGACAGCTCTGGGTCTGCTGTGGTTGCAGATATTACAAGATGGTGGTGCCCAACAGCTTTTGGATGTCTACAGAAGGGAGGCTTTCACAGGTAAATAATGTTAAATGCACATATAATCTTACGGGAAGTTGTTTGTTAAAATCTTTCCCTATTGGTAATATGGTGTGCAGTACTTTCTCAATAAACCTTCTGGTTCTTCAGATACCTTGTGTGGACCCATAATAAAGATATTTGAGATGATTTAGTAGTTGAGAGTCTCACATAAATTGTGTGAATATTTAATTATCCAATCGTGCAGATGAAAGAAGTAAACAGGCATGTTCTTTCCACAAATTCTCAACCGTTTTAGTTAATCAGCCTTTACATATTTCAGGAGAAACAGTCTGAAAGCAAACAGCTTCTGTTAAAGTCCCAATGTCCGTTCACATCAATGTTTTGCAAATTTTTATTCATAAAAAAACACAACAAATATAGTGAATGATTGCAAAAATCAGGTTTAAAACATAAAAACAAATATTAAAATATATTAAAATATAACCCCAAATCCTTATAATTTTTAAAATATATGTAAACCCAAACAAAAAAATATTTTTGAAACTTTAACATGTTCGTGTGATTTCAAAAGGGATTTTCAACATTTTTAAACTTGCTACTTTTAATAAAATAATAAAGAAGGAAAGACATTGCTCCAGGTTGTAACACTCCGCTCTCACATACCGTGATTGCTTATCATCCGCTGCAGGTGCGGCTCTACACACTGGAGTAGAGAAAACAAGGCGCTGGACGGCCGCACGTCTTGCAATCACCTTTATTGTAGAAAATCCAAACAGTATGTATGGTACATAAAACATCGGACAGGAACATGGGAAGATGGAAAGTCCACTGACGCGTTTCATGCCAAATTACTGGCGCTTAATCATAGCTGCATTTCTAGTACAAACTGCAAACTATTTATGCACGCGTCTCATTCAACAGGAAAGGCCCAGGAGGGGCGTGTGCACGCAATTATACTTAATTAAGTGCAGTATGGTACACCTTTAAGACGAATACAGGGGAGGAAAGTGTCTGGGATCAATGTATTGAGTCTGTATGCACAAAGTACAAGGGCCTAACACTAATCCAGACATCAAATACAACCCCCCCTCAAGATATATGCAATGGATTAATGTCAATAGACGACAAAACATAAAAGCATTAACAAACATAACCTACCATAGTGAAAGTAGAGAAGAAAGAAAGGAAAACCTCATAAAAAAAACCTTTTACCAATAATGTCCTCTCGCTTGCTTACAGTGTCCATTGATCATGGGTATCATGCTTCTCCATTCCAGAGTAATCCCCCCCTCCTTTCTGGATGTTGATCCTCTTCAAGTGTACCATTCAGCTAACTATTTTTACCCATATACATATATGGGTTTCATTTACACATATACATACAGACGTGTATCTATATTCATATATACATTTTCTCTTATGTCATTTGGTTGTCTTGTCTTCTGCCCCATAGGCTCTGTGCTATGATTATTCATAATCATTTGTTGATATTGAGATGGTCACACAGTTTCCTGCATATTATAGTCCACCGCGGTAGATATTGAAAGAATTAATGGAGATTAGTGTGACCACAAAGTCGCATAGGGTATCTGCTATGTTAAGAGTTCGGAACCGGGGGGTTATTGCTGGTCCTGTGAATCCACACATGCATTCATTTACCATGTAGCTCCAGTCGAGTCGGACGCATTGATCTGTGTGTTTCCCAGAATGAGATACTCCCCATGTACGCGCCAAATATTAGTACATTAGCTTTGAGGCAAAGCGCATTATGTCACTCCTTCCCCTGACATCTTTTGGCAAATGCTATATAGGTTTTTAATTGTATAGACAAAACTATTTTTTACTATTCATTTTTTTTCTCAGATAGCATGAGCCTATGAGCACCTGCATGAATTACACACAGTATTATTGGTAAAAGGTTTTTTTATGAGGTTTTCCTTTTTTTTTTCTTTTCTATTTTCACTATGGCAGGTTATGTTTTTAAAGTGGTTGTCAAGGCTGGTTAAAAAAAAAATAAAAAAACACCTGCAAGAGAAAGGCATAATGAGCTAGTATGCATCGCATACTAGCTCATTATGAAATGCTTACCTTAGATCAACGCCGTTGCAGCAGTCCCCGAGCACTGCTGTGACCGGTGTCATGTTGTGTCTGTCGTCTTCCGGGATCCGGGCTCCAACCAATCACAGCACGGACTCCAGCGCTGTGATTGGCAGGAGCCGCGCGGACGTCACTCCCGTGCATGTGCACGGGAGCCGTCATTTACGGCACACTTAGTGAAGTAACGGCCCAGTTGGGCTGTTTCTTCACTGCTCATGTGGCGATGACATCAGCACATGCAGATACAGGGAATATCTCCTAAACTGTGCAGGTTTAGGAGATATTTCCTGGACCTACAGGTAAGCCTTATTATAGGCTTACCTCTGGTTTAAAGTGGTTGTCATGACTTGACGACCTCATTAATGCTTTTATGTTTTGTCGTCTATTGACATTAATCCATTGCATATATCTGGAGAGGGGGTTGAATTTGATGTCTGGATTAGTGTTTGGTCCCTGCACTTTGTGCATACAGACTCAATACATTGATCCCAGACACTTTCCTCCCCTCCCTTCGCCTCGAATGTGTACCATACTGCACTTAATTAAGTATAATTGTGTGCACACGCCTATCCTGGGCCATTTCCTGTTGAATGAGACGCGTGCATAAATAGTTTTCGTTGTTTTTTCGCCCGATTGTCCGAAATTCTTACCGTTGGTACAGCAGCCAATTTTGACAAAAGCTGGATGTGCAGACTACTTTTTTCGTACGGCAACTCACCATCTGATTTTCGTATCATTAGTACATTTTTTGTACGAAAAAAATCATACGATCGCGACTACGCATGCTCAGAAACGAAAAAATCATACAAAACTATTCAACACATTATGTCACTTCTGACGTTGAATTCGGTCCTACGAAAATTTCTGTATTGTTAGTACACTCTTCTTCACTTTTGACACGAGACAGGCATCCAACAAAAACAGACATTTTGCCATCCGAAATTTGCATTGTGTGTACGAAGCTTAAGACTGGATGCCATTAAAGTTCATGTGTGTGCAAAGGCAGGTGTCCCAATACTTTTGGTAATCTAGTGTAGGTCAGCCGACTTCATGGATTTAAACTGAGCAGTACACATGGCAGTTCAGAGGTCATTTGATCCACTTTGCATTGCACTGTGTTTCTTTGGACACAACATGTTCTACTGAGGATCAATTGAACTGCAGGCAAAGCAGATCAAACACAACTTTTTCTTGCCAGGTGTGGCAATTGCCAATTGAACGTACATATTAGCAAATGCAGCTTTTGAAACAAATGTTTATCGACATGGCTCCTTAAAGTATAAATAAAGGCAAAACTTTTTTTTTAGTTTTGGACAGAGTGGAGAAGTATTAGAGCCCCTGTCAGTTTTTATTGCTGTCTGTGCCCCCATTAAGGAGATTCACCCTCTCTGTTATCAATGAAAGTGAAAGTAAAAAGAAAACCCCACATTTTGGGTTGTCCCTAGAAAAGCAATAGATGGAAAATCTTCCAATGGGGACACTAGTTCTGGTGAGCTGGGGGTCCCCCAAAAAATCTTTTAATTTGCAGAGATTTCCTCTCATTTCCTGTGTGACTATGAGACAGGAAGTGAAGGGAAATCTCCCCAATGGGACAGAGATGGTGAAAACAAATCTGACAGCGGTTATAATCCTCCCTTACTCTATCTAAAGTGAAAAAAAAAGTTTTGCCCATAGTTCTGCTTTAAGCAGGCAGACTCAATTTGCCCTTTCTATGCAACTTAATCTCCCTGCTGTTTAGGCTGGGTTCCACAGTTCACCTGTAAAATTAGCTGGGAAAATATTTTGCTCTTGTTTATAAGAAACCAATTTAAAGCTGAGCTTCTGGCAGACAAAAATAAATTCTATTCATTAACCACTTGCCGACCGTCAACCGCAGGTTGACGGCGGCAAGATGGCTCGATATCGCAAAGCGCCGTCATACGACGGCGGCTGCGAGATCGTGCACTGTGAGCGCACACCGCCGGAGACACGCCCGCTCACTGTGTTCGGGGGGGCCAGGGAGTGGATGCGGCGGACTCGATCTCCGCTGGCTAACCGCGATGGCCCCCCCCCCCCGCAGTGAAAGAACGGAGGTCCGTGTAAGTAAACACGGATCTTTGTTCTGTGAGAGGGGGAAGGGCTGTGATCACAGCCTTCCTCTATATGGAAGCTGTGATCGCTCCCCTTCCCCTGCTAGGGCAGCCCACATACAGTTAGAACACGCCCAGGGAACACAGTTAACCCTTAGAGCCCCCCTCCAGGTTAGCCCCTTCACTGCCAATGGCATTTACACAGTGATCAGTGCATTTTTATAGCACTGGTCGCTGTATAAATGCCAATGGCCCCAAAAAAGTGTCAAAATGATCCGACATGTCCGCTGCAATATCGCAGTACCGCTAAAAATCGCAGATCGCCGCCATTACTAGTAAAAAATTAATAAACTCCAGAAATGAATTCTCATCGTCCGTAGAAGCGGCCACTTTTGCGCAAACCAATCAAAAAACGCAGATTTTTTTTTATCACAAATATGAGGAAGAATATAAATCGGCCAAAACCGATGAAAAAAAATGTTTTTTTATATTTTTTTTTTGGATTTGTATTTTAGCAAAAAGTAAGAAATTTGGTTTTTTTTTTGCAAAATTGTCGCTCTTCTTTTGTTTATAGCGGCGATCATAAATGACGCAGAGGTGATCAAATACCACCAAAAGAAAGCTCTATTTGTGGGGAAAAAAAGACACAAATTTCGTTTGGGTACAACGTCGCACGACCGCGCAATTGTCAGTTAAAGCGACGCAGTGCCGAATCGCTCTGGTCCTAAAGTGTGAAATCCTTCCGGGGCTGAAGTGGTTAATATATCATTAATTTTTCCTATGCAAGCAGGATAAATATCTGAATTTAGCCTGAAGTCAGCCTTGTGTAGTTTACTGTACAGTCTGTACAGCAGAGCTCAGGGAGAGGGACAGGAAAAGAAGCACAAGGAGCCAATCAGTTGTGCTGCTTGTAGGCAGGTGCAGTCTATTTTCTCCATTGCAGGTGGCGCTCATCCGCAGCAGAAATGCAGGTGGAGGAAGAAATTGAGAGGAACCTAGTTCTTCTATGGTTTCCTTGGTCACAGAAAGACAGCATCTGATTGGCTCATGTGACTTTGGAGGCCATCTTGGATCAGGCAGAGTCTATTTAAGATCATGGCTCCTGGGACGCATTTCGTGTGTGGCTAGAGTAGGGACAGCATATCCACCTATCAGGGACAGTGCTTAGTGTCAGGGAAAGCTTCTAGATGAGTAGGGAAAGTGCAGGGACACAGCATCCTACCTTGGCTACAGACCAGCCAGGCTACAGTTCACCTCTCGAGACAGGCGCTGTCGGCGCACCTGAGACCACTGCTACTACTCATTGCTATTGCATCCTGTGAGTGTTCCCAGTTGGGTGCCTGTCGGGTGTTTTCTGCAACTGGACTCTGAGTGCCGGTTCGCACTTGTGCAATGACAGACATCGCATATAATTCGCACCACAGTGCTGTTCACATTACATGCCATGTCTGTGCGATGCAATTTCAACCATACAGATTGTATGGTTGAAATCGCATTTGCACCAAAATGGTGCAGGACCCTTTTTTTGGTCCGCACTGGAATCGGATCGCATGGGTGTTCACACATATGTGATCCGATTCCTGCATCAATTCACACTGCGATCTGAGAACTAATTTGGGGGTGTCGTTAACCTTGTATTGACACCCGCAGCGATTCACAGATCTCAGTGTGAACTAGTGTGTGATCCAGGTGCAATGCGGGAACCCGCACTAGATTTGCAGGGTTCTCGCATCACACAAGTGTGAACCGGCACTAAGGGTTTTCTGTCACTGCACCACGCTGCACCTACCCACATGCTGATAGGAGGAGAAAGCAGAGTGACAGACATATGAGCTGATCAGTTTGCTGCTTCCCCATTCATTGTTCAGTCACAGACTGGGGATGGGCCCATGAGAGTCTGGGCTCAGAGGAAGTGAGTTGAATGATGCTGGCTGTCAGGCTGAGGACACCTAGTGGTGGAATAGAAGTACTGTGAGGTAAAATTCTGGATTGAAGCTGAAGATTGCAGAAAAAAATGTTTTTTTTTTATCTTTAATAGAGTATTAATATTTTGCTATTTGCTTTCAATTGGAACTTGACACATTCCCTCAAGCAAACTAAGAAAATATGAATACACAGTAAAGGTTGAATAAAATATGCAGACAAATAAACAATTTATCTTAAAGTTGATCATATTGAGGAGAGTTGAAAGTCATTTATTTTCTAGGACAATTTTCTAACACCTGGGAGCTTCTGATTGGCAGCTGTGCGGTTCATGGCAGTCTCTCGGAACAGGACTCGGTCTACCTTACAGTTCTTCTGAACGGGGAATCGTGCACAGCTGAATGGTGCTCTGTAAATTAGCACATCTTGCTGGCTGTGTTTTCCAGCTTCGTGCCCCTGTGTATAATGAAATAGATAACACAGATGTTCCTACATCTAGCAAGTGCAGCAGTTCCCCTATGCCATGGGCAAATGTGCTACACTATACAAAGAAAACAAAACCCAGATGAAGCGTCACCAATTTCTGCCCTTATTTTAATTAATTCGGATTGAGGAACAAGTTCTCTACTGGGATATACTGAAAGTGTTTGTTACCCTAGCACTTCATATCACTCATATATGCCTGCTGTACCATGTACTTGTATGAAAAAGTATCCGGTTCTCTTTTTTTGCTTCCTTTGTGTGAAATCCCTGGTGTTCCTGCCAGTCCCTCTGCTTTCCTGTTAAAAACTGACCACACTAGGCAGGAGAGCACACCGTGGTCAGTTCTCTAGCTATGCTGGGAACTCAGGCTGCTCTCTTCCAATGATCAGACTTGTCCTAAGATGCTCCCGCTGCACAGCCATTCACTTTGAAGTTTAGTGTACTGCTGCTTCTCCTCCCCCCGACTCTTATGCAGCTGAGAACGCAGGGAATGTGATCACTTTAAAAAAAAAACTCCAATTGTAAAAAAAAAGGAAAAAAGGGTATTTATAATGTTTTTTATATATCCATACATAAATGTTTGCTTTTCATTTCTATTTAACCACCTCCCTCCTCCCATAAAGTAAAATGACGGGCGCAAAGTGGCTCTTTCGTTCTGGGATGACATCCCTGGTACATGACCCGTCACCATGGTGCGACCCTGATCTCGGTAAAGAGCCAATGATGAGGCTCTTTACCCATGTGATCAGTTGTGTCCAATTACAGCCGATCACATGTAAACAAGGAAATGCTGGTTATCGGTTCTCCTCTCCTTACACTGGCAGCATGTGAGGAGAGGTGAGCCAATCAGTGGCATTTCCTCACAGGGGAGATCTGCACAGATAATAAGGACACTGATCATCATTGGCAGTGATGCCAATCAGTGCCCAGCAGTGATGCCAGTCAGTGCCCAGCAGTAAAGCCAATCAGTGCTCATCAGTGATACCAGTCAGTGCTGCCTTTCAGTGCCCATAAGTGCAGCCCATCAGTGCCACCTATCAGTGCTGCGTATTAGTGCCTCCTCATCAGTGCCGCCTATCAGTGCAGCCCCATCAACGCACATCAGTGAAGGAGAAAAATTACTTATTTGCAAAATTTTATAACAGAAACTAAGAAAAACGTTTTTTTTCCCAAATTTTCGGTCTTCTTTCGTTTTCTTTGCAAAAGATAAAAAATCCAGTGGTGATTAAATACCACCAAAAGAAAGCTCTATCTGTCTCAAAAAAAATGATAAAAATGTTGTTTTGCTATAGTGTTGCATGACCACACAATTGTCATTCAAAATGCGACAGCGCTGAAAGCTGAAATGAGGGTGAAAGTGCCCGGAATTGAAGCGGTTAAACTAAATGGGTTGTTTTACAAAGTGCTCGTTTGCAATCACTTTAACCACTTGCCGACTGCGCACTGCCTTTTAACGGCAGCAGTGTGGTGCTGTCTCGCGAATCGTCGTAAATAGGCGGCAATTCGCGCATGCGCTGCTAAGGGGCGAGAGCACGCCGCCGCCGGCACGCTCCCATGCCCGGAGCACTCTGGAGGAGTGTGCCCGCGGCTCGGGCGGACACGCTGTCCAGTGGTTGAGCCGCGATGAGCTGCCAGAGGGAAAGAACAAACACCGCGGTTCCCCATTCTGACAGGTGGCATATAAGAGACCTACTGATCCCTGTCACTGGGATCAGTTAGATCTCTTATGCCCATAGCAGCCCAGCCCCCTCACAGTTAGAACACAGCCAGGGAACACAGCTAACCCCTTCCCTGCCCCCTGAAGATTAACCCCTTCACTGCCAATGACATTTATACAATAATTAGTGGATATTTACATTTCTGATCGCTGTATAAATGTCATTGGTCCCAAAAAAGTGTCAAAAACGTCCGCCCCAATATCAAAGTCCCGATAAAAATCGCAGATCGCCACCATTACCAGTGAAAAAAAAAAATGTAAAAGCGCCATAAATTAATTCTCATGGTTTGTAAACGTGGCAACTTTTGCGCAAACCAATCAATAAACGCGGATTGCATTTTTTTTTTACCAAAAATATGAGGAAGAATATAAATCGGCCAAAACCGTGAATAAATCCGTTTTTTTATATTTTTTTTTTTGGATTTATATTTTAGGAAAAAGTAAGAAATATTGTTTTTTTTTGCAAAATTGTCACTCTTTTTTTGTTTATAGCGGTGATCAGAAATGACACAGAGGTGACCAAATACCACCAAAAGACAGCTCTATTTGTGGGAAAAAAAGGACGCAAATTTTGTTTGGGTACAACGTCGCACGACCACGCAATTGTCAGTTAAAGCGACGCAGTGATGAATCGCAAAAAGTGCTCTGGTCCTACAGTGGGAAATCCTTCCGGGGGTGAAGTGGTTAAAGCGGGGTTCCACCCAAAAGTGGAACTTCCGCTTTAAGTGCTGGTGACCCCCTGACATGTATTTTTTTTCGGGGGGGCGGGTACCTAGTTTTCACCCACCTTG
>BLSH010236109.1:197437-208622 GCA_018402905.1 Glandirana rugosa | reverse complement strand
GTCTCTGACCATCTCTTGTATCATGTCTGCAGTCTCTGACCATCTCTTGTATCATGTCTGCAGTCTCTGACCATCTTCTGTATCATGTCTGCAGTCTCTGACCATCTCTTGTATCATGTCTGCAGTCTCTGACCATCTCTTGTATCATGTCTGCAGTCTCTGACCATCTTCTGTACTATGTCTGCAGTCTCTGACCATCTCTTGTATCATGTCTGCAGTCTCTGACCATCTCATGTACTATGTCTGCAGTCTCTGACCATCTCTTGTATCATGTCTGCAGTCTCTGACCATCTCCTGTAATGTGTCTGCAGTCTCTGACCTTCTCTTGTATCATGTCTGCAGTCTCTGACCATCTCTTGTATCATGTCTGCAGTCTCTGACCATCTCCTGTACTATGTCTGCAGTCTCTGACCATCTCCTGTACCACGTCTGCAGTATGTTTGGGGGCTCTTTCTAACAGACTCTCTAACAGAAGCCCTCTCTGTGTACCCGCTCCAGGTCCCATTAGAGTACTCTGCTTCTCTTCCTGTATTTTGTTTATTGTTATGAGATCGTGGGAGGATATTATGGGAACAAAGACTCCTTAGGGGAGCATTTCTGTATTTATGTGACTGCCATAGAAACGTTTGCAAAGGGGAGGAGTTATTAATATGACCACGCCCATGTGGGGGCGCCAGAAATATTTCTGCACCCAGGCGTCTGTAACCCTAGGATCGGCCCTGGGCAGTGGAGTTGGGCAGCTGCAGCCAGGAGGGCTGGCAGGGCCTGAAGAGGGCTGACTGGGATCAGTAGCCGTATCTAGGACAGCTAGCACCAGGACCTTACTGTTTTTGCTACACTACAGGGGCCTGTAAAAGGGCAATTGCTAAGGCCTGACTGAGCCAGTGTCAGGCCTAACCTATCACATGCTAGCTGCTCCTGGGAATGAAGTGATGTGCAGGAGGAAGGAAGAGGAATAGTCTGCAAGCAAGTAGAGTGCTGGAGGAGGCTGAAGGAGTATGTACAGAGAGTGTACATAGTTGTCCAATGCAAAATATGTTCATCAATCCACTGGGCGTCCCATATTTCCTTTTCCCCATCCAAGTTAAATCCCCTCAAAAAATAAAACAAAACAAAGTGCAAAGACTCATATTAAAAAAAAAAACAAAACAGAAAAGCAACTAGCACAAGGTAAGGGTCCTTTCACACATACGGACCATTCATCAGTTCATCAGTTCCGTCACATCAAAACGGATGAAGTATTCATCCGTTTTTCATCAGTTTTTTCATCCGTTTTTTCATTTGTGGTCATCAGTTTTTCATCAGTTTTTTTTACATCTACTACTAATGCAAAAACGGATGAAAAACGAACCGTTCGTCCATTTACATCCGTTTTTCCTCCGATCCGTTTTTTTGACGAATGAAAAATAGGACTTTCATCCGTTCAAAAAAACGGATGTTGACGGAAGCGGATGAAAACGGATGCAAATGAATGATCATCAGTTGTCATCCGTTTTTCCATAGAGTTGCATTGATGTCCGTTTTTCATCCGTCAACGGATGGATGAAAAACGGACAAACGGTCCGTATGTGTGAAAAGGGCCTAAAAGATACACAAACTTCAGCAAACATCAATTTATAATGGGCAGCGCTATTTACAAGAATATGTGAAGTAATGTGTTATATAAAATAACAAAAATAAATCAGCCCAGTAACAGTCAGTGCTCATAAGGCTCCATGCACACTGGGCTTACAAAAATGTCTATTCTCTTGGGAGTAAAAAACACTCATAAAGAGCATTTTTTGTACAAAGTTTAGACGAGTTTAGGAGAGTTTTAAGTTTTTCCTGCCTGTAAGCTCCAATCAGAAACGCGAACCAGAAGGGTTTTTTTCCTGCCTTTAAATGTTGATCTCAAAATATGCCTGTAAACGTCCTAATGTGCATAGACACATAGGACAACATTGAGCTGCTTCTACGGGCAAAAGACAAAACGTGTAAAAGCAATGTTTTTTAAGCCAGTGTGCATGGAGCCTATAAGTTCACAAGCATGCAGGAGGTGTTTTTCAAACTCCAGGCTCTCACATAACTTAGAAGCCAAAAGCTCTTTAGGGATAAACCTCAAACATGGCCACAGTAAGTGGTGCAATCCAGCTAGTGCCTCCGGCTTCACTCTGGCTTCACTCCCATATATCAGGAGCATGTATATAATTTATTAAGATAAAGAAGTGCACTCACATTTCATTAAAAACAAACCAGCATCCATAGTTAGTAAAGGCCCGTACACACAATGCAAGGGTCGTACAACAACGGTCTTACAACAGCTTGTTGTGTGATAATCCGACCATTAGTACGCGCAATTACAACAGCCGACGTTCAACAGAAGCTGGCTGAGCAGACTAGAAAACTTTTGATGTACAACAAGCTGTGTTACGACTGTTGACTCGTGTGTACAGAAGTTGGCCCAACAAAAGATGTATGTGCAAAACACACATGCTCAGAAGTCAGGAACGCCCAGAAGTGTCCGTTTGTGTAAACCTGTGTTCCTAATTCACAAATCACATTCACCTGAATTTCCTCTTTATACGCTCATAACACGTCACTACTTTCGGCTTTGTTATACGATTACATGACTCATGTCAGTATGCTAGATACAACCTTCAACAGCCGATTTTGGGCAAAAGTTGAACTTGCGGTTGTATGACCGTTGCATCGTGTGTACGAGGCATTAGCTGCAGCGCTTGTAACATTCACTATGTATTCCTTCCATTCAGCAGCCTCTGTGCGTGATGACGTCATGTTAGGCACTGCCCAACGCAATGTTTGGCATTGTAAAGGGTGTGAACCACCCCAGAGGAGATAATGGCACAGGCAGTGTGGGAGGGACATTCATTTGAGGGGATCTCATTGCCCACAGTTCCAGAATTTAAAAAAAAGGAAGTCAAAGGAGTTGGTGGACCTCTTAGATAAGATCCACACTTTAGAACAGAAATATTAGATCCATTGGTGCGGGTCATTCGAGGACAATGCCTGGAAAGGAAGATGAGGGATATGCTTTGGTATTATGCACCCCGGTTTTATGATCATGGAAATAAATGTGGCTGTTTTTTTTTAATTAAGGCATTAGGAAAACAACAAACTCATGCCATGTCCATAGGCTGTTGGTACGAGACAAATCTGTGTTAGACACCTCTACCACTGCCGAGAGTTTCAGAAATTCTTTGTTTCTCTATATGACCTTCCAACTTCTTCTTTTCTGACTGACACCTAATGGAGGCATCACATAAAGCAGGGGTGCTCAACCTTTTGAAGAGCACAGGCAACTTAAGTGATTTGGTAAAAGGTCATGGGCCACAATGAAATGAAATGGTTCAGAATTTAGAATTTCTTATTTTGAATAGCATAATGAAGATTTTTTTTTTTTCCAAAAATAATGAAGATTTTAAACACCAATCATGATCATCATTTTCTATAGGACCAAACCCCATTGGATGTTTACCCACTGTTTAATCACGATCACATTTTTTATTAACCATATCAATATCAATCCCACTTTTGCACTTGGGTGTGACCAGCCAAAAAAGCTCCGAACATATGTTGCAGCCTTCACTATATCAAGATCTTTGCAACCATCCCTTGAATTGCTGAAACAAGGACTGTGGACAATCTAAACAAAAAATACAGACCAGGGAAGGGCATGCCCTGGTTGTGCAAAAAAAATATTTTATTAAGCAAAGATAAAATGCCACATAATGCACTCACATGCTCAACACACAACTGAGAATCCACCTTCGGAGCCCCTGTATGGATACCACTAGATGTAATCCACTCGGCTAAAGGCTCCTCTCTGTGTGGACCGGCAATCATTCAGTAGAGCAGAGTGCACCCGAAGGAGGCTGTACAGGCTGCCATAGATTTGAGGTCACAGGCCACATCAGACCTCTCTGTGGGCCACATTTGGGCTGCGGGTTGACCATGACTGACATAAAAGTGTACTTACAAGAGACAGTTCTTCCACAACTCTCTAACCAAAGTGACTGGAACGCAATATTTCCAAACTATAACTAACCACGGTCATCTCTGGCCTTTCCTCAGGTAAAAGCCAAGAACCTGATGTTTTTACCAACCAAAATTATTAAAATCTGACATATGTTGTGGTAGAACCAATGTGCCAATACTTTAATGCTGTCACTGGCTCAAACCCCTTACCCAAAGAGGCTTTACTAGATCATATAACAGTATTGCCCCAACCAGAAAATGATCCCTCCCTCTGTTCAAATTATAGGTCCATCTCCCTATTAAATATGGATGCTAAAATATTTTCTAAACTTTGGACCATGCAACTACATGACCATGTAACATCAGCCGCTCACCCTGATCAAACTTTCTTCATGGTGGGTCAAGAAGCACCCGATAATACCATTAGAGCCCTTAATATTCCACATTGGGAGAAGCATAGACCTCAAAAAGCTCGCTAGTTGATACTGTCTACTGATGCCAAAAGGGACTTTGGCAGGGTGAACTGGATGTATATGGAAGAAATGCTGTTAATATTTGGACTGGGAGAATGGATGCTGGGTTGGATCTTATCTTTCTATCACCAGACTGAGGCATGAGTGAAAGTGAATGATATGCCGTCCAGACCATTTTCTATTAGTAATTGAACCTGACAAGGGTGTCTGCTGTCCCCCTTGCTCTTTGCACTGCTTTTGGAGCCCTTCCTATGGAAGGTCAGAAGCAATGGGAACATTAAGGAAATCCAAATAGGCTCAAAAGACTATCTGCATATGTGGACAATGTCCTATTCTATATTGCCCAGCTGATCACCACTCTCCTAGTTCTAATGTCCAAGTTACATAGATTTGCTCAACCATCCAATTTTAAAATCAATTATGCTATGTCCAAAATTTTACAGATTAACGTCCCCTGGGGCCCTGCGCCAATCTTACCCATTTGTCTGGCAAACTGAAGCCCTTCCGTACTTGGGTATCCACATCTCACCAGACTTTAAGCATGTGTATGACCTCAATTATGGGACCCGCCTTGACAAGGTGAATACAGACCTCCAGACATGGCAAGCCTCTCCATACCTGGTTAGGAAGGGTAAGCATAATTACAATGACTATTCTCCCATGCATCATTTAAATGCATACTACTCCTATAACTCTTCCTCAAGTCTTCTGTAAATGTCTGAAGACAATCTTGTCTGCATTTGTTCGGCAAAGGAAAAATCCCAGAGTAGCATACACAATATAACGCAGACAGATGGTGGACGGTGGACTAGGCCTCCCTGTCTTAGCCTTATACTATAAAGTGATTCCATAGTGGATTGGCATCATAACTCTGCAGATAAACTATGGGTGCAGCTAGAAAAGACTATGGTGGGCAGAAACCTTACTGGCACCCCTTGGATTTGGCTACACGCACAGACCTCTCCACCTGGACATCTCCACTCATGCTAATGAGTTTGATTGCATGGCATGAACTGAATATTAACCGTGACTTGACCCCAAAGACTTCTCCTCTGGCTCCATTAGGGGGATTCTCCTGGTTTCCACCAGGTGAGGACTTTTTTCAGATGTGGGAGATGGATGGGATTACTAGTTGTGCTAAGTTGGCTCCTACTCTAAGGTGTTCTTTGGGGCCTCCCTGATGGATTCTTGGCGATACCACCAACTATTCGATTTTATCTGTAAAGTGGCCCCTAAAATACGAGCAATTCATATCTCTCACCACTTGAGTCTCTGCGCATTAAAACTCAGGACATGAGACATTCTCTTTCCCACATACTGTAGATAAACTTTTACTTAGGTAACACCCCACCCATGGGTGGGTGAAGCCCCGCACTGCCATGTCTTTTTTAAATTGTGGCAGCAGGCATGGGGAGAAAATTCCTGCCCTGCTGTCACACTGGGGACTCTGTGGGGGGCACGGGGGCAACTGTATCAGTAACATGTTACATGTTACACCCTGAATATGGGTGTAACATGCAACATGTTATAAAAGGTGAACTTATCTTTTAAACAAATTAGGAGTACACCACTACCCTATACACAATACTCCCTCCTCCTTTAAGTCTTATAAGAACAGTTTGATCCCGCACTTACTTAACACAGCTAAATGCCTAATTCCTAGATTATGGAAATAAACTGCTTGTCCCACTCTCTTGGACTGGAAGAGAGGGGTGGATAGTATAATGGAAGCTGAACGCTAGGTCCACACTGCCAAAAACAAACAAGACAAATTTAGGGATAGATGGGTGGGATGGATGTGTTACTCCTGAGAAATCTCAGATACTTGAAATATACTGTAGGTACTGGAGGTATGAAAGTATTCTATAGCATTATTCTAAAGATAAAGTTGTTGATTGAGACATAGAGCACACCCATATTGTCTCTAAAATATGGTTTTTAATAGTATTTCCTATGACCACGGTTCGTGGTAAATGGCATTTATTGTCCCCCGTTGTTTTATTTTGTGCTTTTTTCTTATTTCTACTTTTGTACCACTTGTGGTGTTCCATTTTTTGCATCAATCTTACTATTGTATTGAGGTTGTTGTCAACTGTCTCCAACCTAAATAACATGGCACAGGGCACTAAAGAATTTGAAATGTAAAAGGTGCTCATGCTGACCCTGTACAGTATATGTTCAAATGTGTGTATCTCCTGAGATGTGCAAATCCAAAACTAGTATAGAGGCACTCATGGGTCTAGCAGAGGAGGTAGATAAAAACAGCAGTGTATTTTCATTGTCAACGTTTCAATAAAGCTCAGTCCATCTTTTTCAATACCTGTGAGTGCCTCTATACTAGCTTTGGTTTTGTATGGATTTCTTTGTGGATGAGCACCTGCGCATTTACCTCCAACATAGAGTGCCGTGACTATCCTTGGGACTGCTTGAGAAGTGCAACGCATGGCCTCTGTAAATTGTTGTTTGTACAAAACCTGTCAAAGCCTACAAAGAAATGATTATATAAGAAAAAAGACCTGATTTTTCTGTGTTTTTGCCTGCAATGTTTTTTAAGTTGTTGACAGGTTCTCTTTATTTAAAACAGATTGCATATCGAAGTTTGGTTTTAATTTTGTATTGTGCAGAACAAAGTCAGATCACCTATTCCTTTTAATTCTGAATGTCTGTAGATTTTTTTCATCCCACAGTTGCATGAATATAACGACATGCCATGGAATCAAGATTTCCAATCCTGCTTACTCTTCACCCCCCCTTCTCCCCCTTCCAGCGGTTTCAATTTATGTGTAATCTCTGCCTTCATTTTTCAGTGGATGGACTAGTCATTCATTTATTATCCTGCAAGACTCACATATTCATGCAATCATTTCAGTTAGATGTATAAAAAAAGGAAAAAACCTAGACTGACTGATGGAATTTTCTTCAAATGTTGCATAAAGCATCCACTTAAAGGTGGTATCACATAAAGCATCAGTCCCTTGTCTTGCTATGTATCTTGGATACTCCAACAGTGAGATCTCCTTGCTATAAATCCTGACTCGTTCCTGTCCACCTGGGAGTTTTGGGTGGTCCTGCCTGACTTGGTGTTTTCTATCTCCTCCTTTTACATTTTCCCTAATATAAAATATAGTATCCAGCAGGGGTGATGGGAACCCTTCATAATGGGCACTCTTTCATACTGGTGGCCAACAAGTGGTAAAAATAGACGACCCCTGGCTGCCACTTAAAACCTAACATACAGTTGGAGAGGGGTGTACACATAGGGTTGCCACCTCATCCCTTTAAACCCGAACACATATGAATAACACAGGTTCTGTGGCTAATTTAATGCAGATAAGGCACCAAGTGAGTTTAATTACCACCACCTTAATCAGCCACAGAACCTATGTAATTCATATATGTTCGGTTTTAAAGGGATGAGGGGGCAACTCTATGTACACATGCTATGCTCCCAATGCTTTGCATCATGGTCATGGTAAAGTTCACAGGGCCTGTCGAGTTTACAGGTGGCACCACCTGTCAAACCCATGCATTCAAGTCAACAAGCCTGCAATCATGTGCTAAATGCTTTTCAGTCATGGCCACAGTGTGAACTTAGTCATATAGTCCATAGGAGATAGAGGAGACTGTCAGGTGCTTTAATTCTCCAGCATCCACCAAACACTGATTTCTTAGGTTTGGATGGACTGATCCTTTTTCTCCCAAACTATCAATGCCACTGGCTATAGCTGGCAACACTGATCATTGTGTTGGTGTGCCTCGCGCCAATGGTGTTGGTTGTTTGTGAAAGTTTAGCAGCCGCTGTTTATAGCCTATATTAATAGGGAGTATCTATGTGGTTTGTATTTGAACAGCGCTTTGCTAGTTGGTGGAAAATTGGACATTAATTGTGGTTGCTGCTGTAGCCCATGTGTCGATTTTCTATAAAATCATGTAGTGAAACAATCTTAATAAAATATTAGTCAGGTGCAATGATGAGGTAGATCTAATGTAAAAACACATTGCATTCTGACAGCGAGGAACCTGCTGTCAGAATACAAAACCACACCGAGAGGGATACCCCATTCACATCAAGTGTGTGCATGGGGCAAGTGAGGCATTTTCTTTTGTTAAACCCGCTGGTTAAACAAAAAAAAGAAATGCATAATGTATGGGCTGCTAACATTACCTTCCACATCTCTGGGTGTGGTGTCACCATCCTTCCAGGAAGATTTTTGAGGAACGCAGAGCAGGCAAATCTCTTTAGAATACATTCCAGTCCAGTGCAAGAGTATCTTCTCATATAAATTTTGACTACTCTATGTTCCCCAGGCTCTAGCAGGAAAAAGTGTTATGGCATCTTCACCTAGGCATTGTGGACAGAAGATGGGGATGAGCTAAGTATAAACCCTTACTTATGCCTACTAATAGCGGGTGATTTGTGCAGGGAGAGAAGGACCTTGCAAGGTTGCATTTTACAGCAAGGTACACTTTAAATATTAATGTTGGGTAACACTGAGCATTAACAATAAGGTGGGGAGTGTGGAAGAGGGAGATACATTATATTACCAAAAATATTGGGACCCAGTCTTAGTCCGTAGGGTTCAATATTGAGTTGGCCCACCCTTTGCAGTTATAACAGCTTCAACTCTTCTGGGAAGGCTGTCCACAAGGTTTAGGAGTGTCTATGGGAAAGTTTGACTAATCGTCCAGAAGCGCATTTGTGAGATCAGGCACTGATGTGGATGAGAAGGCCTGCTTTGCACTCTCCCTCTAATTCTTCGGGTTGAGGTCAGGACTCTATGCAGACCAAGCAAGTTCCTCTACCCCAAACTTGCTCATCCATGTCTTTATGGAACTTTTTTGTGCACTGGTGCGCAGTCATGTTGGAATAGGGAGGGGCCATCCCCAAACTGTTCCCACACAGTTGGGAGCATGAAATTGTCCAAAATGTTTTGTTATGCTGATGCAAGTGTTCCCTTCACTGGAATTAAGGGGCCAAGCCCAACCCCAAAAAAACAACCCCACACCATAATCCCCCCTCCACCAAATGATATGGACCAGTGCACAAAGCTAGTTCCATAAAGACATGGATGAGCGAGTTTGGGGTGGAGGAACTTGACTGCCCTGCGCCTCAACCCAATAGAACACCATTGGGATGAATTAGAGTGGAGACTGTGAGCCAGGCCTTCTCATCCAACATCAGTGCCTGACCTCACAAATGCGCTTCTGGAAGAATGGTTAAACATTCCCATAGACACTCCTAAACCTTGTGGCCTGCCTACCCAGAAGAGTTGAAGCTGTTATAGCTGGAAAGGGTAGGCCAACTAAATATTGAACCCTACAAACTGGGATGCCATTAAAGTTCATGTAAGGTGCGTGTAAAGGCAGGTTTCCCGATACTTTTGGTAATATAGTGTATATGCATCCTCTTCCAGTACTGACTTATCTTTTGAGAAACAACTGGACAAGGTTTTCATTCTATCCAATCACTATTTCCCTTGAGATCTCTTGATCTGCAAATTTTGTCCTCATCAGATTAGTACGGGTCATCACAAGTCTCCCTCAACTGGCACCTGTAGTCATGAGATAAATTCTGCCCAATCCAACCAGTTACCAATAATTGTTCTTCCCACTTTCATGTATTTTCTTTGGTCACCTAAGGCAATACTGTACTCCCGTCCCTTCTCGTAGGAGAAAGAAATGTCGTTATTAATAGCTACAGGTTAGACCCACGACTGATTCCCTTTGTTTCATTTTCCTGGAACGTTACTCTTTCATTCTCTGCAATCTCAGAATATATAGAAAATAAAAATCTGTCTAATTCCATCCTGATTAAATATAAGAAGATTTATATATTAAGAACATCAAATATTCACCTTCTGTTGGCTGAAAGAAAAACTTGAAACGCGCCTCTAGCAGATACTAAGCCTTGATAAGTAGACAAAGACCAATCTATAAAGTTCAATCAATTAGCAATCACTTTTCATTGGTCTACTTGTGTCAAATGGATAAAGAGTTAAATTTGGTTGCTCCGGGTTACACGTCATTATAGCTGCTTCCGCTATCTTAGCCGAAAATAGGGGAGCTTGGAAATAAAAAAATTTGAACACGCCTGAAAAAAAAACACATCTCTCTGCATTTGAAATCAGAAGACTAGATAGATTTCTTGGTGTTGCCAATGTTTCCATTTCATCAGAGCTGGCAAAGGCAACCTGTAGCTGTTGATGGACCACAAGTCCCAGCATAACCAAGACTGAGAACTACACAGACAAGCCATGCTGAATCAGTGGTGAAGGCACACTGGGACTTATAGTGCCTAAGAGATTCAGGAAGAGATGCAATAAGCTTATTTTATGCCCTGGACACAATTTCTAATACAACTGCACCCTGGAAAAGCAGTGATAAAATACATATAACATACAGGTATGAATATTGCATGCCTTGGTATAACTCAAGTATGGACATACAATATACATAAAATAGTGACGAAAAGGTCCCACGTCAACATAATCTTTAACACAGGTCCCGTATTTTATTCGAATAACGTAGAGAAGGACTTAGAGAATCCGTGATATTCAGGGTCACACGGAAGTGGTGACTAAGTCGTACCGAACAGACACATCAAGAGTCAGAACCAATACGACCCTGAACACCAGGTAGTTGTCGATGTCCAACGGAAACGGTCGAGACTACTTTACCTTTGTAACCGTTGTGGTTCTTTAGATAGATCAGAAGACTAAAGTTTACGTCTCTCTACA
>BLSH010236109.1:173934-183995 GCA_018402905.1 Glandirana rugosa | reverse complement strand
ATTCCCCCCCCCCCCCCCCCTTGGGTGTGAGGTCGTAGTTGTTGATCGTGCTCAGTTCTGCCGCTAATTACCATACAGACGGGAAAAAAACACAGTAATTTACATTTTTCTGACTCTTCTGGCAGGCAGGTAGAGTGCATGTAAGGAACTTTCACAGTTTATTAATGTCTCTCAGTTTTCTGCCAGTTCCCATCAGAGCAGAATGCCTGGGAACGAGACAAAATCCAGACTGCATTAAAAAAAAAATACTTTGTAAAATGCTGTTCAGTTCCCAGAGAGGCATTCCAATCTGGGGCATCATGGTACAGCGGAGGGCCAGGATCAGATGACAGCAGCTGAGCCTGAACTGCTTACTGTAAGAATATTTCTACAATCATTTAAATAGATAGGCCCCATTCACATCTGAGCATATTGGAATCATTTCCAGAACACGCCAAAACACACAATTTGGGCCCCACTCATTTTAATGGTACCCCAAATGCACTAAAGAAACTGGCTTTTTTGTGGCACGATTAAACTCCTAAAAACATGCCAAAGTCAGCTCCAAATGAGGGTACAGCAACTACTTTGGCATGTTTTTTGAGTTTAGGGCAGCCCGATTAAGTGAAAGGGTTGCCCTACATATTGCACTAAAAACGGACAAAAAAGCACATAATACACGTCCTGTGTGAATATAGTTTTAGACCCCATACACACTATTCGATTTTCTGCAGATTTTTGTCTTCAGATTTACCAAAACAACCAAATCTGGCAGGCCACTAAGTCGGCCTCACCTAACATTGTTGCCCTAGAAACTAATTATAAGGTTCTCACTAGGTGGTATCTGGTCCCTTCCAGGATATCAAAATTCCACCCGAGATACTCCCCAGCATGCTTCCGGGGATGTCCAGATCAGGGCACACATATACATATTTGGTGGGATTGCCAGATAGTCCATACCCTGTGGTCAGAAGTCTTCCAACTCCTATCTCACATCTTTGAAAAAACGTTAACACCGGATCCTGTAGTGGCTCTCCTGAACGACAAACCACATACTCTAACTCAAAGGCAATTTAAACTATTACTGTTTGTGACAACTGCTACTAAACAAGTTATCGCTAAGGCCTGGAAAACTACTACTTTATCCATAGTCCCAGTCAAAAACCGGATTAATCAGGCGTTCGTGCACGCCAAAACAGAGGCCATATACCTTGATAAGTTGTCCCAATTCGGAAAGCTATGGCAACCCTGGATTAACCAAGGGTTGCCGAGCAATTTTGATTACACACTAATCATCAACAACAGATGAAATCTTGTCCCCATTCCTAAGCATAGAGGGTTGTCATGAGTCTGGAGCCCCCCCTCTGGAGATATCCCCTTCCTCTCCCGTTCCTCTTCTCATCCCTCCTGCCCTTCAACACAGGCAGTACCTATTGTGCCCTTTATCTTACCCTGATTCTTTATACGCTATACGCTTTTTTTTTTTTTTTGCTTCTCCTTTCCCCTATTTCCCCATGGATGCTGGATTGTGGGTTCTGTGAGACCCTTGTCCTCCACCTTAGGTTGGGCCACGTGTCGGATCCTAACAGGGGGAACTGGGGTTTCGGAACCTCGTCAACCTTCTACGAGCCACCTATTGCCTGTTTTTTACCCCCACGCTCCGGAATGTTGATGAGTCTACCTACATGAACTGAACACTGAACAGTTAGAAGTTCTATTTGATCAATCTGAAATATTAAGGTTTATGTTGATACACTGTTATGTTTGATTCCCATAGCTTGTACGCAAACGCTATACCCTGGTGGCGAACCTCAATCACATCAATGTCATATGTATTCATCCACGCTACCTACTCAGTACTTCTTGGATCTTGTAATTCATTCTCTTTCTAACGTATTACTGTTTAATGAAAACTTCAATAAAATTTTGAAACAGATTTACCAAAACATGTAGTGCAAGGGCCTGCCTGATTGCATACAAATTGAAACTCCTAAGGTTTGAAATCATATTATATGGTTTTGGTAAATCCGAAGGAAAAAATCTACAGAAAATTGAATAGTGTGGATCCAGCTTTAAAGTACTGTATAACTAAAGGCAACATTTTTTTTTTTAGTTTTGAACAGAGTGGAGAGGGATTAGAGCCCCATCCGTTTTTATTGCTGTCTGTGCTGTCTGTTTACCATTATTATTGAAAGTGAAAGTAAAAAGAAAACCCCAATTTTTGGGTTGTCCCCAGAAAAGTAATAAATGGGAAATCCTCCAGTAGGGACACTAGTTCTGGTGAGCTGGGGTCCCCAATAAATTCCTTTAATTTGCAGAGATATCCTCTCACTTCCTGTTTGGCTATGGGACAGGAAGTGAAGGGAAATATCCACAATAGGACAGAGATGGCGAAAACAAAATCTGACAGCTGTTATAACCCTCCCTTACTCTATCCAAAATGAAAAAAAAAACGTTTTTCCCATAGTTCTACTTTAAGGTTTGACCTCATATTATATGGTTTTTGCAAATCTGAAGACAAAAATCTGCAGAAAAATCGAATTGTGTGCATGGGGTCTTAGCCCCATATCACAAATTGACAAGTCTAATGAAAATGCTTCAGTATTTGGTAGAGTGGACACAGTGTTTGATCCCATAATTGGCCTTCACAGAGACTCTATTTTCAGTATAGCTGTAACGGTCTGAAGCTTTTTCAACTAAGCTACTGCTGTCACCAGGATAAGTGATTTTTTCTCATATGTAAGGACCCTGCCATAAACTGGCGGAAGAATGATGTGTCCCTGGTCCTGCAGCCTCCTTGGATTCCCAGATCACTTTTCCCAGAAGACAGCAGGACTAGGGACACTGAGCTGCTGGGGGTGAGTCCAGCACATCTGAACCCAGAAGAGGCAGCCAGCTCCTGTCATTGAGGAGGACCATGATAGTGGTGTGGTACCTGGATTATGAGCAGATCACAGCAAGGCAATGCTGGATTCACTTGGATGGTAAGTGTGTGTTTTGAATAGAACCCAACATTATAGGTAAGATGGGAAAAACATTGGGGGAGTGAAGTTTCTCTTTAAGTGTGTCTTACAGATAGACAACTTTTGTTAAAGTGTTATTTACTAACCCAACAACAGTAAAATCAGTCTGTATATGTAGTAAATCGTGCTTGTTATACTCACTGTGGAACCTAAGGGGTTAATCCTCTGCATTATATAAAAAGGCTGTTTGATCCTGTCTTCTCTGATCCTCCCCTTCTTTTACTGTTTCCAATCCATCTGCTGATAAAACAGAGCCTTAGGAGGCACTCTGCACATGCTCAGTATAGTGTGTTTTGCTAGAGAGATTTTTTTTTCCTTGGGAAAGTGCATGTGATCAGCACAGGGCCAATCAGCACTGTCCAGACAAAGGGTCAAGGGTTATGCAGCCTTATAGGACAGTCAGAGGAGAATGAAAACTCCTCCTACAAGCTATAACCAGTGCTTGGCCAGACACTGATGGAAGTCACAAGACTGCTATACACTGTCGATGAGATAAGGTATTTAGTAGAGCTGCACGATTCTGGCCAAAATGAGAATCACAATTTTTTTGCTTGCGATTCTCGCGGTGTAATATATTAAATATACAAAAAAATTGGGCTAACAGCACTGTTTAGTTTTTTGAAAGGGTCATTTTTCCAAATAAATTGCGTTTAAAAGTCCGCTGCGCAAACAGCGTGTGACATAAAATATTGAAATAAACCGCCATCTTATTCTCTAGGGTCTCTGCTAAAAGAAAATATATAATGTTTGGGGGTTCATTTTCTAGCACAAAATAGTGGATTTTTATTTGTAAACAGCAAGTGTCAGGAAAGATTTAGTCTTTAAATGGTTAAACCAAACAACTATACAAGGGGAGTTCATTCAGAGTGCATTCCTTTGAAGTAATTTACTTTGTATCTTTTTTAGCGTCTTTTATCAATGGTGATTCAGAACTTGGCTCTCTGCCCACACTTGAAAGTCTCCCCTGAGACTCAAGTCGCTCCGACTTGAAAAGACTTCAGACGACGCATTGACTTTTACTACTGTCAAGTCGCGCTGAGTCGCCCCGCAAGTCGGACCCCATTAACTGCACTGAAAATCGCGGTAATACCCAATGGAGATCGCGGGGGGGGGGGGGGGGGGGATCGAGATTGTGATTTTAATACGATTAATCGTGCAGCTCTAGTATTTAGCAGTTTATGTTTACTAAGATAAATGCATTTCCATGTTCTGTGCACTGTGGGAGACCAGATAAAGTGAATGCAAGGTCCTGGGTTTAGTAACACTTTAATGTTTTCTGTGCTTGCTAGGTTTCTTCCAAGCTCAGGACATTGATTATTTATATTGATTATTTGTGCCTGTTGTTGTTGAGTTATCCCCAGTAGTACATTGAAGTATGTATATTTATCTGCCTTGGCCAATCACTAAGTGTTATATTCTGGTTTTATAAGCTAAAGGGAGAAGATTTATATTTTTATTGTAATCTTACACAGGGGCTCCTTCCATCCCAGCTCTATGGCCGTCCGGCCTCATAGTCAGCTCAGGGGGACAATGAAAATAAAGGGGTCATGGGACCATGAAGAGGACGGAGCCGCCTGGAGGAGACCCCTTCCGCCTGATGTTCGGAAAGTTATCTCTGAAGCCGCAGAGACCAGGGCCTGGACTGCAAAAATAGTAAGCGATGGTAGCCTGCCTGTTTTGCATGATTTTTGATGACCATGCATTGGTCTGGTCAGTGGTCACTGACTGTCTCTCTTTTACACAATGTGACTGATGCTGAACAAAGGTAGAAGGTGATGGCATCAGACTGTGTGGGAGAGGGATAGTTCTTGGGCCCAAAAGATGTCCGGCATTAAAGTGTATATATAGATATTTTTTTTTTTGTGTGTTTGTAATTGTGGGATATTTAGTACTGGCTGGGTAAGTGGTAAGTGCAGTGCAGTGTTAAAAAAAAAAAAAAATCATATATACACTTTAAATGCAGGACACCTTTTGGAGATTATATATACAGTATATATATTTTTTTACCAAAAAATTGGGTCATATATTTTTAATGTGCCCTAAAATTAATTGATATCCCTTAGCCTGGGTTCACACTAGATATGGTGCGAATTCACAGCAAAATTGTTGCGGTTTCGGTACTGCATCTAAATCACAACCCATCCACGTGAACCAATTGCGGAGTGTAAGTTAATTTAACGACACCCCGCAATGGGTTTGCAGTTTTGCAGAATCGGATCACATGGATGTGATCACCCATGGAATCTGATTTTGGTGTGGACAAAAAAAGGGTCTTGCACCAGTTTAGTCTGAATGCTCTGAAATACATGGCTCAATTTGCACCCCAGAGACACTGCACGTATTTCACACTAGAATGTGCTGCGATTGCTGTGTGGAATTACATGTGGTGTCTCGTACCGCAGTAGTGTGAACTCAGGCTGAGGCCTTAAAGCCAGCTCCAGCATTTCTATTGGCAGGGGTGAGCTCAGGTGTGTTTGGATCCTAGTTTGAACAATCCTGAGCTTTCCAGCCAGGATAGCCGCACAGCCGCACATGCACACTCCTCTTGTATATAAGCAGCTGCAGACCATGAAATGTCTCAGTTGCTTATAATTGGTTACGGTAGTAATCATTATTTGTGATTTTGCTTAAAAAAAAAAAAAAATGGGCTGCTCAGCCTAAAATGCCCAGGCCTATTTTTTGTCCCAGTCCGGGCCTGGTTGCCAGCCAGTAATGATCCCTCTCCTTGATACCACAAACCCTGGGATCTTTTTGCAGGCTTTGCAGAATCAGGGAGGCCATGCAGCGTAAGTTTGAGGAGACATGAAAGTCCTCTGGGTCACTGAGGATGACATTGTCAGGAACTACCTCCTCCCAGCCACGTACAACTCCTTGGGTTTCTGGGGACTGAAAACCATCCCTTGAAGACTGCTGTGTGTTATCCTCTATATCCATGCTGACACAATCCTGCTCCTCTTCTTCTTCCTGTGTGTTTGGCAGCCATGCAGAAATGCTATCTGCATAAAGGGGGTCTTGAGAGGAAAGGAAGTCCTCCTCTACCGCCCGCTGTTCTACCTCAAGTGCCCTGTCCATGATTCCATGAAGCGTGTGCTCCAGCAGGAAGAAGAGAGGGACAGTGTCACTGATGCGTGCATTGTCGCTGCTCACCATCCTTGTGACCTCCTCAAATGGTGACAGGACAGTGCATGCATCCTTGATCATTAGCCATTGGCGTGATGAAAATAAGCCAAGCTCCCCTGAGCCTGTCCTGATGCCATACTCACACAGGTACTCATTGATGGCCCTCTGTTGTGCATGCAGCCACTGCAGCATTGCCAATGTTGAGTTCCAACTGGTGGGCGTGTCACAAATGAGGCGGTTGGTGGTCAGGTTGAATTTCCGCTGAATGTCAGCCAGCTGAGCACTGGCATTTTATGACCGCCAGAAATGACCACAGACATTTTTGGCCTGCCTCAGAATATCTGGTAAGCCTGGGTACCTGGTCAAGAAATGCTGCACCACCAAATTCAGGACGTGTGCCAAGCATGGAACATGTGTCAAGTGTCCCTGTCGGAGGGCAGAGAGAAGGTTGGTGCCATCGTCGCATACAACCATTCCTGGCTCAAGCTGCCATGGCGTCAACCACCTCTGAGCCTGCCCCCACAGAGCTGACAGAATCTCTGCCCCTGTGTGGCTCCTGCCCCCTAGACAGACCAACTGAAGCACCGCATGGTATCTGCTCGTTCAGAGGACACTGCTGCAGAAGAGGCCACAGAGGAAGAAGAAGAGGAGGGGGTGGAGGAAGCAGATGTGACAGAATCACCACCATTTTTTTGGAGGCCTGGTGGCGGAACTATCTCCAACACTGAACCCTGTTCTGCATCCTTCCCAGTTACCTAGTGCGCCGTGAAGGAAAGGTAATGTCCCTGACCATGCCTGCTGGACCATGAGTCAGCGGTAATATGAACCTTGCTGCTGACCGCCCTGTCCAAGGAGGCCAAAACATTGCATTCCACATGACAGTAGAGAGCTGGAATGGCCTTACAGTAAAAGAAATGTCTTTTTGGAACCTGCCACTGTGGTACAGCACATTACACAAATTCACAAAAGAGAGGCAAAGTCTACCAGCTGAAAAGGCAGCAGTTGTAGTGCTAGCAATTTGCCCAAGCTAGCATTTAGATGCTGAGCATGTGGATGACTGGGACAGTATTTTTTTTTTTTACGGTTCAGCAACAGGGGTAGGGAAATTTGCCTGCTGAAATCAACTGGTGGTGTACTGCTAGCAGATTGGCTGAAAGTATTTGTGGCACCCATTGCTATATACTTTCATTCTTCTCAGTGCAGGCTTTTGAGAGGACTAGAGGTATAGTAGGGGTTGAGGTCACAGATGAGTAGCAAGAAGAAGTCTGCCTTTTATGATGTGGGTCTTTGAGGTGCTGTTGCCAATGGACTGCATGGCAGGTCGTCATATGTCTTGTCAAGCATTTGGTGCTGTCACGTACCTGATGGTAGAGTCTGACTTATGCAGTAGGCAACTGCTCTTACGGCCCTGGTTCCAGAACCCCTGATAGAGCAGACAGGGAGCGCTGGAGCACAGGGGAGCACGAGGGCTGGATTGGACACAGGTGATGGTAAGATTTCGCCCAGAAGTCCGTGCTAGACTGAAGAGTAGTGAAGCAGGCCGGGTCAATAACGTGCGGGCTGAGCAATACAAGAGGAGCAGGCAGTCGGGTGGTCGGGTGCAGGCAGGGTTGTTAACAGGCAGGCAGATTGAGGTACACAGGGGTCAAACAGAAGAGTGGCCGTAGGCAAGCCAGGGGTCGGTGCAGACAGAGCTCAAGCAGATGTGGGTTCAGGCCGGGTCCCAGGTAACAGGTACTCAGAAACACGGTAACGCTGTAGAATGGACAGCACTGGCTGCTGGGTCTCACAGCCTCAAATACGGTCGTTTGGCGCTACTTTCGGCGCGTGCACACGGGCACGCGTGAGCGCACACAGGCGAGCACACCACCGCGGAAGACAGCAGAAAGCACCAATATCCCCTAACATTGCCCCCCCAAGGGGCAGCCTCCGGATGCCCAACCGGGCTCTAGCTCAGGTGTCTTCTCCAAAAGGACCTGATTAGTTCTTTAGCGTGGATGTGGTTTTCGGGTTCCCATGAGCTTTCTTCAGGCCCGAATCCCTTCCACTTAATCAAAAACTGGGTAGATCCACCCCTTTTCCTGCAGTCGAGGATAGCTTCCACTTCAAATTCCTCCTCACCATCCACAAGGATGGGCTCAGGCGGGGCCGAAGGAGTCCTGGGTTACAGGCTTCAGCAAGGTAACGTGAAATACCGGGTGCACTCGCAGGGAAGGCGGAAGGTCCAGCTCGTATGCCACCCTGTTGATCTTTCTTTTCACGAAGAATGACTCGATGAACCTTGGGCCCAATTTCCTGGAAGGGCATGACAACCTCATGTTCTTGGTTGCTAACCATACTCGGTCACCTGGTTGCAGGTCCAATTCCCAGCATCTCCCCTTGTCGAATGCCCTCTTGTTGCACTCCTGTGTCTGAGCTAGGGTTTCTTGTAGCACCTTGTTGTTCCTTGTCAGGAACTCTACCGTCTTCTGTACAGCAGGTACTTTGCTTTCTGGAACCAGGTTAGGTATAAAGGTAGGGTGGTACCCCAGATTTGCCCAGAATGGGGACTGCTTGGTGGCTGAATGCTCGGTATTGTTGTACGCAAATTCAGCCATAAGTAACAATGAGACCCAGTCATCCTGAGCAAAAGAAGAGTAGCAACGGATGTACTGCTCTAGGGTCTGGTTAGTCCTCTCTGTCTGATTATTTGACTGGGGGTGATACACAGAGGAGAATGCCAGCTCAATGTTCAATGCGGAACACAGGGCTTTCAAGACCCGGGAACTGAACTGCACCCCACGATCTGAAACAATGTTGATAGGGAGCCCATGCAGTCGGACCACTTCCTTGATAAATGTCCCTGCCGTCTCAGTTGCGGTGGGGGTGCCCTTCATCGGGATGAAGTGGGCCATCTTAGTAAGACGATCCACAATTACAAAAATGAATTGAATCCTTCAGATGGGGGTAACTCCACTATGAAATCCATTGATATGTGAGACCATGGCCGTTCGGGGATGGGCAACGGGTTTAACAGACCCCATGCTTTTGCAAGAAACTTGGGGATGGGAGGATGGTATCTGGTGGCGTGGAGTCGCCAGGCTCACTGAACATCCTGGACAAAGTGTCTGGCTTCACGTTCTTCGACCCAGGCCTGTAAGTAATATGCAGGTAAAAAGAAGAGAAGAACAGAGCCCATCGTGCCTGCCGTGGTCTAAGTCTTTTAGCTATGCGCAGGTACTCTAGGTTCTTATGGTCGGTGAATACCATGACAGGGTGTAGAGCTCCTTCCAGAAGATACCGCCATTCCTCCAGGGCGGATTTGATTGCCAGAAGTTCCCTGTCTCCCACATCGTAATCCTTCTCTGGCGCTGTAAGTTTGCGGGAGAAGAAGGCGATGGGGTGGAGCGAGGCCTTTGGACCCCGTCTCTGGGATAGGACTGCTCTCCTTGCTGTCTCTGAAGCATCCACCTCCAGAATGTAAGGCAGAGCTGAATCCGGGTGTTTAACCACTTCAGCCCCGGAAGGATTTCCAGCTTTACGACCGGAGCCCTTTTTGCGATTCGGCACTGCGTCGCTTTAACTGAAAATTGCGCGGTCGTGCGACATTGTAACCCATGTTACAGCGTGCTGGCGCGTTAAAAGTCAATTTCGCTGCGTCACGGCTTAGCGTTTTTCCCGAGGCCAGCATTTCGACCTTTAGGAAGGCCCCGACTTCACCAATTTGTGGGCCTAAGTCGAGACGGAATGTAAGACCTCCACCTACGAAGTCTCTGTCGTTCCTCTCGTCAGGATAGGGTCTCTGCCCCAGGTTTCCGGAGCGAGGTGGGGTAGCGGAAGAAGAGGGCGTTTGAATGTCGCGGTCTCTTCCTAATGCTACACCCTCTGTCCCTTGAAGACCGTTAGTTTAGGCGGGACCTCCTTACCGCCATAGAAGACCTTCCTCGAGATGTGGGACAG
>BLSH010236109.1:127156-166107 GCA_018402905.1 Glandirana rugosa | reverse complement strand
GGGCTCTGTATTGTGATTCAATAGGGTGGCTGCCCTTAAACTTGCCCCTGGAGGACATCCTGCTTCATTGTGCATCCTCCTCCTCCTCATTTTCCTCCTCTCTTCTCTCAGGCACCCAAGTACAGTCAGTGTCCTCATCATTCCCTCACTCCTGGTCACTGGAGCAAACTTGGCAGTATGCCGCAACTGGGGGAACATGACTGCTAGTTTCTTGTCCTTCTGTGGCACCCCCTCTTTCTAGGCTCACATCACTCCCTTCCTCAACCTGGAAACCAACATCCGAGCCTTCAAATTTCTGTGCATCCTCCATCAGCATGTAACCGACACTATGAGGGAATCATTTTGGTGCCTTCTTCATTCATGACGGTGGGGCTACGGAAGGAGTAACTGTGGACACGGAGCCAGTGAAATAGGCCACTTTGGCTGCTGCGTTGGAAGGCAAACTGGTATGAGCCTGGGTGACAGAAGATGAGGAGGATGAGGACGGCTTAGTTAGCCACTCCACCAACTCTTCTGCATGTTGTGGCTCAATTACACAGCCAACGACAGAAAAAAGGAGAGGCGTGACACGCCTGCAGAGGATGCACCATGTCTGTCACCACCACTTTTCACTGTAGACACAGAGGCTGCTTGTCCTCTTTTAGTGGCCTGGGAGTGTCTGCCTCTCCTTGGTGACCTTCCGGACATGATGTGGATATTTTTGAACACTGCACTACATTGTATTATATACTGTACACTGCCGAATGTACTGTATATATAGTCTACACTGAATGCAGAGTGTATAACTGGTGTCAGCAAAAGTGAGTACAACCCTAAGTGAAAATGTCCAAATTGGGCCCAATTAGCCATTTTCCCTCCCCGGTGTCATGTGACTCGTTAGTGTTACAAGGTCTCCAGTGTGAATGGGGGGCAGGTGTGTTAAATTTGGTGTTATCGCTCACTCTCTCATACTGGTCACTGGAAGTTCAACATGGAGCCTCATGGCAAAGAACTCTCTGAGGATCTGAACAAAAAGAATTGTTGCTCTACATAAAGATGTCTTAGGTTATAAGACCCTGAAACTGAGCTGCAACACAGTGGCCAAGACGATAAAGCAGTTTAACAGGTCAGGCTCCACTCAGAACAGGCCTTGCCATGGTCAACCAAAGAAGTTGAGTGCATGTGCTCAGCGTCATATCCAGAGGTTGTCAGTGCTCAGACCATACGCCGCACACTGCATCAAATTGGTCTGCATGGCTGTCATCCCATAAGGCAGCCTCTTCTAAAGATGATGCACAGGAAAGCCTGCAAACAGTTTGCTGAAGACAAGCAGACTAAGGAAATGGATTACCGAAACCATGACCTGTGCTCTGATAAGACCAAGATAAACTCATTTGGTTCAGATGGTGTCAAGTGTGTGTGGCGGGAACCAGGTGAGGAGTACAAAGACAAGTGTGTCTTGCCTACAGTCAAGCATGGTGGTGGGAGTGTCATGGTCTGGGGCTGCATGAGTGCTGCCCGCACTGGGGAGCTACAGTTCATTGAGGGAACCGTGAATGCCAACATGTACAGTGACATACTGAAGCAGAGCATGATCCTCTCCCTTCAGAGACTGGGCCGCAGGGCAATATTCCAACATGATAACGACCCCAAACACACCTCCAAGACGACCACTGCCTTGCTAAAGAAGCTGAGAGAAAAGGTGATGGACTGGCCAAGCATGTCTCCAGACCTAAACCCTATTGAGCATGTGTGGTGCATCCTTAAACGGAAGGTGGAGGAGCACAAGGTCTCTAACATCCACCAGCTCCGTCATGGAGGAGTGGAAGAGGACTCCACTGGCAACCTGTGAAACTCTGGTGAACTCCATGCCCAAGAGGGTTAAGGCAGTGCTGGAAAATAATGGTGGCCACACAAAATATTGACACCTTGGGCCCAATTTGGACATTTTCTCTTAGGGGTCACATGAAAAGATAGAGTAAACTATTTACAAAAATGTGAGGGGTGTACTCACTTTTGTGAGATACTGTATATATATATGTATATTTATATGCTGTATAGATATATATAAATATATATATATATATATTCTTACACTGCCTGCACTTGTATATAGGCTACACTAGATCTATATACTACAATGCCTGCACTGATTGTGTATACTCAACACTAGATCTATATACTTCACTACCTGCAGTGCCTTTATATACTCTACACTGTATCTATATACTACACTGCCTACACGCCGCTAACTAAACTAGCTAAACCAGCTCAACGCCCGCTGTTCAAGTGGTCTTATATAGTGTGGGGCGTGGACTGAGACCCCTGAGCCATGATTGGCCAGAGGCACCCTACCTCTGGCCAATCATGGCTCTCACAGTAGAGCGTGCTGTGATCGGCCAAAGCATGTAGGTCATGTGCATGCTTTGGCCAATCAGAGTGTATCACGCCCAATAATGTTCGAGATTCAGCGAACAGGCGAACGCCCGATGTTCGAATTGAACTTACGTTCGACTCGAACATCGGGCCCATCTCTAGTAATAATATATGAATAAATACATGTAAAGTAAATACAAAAATAACTAAAAATCAATAAATAAATAAAATAAATTAATAATACGTAATAATACATTAATAAATCATAATTAACGTCTAACCTTATTTTAAAATTATTTAAACAATTAT
Organism: Glandirana rugosa; assembly: GCA_018402905.1. Taxonomy (NCBI): domain Eukaryota; kingdom Metazoa; phylum Chordata; class Amphibia; order Anura; family Ranidae; genus Glandirana; species Glandirana rugosa. The sequence goes on along the minus strand of BLSH010236109.1, from coordinate 163,443 downwards.
TATTATTATCATTATTATTAATAATAAAATAACAATAAACACCCAAACTCCAACAAAAAAAATACATTATTATTATTAATAATAATTTATTTATATATTTTGTGTTAGGCTTAGGTTGTTTAGTTATTTATTATTATTTAATTTTTTTAAGGGGTAAGGGTTAAAAGTAAGGCCTCATGCACACTGGACATTATAATAATGTTATAAAAATGCAAATGCAAAAAATGAGTTTTTCAAGATTTTCAGTGGGTTTTTTTTTGCGTTTTTTAGCTTTTTTTTTTAACCAAACATTAAAAAATATGCTGTGTTTTCTGTGCAATGCGGAGTGTGAATGCACTGCACCTATGTGAACAGGACACATTGAAAACAATGTGTTTTCAAGTGTCCTATGAATTGGATGAAGTTTAAGCCGCATCCAATTCACATAGGAGTGAACCCAGCCTGAATCTAAAAACAGCAGCTGTAAAAATGTCTAGTGTGCGTGAGGTCTTAGTGCCCGTTCACACAGGGGCGACTTGCGATCCGACTTGATTTGCCTCAAGTCGCCCCAAGTTGCTTGACATTTGAAATCCCATTGAAATGAATGGGAGCCGTCTTAAAGCGGAGTTCCACCCAAAAATGGAACTTACGCTTTAAGCACTCCTCACCCCCTTACATGCCACATTTGGCATGTCATTTTTTTTGGGGGGGGGAGTGTGTCCCCAGGTTTCAGAAGGACTTCCTGTCCCTCTTCCACCTTCTGCCGCGGGGTCGCCTAGGCGACTCCTCCTCTCCTCCTAGGCGGCCCCTCCCTCCTGGCAATCTTCTGGGACACGTCACAGGTCCCAGAAGATTGCCTGGCCACTGGCAACACGCAGCGCGACTCGCGCATGCTCAGTGCGTGCCCGGCCGTGAAGCCACGGCTGGTGCCCACACTTGTAATGCCGGCGCCGCAGGGAGGAGGGGGGAGACGAGCGAGGCTTCGGGAGCAGCCGTCGCTGGACCGGGAGACAGGTAAGTTTCTGTTTATTAAAAGTCAGCAGCTACACTTTTTGTAGCTGCTGACTTTTAATAAACAAAAAAAAGCATGGAACTCCACTTTGATATACACGACTGAAGTCACTCCAACTTTTTAGGCAGCACCCTCCCTCCCTTCTCTGGTTTGTCAAGGCAAAGTCGCCTGGCAAAAGTTATGTTGTAAAGTCGCCTGAGGTCCTTGAAGTCTCGCTGAAATCGCCTAGCGAAGTCGGGTCGCCCCTATGTGAATGCAGGCTTAGGGTAATTTTTTTTTATTGTTACTTAGTATTCATTTATTGAAATTTTTTTTTTTTATGATTTTTATTTATTTGAGTATTTATTTTACATTTATTTATTAATTTATTAGTATTATTATTATTACTTGAATAATAATAAATCAAATAATATAAAATAATAAATAACCTTAACCCCAACTTCTAATCCTAACCCTAACCTAACCTTCACCCTAACCCCTTATCCTAACGAAAATAAATGACATAAAATGAATAATTATATTAAAAAAAGAAATAAAAGCTAAAGGAAAAGCTAAATAAGTTGAAATACCTAGCAACAAATGATGCAACAGATAATAGTTTTCTCTAATGGCTAATAAAAAAAATGTCAAAGCTCAAAAACGCTGTATAAAAATGCGCAAGCTGCACATAAAAACAAGCAGAAAAATGCCGGAAAAGCGCATAAAGACGCTACGCTCAGGTGTGAATGCAACAGTAGAGTCTGAAGAAAGTCCACCATGGCAGGATCATCAGAAACTATTTAAAGCTGCAGGTTTAAAAAGATTGAAAACAACTTCTAAAAATGACATTGACATGTTAACTCTTATATGAGATTTTAGTGATTGGGTTTAGAACTATTACTGGCAGCATGCTTGTCCCAGTTCAGTCTTTACTTTCCAAAAATCAAAAGAAAGGAATGCATGTAAAATGCACACAAAACACACATAAAACGCATTGCATCTTGTGTTATAATTTGTAAGGTGCTTTGTGCCTGCCAGCTTCTGTTCTTGGCTCTCAGCTGATATTGATGTATAGTTTGTCTCCTCATCTCTGCATAGAATTAGCTTCTGCTGCTTGTCAAGTTAATATCAAGCTTATCCCACGTCGTGATGACACAATTCATGAGTCTCACTCATATCGCTGTCACTAAACTGACATTTCTTCAATAAACTTTGTTTTTTTTATGTCAGAAGAGAATGATTGCTTCTCCTCTAATTAAACCAGGCTGTGGACACGGCCCTAACAGGTCTGTAGGAATGGTGACTTGTGTTTTCAAAGCATCTGGAATGCTGCGTTTAGATTTTGAATTGGACTGAAAAGTGTTTATTTTCACTCTTTCAATGAATGCATTGTGCTGCATTTATGTAAATTGAAGATGTCGTTTTCTTTCCTTTGAAAGTACACCAACCACCAGATCCATCGGAAATGTGGTGTAGGTGATATCGCGCTAGGGCCAGTAAAAAAAACTCAAAATAGTGTAAAAACCTCCTCTGCTGCCTGTATGTAAGAATCTCTTATCCTTTCTTATGGAATTGATATATTGAGCCTACAAGACTTTTTGTCTGAGGATTTTGACCCTATCCAACCACCTCTAGGGATTATTGATTGATATGAACTCTCTTATTGACTATACACACCTGTATGAATATTACTGTTCTGACTGTAATAACTAGCTTGAATGGCTGAGCGATATACCGATTGTATACAACACCAGATCCATCTATTCATGAGCACATGCACGGTATTGTCAAAAGTATTCAGACGCCTGCCTTTACACACACATGAACTTTAATTGCATCCCAGTCTTAGTCCGTAGGGTTCAATATTGAGTTGGCCCACCCTTTGCAGCTATAACAGCTTCAACTCTTCTGGGAAGGCTGTCCACAAGGTTTTGGAGTGTGTCTATGGATGAGCAAGTTTGGGGTGGAGGAACATGACTGGCCCTGACCTCATCCCGATAGAACGCCTTTGGGATGAATTAGAGCAGAGACTGCAAGCCAGGCCTTCTCGTCCAACATCAGTGCCTGACCTCACAAATGTGCTTCTGGAAGAATGGTCAAACATTCCCATAGACACTCCTAAACCTTGTAGACAGCCTTCCCAGAAGAGTTGAAGCTGTTATAGCTGCAAAAGGTGGGCCAACACAATATTGAACCCTACGGACTAAGACTGGGATGGCATTAAAGTTCATGTGCGTGTAAAGGCAGGTGTCCCAATACTTTTGGTAATATAGTGTATTTCTAAAGGTGCTATTGACATGAAATTTTCACCACATGTCAGTACCAACCCATGCAATCCATACATACGAAGAGACCAAAACAAATACATTCAGAAATGAAGTTATGTGTAATAAAATGGAAAAACACAGGGAAAAAGTATTGAACAAATGAGGAAAGGGAGGTGCAAAAAAGCACTGAAAGCCGAGGCACCAGTTGAAATCTATCAGTAATCAGAAAGCAATCCTGCCCCTTGTCAGTGAAAATTAATATCAGCTGGTTCAGTCTCAACTGATGACCTATAAAAAGGTGTCTCATTACAAAGGTGTCACACAAGAAACATCTCATGATGGGTAAAAGCAAAGAGCTCTCTCAAGAACTAATGGCATTGGTTACAGAATGATTTCTAAACTTCGGAATGTTCCAGTGAGCACTGTTGGGGCCATAATCTGAAAACGAAAAGAACATCATTTCACCATAAGTCAGCCACAACCAGATGCTTCTGGCAAGATTTCTGACAAATGAGTGAAAAGAATTATCAGAAGAGTTGTCCGAGAGCCAAGGACCACTTGTGGAGAGCTTCAGAAAGACCTGTAGCAGGTACAATTGTTTCAAAGAAAACAATAAGTAATGCACTCATCTACCATGGTCTGTATGCACGCTCACCACGCAAGACTCCATTGCTGAAAAAAAAGCATATTGAGGTTTGTTTAAAGTTTGCTGCACATCATTTATACAAGCCTGTGAAATACTGGGAGAATATAGTGTGGTCAGATGAGACCAATATTGAACTCTTTGAATGCCACAATACCCACCATGTTTGGAGGTCAAATGGCACTGCACATCACCCCAAATACACCCAAATACCAACAGTGAAGTTTGGAGGTGGGAACATCATTGTGTGGGGCTGTTTTTCAGCATAGGGTACTGGCAAACTTCATATCACTGAAGGAAGGATGAATGGAAAAAATCTGCTGCCATCTACCAGGATGATGAAGATGAAACGAGGGTGGGCATTTCAGCAAGACAATGATCCCAAACACAAAGCCAAGGAAACTCTCAATTGCTTTCAAAGAAAGAAAATAAAGCTGCTAGAATGGCCCAGCCAATCACCTGACTTGAATCCAATAGAAAATCTATGGAAAGAAGTAAAGCTCAGAGATCATAGAAGAGGCCCAGGGAACCTTCAAGATTTGAAGACAGTTTGTGTGGAAGAATGGACCAAAATCACACCTGAGCAATGCATGCGACTAGTTTCTCCATAGAAGAGGCATTTTGAAGCTGTCATTACCAACAAAGGATTTTGTACAAGGTATTAACTAAATTTCAGTTAGTGTGTTCAATACTTTTTCCCTGTGTCATTCCATGTTATTATACATAACTTAATTTTTTAACGTATTTGTTTTGGTTTCTTTGTATGTATGGATTGCATTGGTTGTTACCAAAATGTGGTGAAGATTTTATGTCAATAGCACCTTTAGCATACCTCCCAACCGCCCTGGATTCGCTGAGACCCTCCCAGAAACAGATCTATGCCCCGGCATCCATTTTTTTCATCTGGCGCTGATCACTTCTCCCCGCATTTCCTTATTGACGCTGCTGACTCCACCTCCCCCACCAGCACTCTGTGAGCTCAGGGGCAGCCTGACCAATCAGGTGCTGCCCTGGGCAAGCTTGCAAACTGTGGCAACAGGTGAGGGGAGTGGGAGAGCAGCTGGCTGAGGGCTCCAGGAGGCGGCGGGGAGGAAGAGCCATGAGGGCGGCCAGGGCGGATTGCCTGGAGCAGGGAGAAGAGCTCTGAAGACTTTCCAGCCCAGGATCAATCTGGACAGGCTGACCGGAGAACAAGGACGGGCGAGCAGAAGGTGCAGGCAGCCAGAGACCGCATCAAAGAGATCCGCTGGATGGAGCAGCTCCGTGACATCCTGTGAGTCTGTGACCACCCAGCTATGAGAATGGGGTCTGCTCACTACACGTCAGATACTGTGTCACACACACCTTCCCACAGGAGGGAATGCAGACAGAACTAGGATCTCTCTCACTTCCCTCTCCCCCCTCCCCCTTCTCTACTCTATGCCTTCTCTCCCCCCCCTTCTCCTCCCCCCTCCCCTTCCCCTCCCCCCACTCTCCCCTTCCTCAATCTCTCTCTCTCCCCACCCCGTAACCCTGCACTCAGTACGTAGTGCACCCCGCAACCCTGCACTCAGTACGTAGCGCACCCTGCAACTCTGCACTCAGTACATACCGCACCCCTGCACTCAGTACGTACCGCAACCCTGCACTCAGTACGTACCGCAACCGCGCACTCACTACGTACCACAACCCTGCACTCAGTATATACCGCACCCCGCAACCCTGCACTCAGTACGTACCACACCCCGCAACCTTGCACTCTGTAGATAGCGCACCCTCAACCCTGCACTTTGTACATAGCACACCCCTCAACCCCTGTATTACACACACCTGACCCCTGCATTCTGTGTATTACACACTCCTATCCCCTGCGTTCTGTGCATTACACACTCCCGACCCCTACACTCTGTACATTACACCCTCCTGACCCATGCACTCTTTACATTACACCCTCCTGACCCCTGCACTCTTTACATTACACCCTCCTGACCCCTGCGCTCTGTGCATTACACACTCCTGACCCCTGCATTATGTGCATTATGTACTCCTGGACCGTGCTCTCTGTGTCTCATGTGCTCCTAAACCCAGCACTGACTACAACACTTTGAATGTTACATACTCCTGATCTTTGCATTACACACCATGTGTTATGCATCCTAAACTAGGGTGACCAGATGTCCCCGGTTTCAGGGGACAGTCCCCGGATTAAGGACATTGTCCCGGACGAAGTCTGTCCCCAGTTTTGTCCTCGGATTGGATTTGAACAGGGGCCTGGGCAATTTCAAAGACAGTCAGCGAAGAATTTAAAAAAAAATTCTGAATCCCCCCCCCCCCCCCACACTCTGCTGCTCCTACTAGCTTAGGGGGGTGAATTTTTTCTATTATCTGTGCCTCTTTCTGATGACCGGACACATGCCCATTCTGCTCCTGCTTGCATGTTCTCCTTGCCTTCCCCAACAGAGTGATCTTCCTCTTCTTCCCCACCCAGTAGTAGCCGGGGCCAGGAGAGTGAGACTTGAGAGGCTGTGAGGCGGGTGGCAACGGTCAGAGAGAGGCAGCTGAGCTCAGCTGAGTGTCCAGCAGTAGGAACAGAGGGGAAGCAGATCTGATTATGGGGCTGCCAGTGCCTTCAAGGCTTCAACACATGTGTTCTTTGGGGGTGTCTTTGAATAGACTACATTGCACTGTGCCCGTCTATCTGGCATATTGCCAGATTGCCAGATAGCAGGCAGCAAGCACCCTAGCATTAGGGTTGCCACATCATCCCTTTAATCCAGGACACATATGAATTACACAGGTTCTGAGGCTGATTTAATGCAAATAAGGCACTGAGTGAGTTTAATTACAACCTTAATCAGCCACAGAACCTGTGTAATTACTATGTGTCCTGGATTAAAGGGATGATGTGGCAACCCTATCTAGCATGGCTCTGGCTGGCAGTGCATTGTCACTGTGTGTCACATAACATGGCTGCTGGGTGCCTATTGATTATAAGTTAACAAAATCAGCACCCAACAGCCATGTCATGTGACACACTGTGACAGAGCCATGATAGATTGCTTGCTGCCTGTGTGTTATCATAATGCTGATGATCTTAACCAGTTGCCGATCACCTCATAGCAGATTTACTGCTACAGGGTGGTCACGCTGTGCAGGATCATGTGTATATATATATATATATATATATATATATATATATACGTGATTCTGCATTTCTGGGTATCAGAGCCGATCAGCAGGTCCGGCGGACTCGATGTCCGCCGGTACCCATCCACCGCTCTGTACACAGGCAGAACGGCGGTCTGCTTATGTAAAGAAGGCAGATCAATGTTTTGTCAGCATGGGAGACATTGATCCTGTGTTCCTGCAAAGCAGCTTCTCTGGTGACTCCCCCTGCTATCTGGAAACTGGGAGAAAATTCCAGAAGCAGTTGGGAGGAGTCTAGGAGGAGCTAGGGCCCTGACCAATCACCAACAGAAGGATTGGCAGGCGGCAGGTCCCCTCAAATACTCAGGGTAAGCCCGGCTGGGGGGCAGCGTGGAGTTCGGTTGGAAGATGGAGATAGAGTGTCAGGCTGTTGGGGCCTTTGAGAGTAGCTCCCCAGTCTGGGGGGGGTGAACTCAGCCCTGGGCTCGGGTGCAGAAGGGACCCCTCTTCATGACATACAGAGGGATTGTGACCAGGAAGCATGGGAGCTAGGAGAGGACAGCAGGAGAACACTGCCGGGCAAATCTCCAGGGAGGAAGACAGCCATGTGGGCTGGTGATTGTTACAGTCAGAGGACTGAGAGGCATGCCTGAAAGGACTGGAGGACTGTGGAGAAGTAGCCAGGAGGACTAGTGAAAGGGGAAGCTGCAGCCAGGCGGGCTGGCAGTGCCTGAAGAGGTGATGCCAGGAGCAGTAGCCACAGGAGAAGGACAGCTAGCACCAAAGACCTCTCTATTTTTGCTACACATAAAAGGGCCCGTGGTCCCTGCCTGCAAAGGGCAATTACAAGGATCTCACTGAGTCTGTGTTGGATCAAAACAAAAGTGCTAACTGGTCCTGGGAATTGTAGTTCTACAAGTAAGTGTGCTGGAGATAGAAGAAAGGAGTGTGTATAGGTTGAATCCCTGAAGAGTTCTGCTGATCAAGTGGGCATCCCATATTAACCCTTCCCCATCCAAGTTCAAATCCCCTAAATAAAAAAGTCAAACAAGCTCAAGGAATGCTTCTTGTCTTTGAAGTGAATGGTTGTGCAGGGTGGGAGATTACCAACATTCACCAACGCCTCCTACGGGGGGGGGTAGCGCTACATAAACATCGCCTCAGCATCTGTGGTCATTGTTAAGCTGTAATAATAAACATTCCATCAGCACTCGTGTTCAGTGGTAGGTTATGTCAGGATGGCCTTAAGGAGAAGATGTGCATGTTCACAAATACACAGAACAAGGATCTTTGCCGGCAGGTTACTCTAGCACACTCCTTTGTACGTGAATCCACATAGACATGCACGCCTTATTCCAAACTTGGAACCAAACAGAATGCTGAAACAGGAGGTTGCTGGATGATCTTCAGCTGTTCCCTATGTTCTAAATATGTGTTTAATACTGATTTTCCCTTGTTGTCTTGGCTTGTCCCTGGATTCTTTTCTGCTTTGACCTCATGAACTTGGCTTGCTTCCTAACAACAATCCTACTGATTACCCGTTGCTGACCTTGGCTTGCTTCCCAAACACTATCCTACTGAATACCCATTGCTGACCTCGACATGCTTCCTGCTGTCTATCCATTACTAACCTCAACTTGTATCCTGACCATGTATCTGCCGTCTGCCCTGCCTGATACCTGTCATGGGTTCTGGTGTCCCTGCCAACATTTGTTCCAGGCTGCTCCTCTTTGGTATCTTCACCTGTTCTTCCAGTGAGCTCTCCAGCAGTCTACAAGAGTACCTCTCTGTCAAGTTATTTACCAAAAGTGATCAGCATTGGACTGGACTCTTGGCACTTGTGCCACTATGTGCCCTTTGCTTGCTTTCACCATTTCCAGGGGTGATAAAACCAGAGCTGTAAGGGATGCCCTCTCATCATTTCAGGCTCTATCCCGATACATGATAGACTGTTATAATAAACCCCACCCCAGCGTTGGTGGTCAGTGGTAGGCTGTAATAATAAACCCTAGCCCAGCATTAGTGACCAGTGGTAGGCTGTAATAATAAATCCTAGCCCAGTATTGGTGGTCAGTGGTAGGCTGTAATAATAAAACCTAGCCTAGCATTGGTGGTCAGTGGTAGGCTGTAGTAATAAACCCTAGCCTAGCATTGGTGGTCAGTGGCAGGCTGTAATAATAAACCCTAGCCTAGCATTGGTGGTCAGTGGTAGGCTGTAATAATAAACCCTAGCCTAGCATTGGTGGTCAGTGGTAGGCTGTAATAATAAACCCTAGCCTAGCATGGGTGGTCAGTGGTAGGCTGTAGTAATAAACCCTAGCCTAGCATTGGTGGTCAGTGGCAGGCTGTAATAATAAACCCTACCCTAGCATTGATTGTTAGTGGCAGGCTGTAATAGTAAACTCTGCTAAACCAGCATCCTCCAAGCAAGTGATGCATGCAACGTATGGGAGGGGCAGTTGGAACTGCAAGGATTTGACACCCCAGAAAGTAATTCCTATGAAACTCTCTAGGCTTCTAACGTAAATAAGAAAAAAAAAAAGTAAAAAAAAAAGAGAATCTTGAAATTAGTTTACTCTTATGGATTAAAAATATGTTAGATCTAATGATTGGATTTCTATGCTTGATTTAAAGAGGCACTGCAACCTTGCCCATGCAGGTAAAAGTGACAGTGTTTCTGAGGGCCGATCTGCTGACTCGGCAACACTACCTGGAAATTCTGGGTATAGGGGACCTTGTGGCCTGCACTAAAAATGCTCAACTATAAAAGACAGTTCAAGCCATGTGTTTCCTTCTAGGAGCTTCAGAATCCACCTGCAAGTTCTGTGTAGGTCATACCCCCATCTGCTCACCCTGCTGCACCTTTACATTTAGGGAGTGGCTGAAAGAGTCACCACAATGAATGCATGCGACAACTCCCAGGGGACGTACTTCCATGTTTTATAGATTTTGGACAAAGGTCCTAAAAATGTTACAAACTTTGCTAACCTGCCCCTTTCCCAAAGATCCTTGGTACTTCTGTTTGAATTTGAAACCTCCAGACCTCACGAGATCCCCATTTAAATTGGTCACTTATTTTCTACGAGCAGCAAAACAAACTATCACAAAAGCATGGAAATATCAATTTGTTTCCTTCTTGGAAGTTTATCGTTGCATAGACAATTTTTTTTATCAATGAAAAGCTTACTAGTATTCTCCTAGACACACACAAGTAATCCCTAAAAACCTGGGACCCGTGGATACAATACGCTCACCCCTCCATGTCCCCTGAAAGCTACACACTACTATAGGCATTGAAAGCCCTGGCTTTCTGACAGAAGTGTCCCTGACATCCTTCTTCTGTTCACGTCTTCTTCTTTTGATTCTGTTCTATCTCTTCCTCCCCTTTTTTTTTCCGTCTCTGGGCCCCTTGTTCTGAGAGGCCTTGGCTAGAACATCTCTTGACTATCCTCCATGCAAGGCCTGCCTCTCATATCTGCTACAAGAGTGTCTCCTGGTTTACAAATAATATACGTTTGCCCAAATTGCTGGACAGGAAGTCTCTATCCCGATTCTGGAACACAGCGCTGTATACTGTACATAGCTTAGGCGGTCCCAGCAAGGGCACCTGTTAGTTAATCAGTTGCCGACCGGCCACCGTGGCTTGACGGCGGCAACTTGGCTCGTTATCGCGAAACGCTGTCACCTGATGGTGGCCGCGAGAACGAGCATTGTGAAAACGGGGGTCCGTGTATGTAATGTAATGTAGGGGAGCCGCTATCACTCCCCTCCCCCAGCCAGCCCAGCCCCCATACAGTTAGAACACACTGAGGGAACACAGTTAACCCTTAGAACGCCGCCTGCGGGTTAACCCCTTCCTTGCCAGTGACATTTATACAGTAATCAATGCATTTTCATAGCATTGATCACTGTATAAATGCCAATGGTCCCAATGCCGAATCGCAAAAAATACTCTGGTCCTAAACTGGGAAATCCTTCCGGGGCTGAACTGATTAAGGAAATAGTTAGTTTGGGCCAGTTTGGCCCATATGAACTATTTATATTTAAAGTCATAGTGAACATGGAGTTCGATTTTATGGCATTTTGATATTTGTATAACTTCTTCCCAAGCAAGTCCCAGGACTTGAGAGGAGTGCTGAGGCTGAATTCAGTGGAGCTATGTACAGTACCCTGCCTGGCCCTCCTACCAGCCATGATCTGCCGGCATTGCCTAGAGAAGTTTAGTAACCCAGTGATGACATCACTGGGACTAAAATAATGAAAATGCATAGGTTTTATTTAAAAAATGTCATGTTGATGAGGCAGTAGAGGTGGAACTAGGGAAAGCAAATATAAGCAGAATAAACTTCAGCTTTAAAGTAGAACATAAAAGTAAAAGTAGTGCTCATCCTCCTCAACCCCTCCACACTACCATTTTTTAAAAGGATTTTTGTTCTTGGAGTGGGGACCTTTTTGTGACAGATACTTGCTTCTTGAAGGAAGAATTGGGGAAGTTCACCAACACCACGCTGCCCCCCTCAGCCTCCAAAGTGCAGTGCATCTCGCACATGCGCAGTAGGGAACTGGCCATACACAACTAGCTTCCCACAGTTAAGATGGGGGCAGCGGGGATCCAAAGACTTGCAAAGAACCAGCATTGGTGAGGACAGCACCGGACTCCTTGTCTTGTAAGTGTCTGTTTATTTAAAGGCAGCAGCTACAGTATTTTTTTAACAATAGCCATGGATCTTCCTTAAAGTAGAGCTCCAGGCATTTTATAACCCCCACCCCCTTTTTACCGTTTTTTATTGAAATCCCCTGCTTCCGCAGTACATGGGGCAGTGAGATACGTCATGTCTGGCCACCCCTTGGCTCCTGGGATATGAGTGTCATCAATCCCAGGCGTCAAGGCACCTCCAATGCTTGTAGCATTGCAGTGTTCCAAAAAGAAAATGACACAATGCAAGGCGGAGCTAAGTGCCAATTTTCTAAAGGCTAGCTTGCTGCCAGGTTTTATTCTTGAGTGACAGGTTAGCCATAACAAAGGGGCGGGAACTTCCTCCTACACGGGCATTGCTATGGCAACCTGAACACAATGAGCGCGCTGCGCTTTGTCGTTTATGCGCAAGCCTGAGATCGGGAGGTGCATACTGGGTAGACAGCAGCACCGTATCCTGGAACAAGATACCAGTGGACTTCAGCTACCCACATTGAAGATGGGAGTGTGCTCGGGGGAGACTACTAATTAAGTTTTTTTTTTAATACATAACATTGACAAAAGCTACATTAACTAATAATGCCAATTGCTATTGGATTATGTGCAAACAACACGGGGGGTGTTAAAAAAAAAAAAAAAACACTGGAACCCTGCTTTAAGTTTTTAGTCTGGCAGGTTTTAAGTGTTATTTATGTATCTGTTGGCAAGGATTCCCTCACTTCCTATCCTGGTGGAAGGTGGTTACCAACAACCAGAAAAGCCTGGCAGCAGGTCGGACCCCTTCCCACTCTATCCAAAGCAAAAGGAAAAAAGTTTGCCTGAATTTCAATTTTCCACTAAATATTTCCATGCAAACCCAACTCTAGTCAAAGCATTTTACTTCGTTATGGATGTAGCAGTGTTTTTCTATTGCTTGGAGAAAGAAAATAATCCTAATGAAAATCAGAATCTGTCATTTTGAATGGCTGGTCACATGCAGAAGGTGTCATGGTGCAAAGGATGGTTGAGTAGAAAGCAAAATATGGTATAGCAATTGGTGAACATTCTTCTCCAATCAGGACGGGCGAAGCCTTATATAGAAATGGATGGACGAATGGTTCTTGATTCACCGTTGAAATCATAGCCAACATCAACTGGACTTCCTGCTAGGACCGGAAGTGATGGGTGTCTCTCCAATGGGGACAACATAACACCTTTTTTGACAAGTGGAAAAGGGTTAGAATTTTTAGAACTCATTTTGCTATCTGTGCTAGAGATGTGCAATATGGAAAAAAAATGTTTCGTTTCATATTAATTTGTTAAATCATTTAGCTTCATCATAATCATTTTATTAGAATTATTCATTTTCAGAATTTGTTTCAAATATTAGTTGTTCCGAATCGATTTTCAGAAGTTATTTAAAAAGATTGTCTATATTAATTTTAACGTGTTAATTCGTTATTTCGGGAGATTACTGTCAGATAATAACGTTAATGTGCGCTATGTGGCTACCAGTACACCACAAAAAATGTGCATGAGCTTTTCTTTTCATAAAGACCATATATGTGCTGTTCCGTGCTGTGGGGCATTGGGGTGCCATTCACAATGAACAATGAATGGCACAGCAATGAATGTAGAGCAGGTGTGTTGCAATGCATTGTAGCAATATGCATTTTTGCACGTGTTACCACATCACACAAGTGTGAATGGGTCCTAATTCTTCCCCACTCAACCCAAGAAAAACATTTGGCTCGAGTTCAGCTTTATATGGTTTGCAAATATCTGTGTGTTTGAAATTTTAGGGTCCATACAAGCACATTGACAATATTTCACCTTCAACAAATCCCAGGAATAAAAGTCCTCTGATGATGACATGTGGCAAAGTGATTGAGGTTTATGAGATGTGGATGATCTCAGCTCCATCTTTCATCTTCTCACCTAATCATATGCGTTCTGCAATCTTGTAGGTGCTCCGGGGTTAATGCCATTTAAATGGAGCGCTGCATTATATCCCAGTGACTGAATGACAAGAACAGAGGGACATTAACCTCACCTGACCTGCGTGACTGGAGTGTGATTGCTGTGGATTATCATATCATCTACATTCCAGATTCATGGCTCTTCTCTCTTGTGTGACCAAGATGCAGAATGTGAGCGTTTCATGTGACTGACACCTTGAGGAGGTCAGCCGACCCAATCAACTGACATATCAATGTGTTGGTAAATATTATGCTGAAGGTTGGCTAAAAACATCACAACATGAACAGTCAGGCAAGCATGATCCAACCATCTCAAGATGTTTTAGGTCCATATTTAACCACTTCACCCCCGGAAGGATTTCCCAGGTTAGGACCAGAGCACTTTTTGCGATTCGGCACTGCGTCGTTTCAACTGACAATTGCGTGGTCATGCGACGTTGTACCCAAACAAAATTTGCGTCCTTTTTTTCCCCACAAACAGAGCTTTCTTTTGGTGGTATTTGATCACCACTGCGCCATTTCTGATCACCGCTATAAACAACGAAAGAGCGACAATTTTGCAAAAAAAACAATATTTCTTACTTTTTGCTAAAATTCAAATTAAAAAAAAATATAAAGAAAACATTTTTTTTCATCGGTTTTGGACGATTTATATTCTTCCTCATATTTTTGTAAAATAAAAATCGCAATCTGCATTTATTGATTGATTTGCGCAAAAGTTGCCGCGTTTATGGATGATGACAATTCATTTCTGGGGGTTTTATTTTTTTTTTACTAGTAATGGTGGCGATCTGCTATTTTTAGCGGTACTGCGATAGTGCAGCGGACATGTCGGACATTTTTGACACTTTTTTGGGACCAATGACATTTATTCAGCAATCAGAAATTGAAATGTCCACTGATTACTGTATAAATGTCATTGGCAGTGAAGGGGTTAACCTGCAGGGGGCGCTCTAGGGGTTAACTGTGTTCTCTGGGTGTGTTCTAACTGTGGGGGGGCTGGGCTACCATGGGCATGAGAGATCTAACTGATCCCAGTGACAGGGATCAGTAGATCTCTTATGTTCCCATTGACCAGAGAAGGGAACCGCCGTGTTTACATCAGCGGTTCCCCTTCCTTTCACTCTGGCCGCTCATCGCGGCTTGCCGGCGGGCATTGGGTCCGCCCGAGCCGCAGGCACACTCCTCCGGAGTGTGTCGGGCAAGAGTACGTGCCGGCGCGCTCGCCCCCTAGCTGCGCCTGCTCGAATCGCCGCCTATTTACGGCGATTTGCGGTAAGGGTCCACACTGCCACCGTAAATATACAGCGCGCAGTGTGGAACCAGTTAAACATAAACTCCCGTGTCACCCAATTTTCATATGGCAGATGCAGTTGTGTGTGTGCAGTTATCTCTGGTACCAGCTTATAGTAGAGAAGATAATACCCATCAGACAAGGTTTTCCTTAAAGTGGTTGTAAACCTAGTTACAGCACCTGTGCTTACAGGTAAGCCAATAATAAGGCTTACCTGTAGGTACCATGTATATCTCCTAAACTTGCATAGTTTAGGAGATATCCACTGTATCCGCATGTGCCGATGGTATTGGCACATGCGCACTGAAGAAGCGCTGGCCTGCTGGTGCAGTTTCTTCAGGGCCCGTGCCTTGACCTGCGGCTCCCCGGAAATAACTCCAGGAGACATGTCGCCGGTCACATCGGTGTGCGGGGACTGCTGCAACAGCTTCGATCTAAGGTAAGTATTTCATTATGAGCTAGTATGCGATGTCCCTTCCCCTTCCCCTCCCCCTTGGGGGTTGAGGTTTTTGGAGGTTATGTTCCCCGCCTTCTCCCTGCCCTCTTGGGTGTTTTCTTGTGGGGGACACTTTGGATCCTTTACCCCGGGGCCGTCCCTTTAGATTTTGGTGGGAGATTGGCGCCCTTTTCACCTTCACTAGGGGTTGGATCATTTTTCACGACCTTCTTCCCCTTCTAGCCATCTGGTCCTGAGTTGGGTTTGCCCTCTTCTTGGATTGTCTACTCCTTGAGCAGACTTTCCAAGATGGTGGCTGGGTACTCGCTAGTGACGCTTGTGCATGCGCAGTAGCCTCCTTGCGGCCGCGATTGGCTAGTGACGTCAGACGTTGGCTGATTGGGGTGAGCCTCATTAGCGGAGCTGTGAACAGTGGATCACATGCTGCAGGTGGAGATTGGAAAGCCAGGGTTGAGTCTTGTTTGTTGAACCTTCTTTTACAACCTGATGGGCTGGGGTTTGTTGCTCCTGGGTGGCACCTGTCCTGTGCATGTGGAATCGTCCTTATTTCCTAGAAGGTTAATTTACTCTGGGAATAACTGGCTGGCCTCTTTTTCTTTAAAGTGCTTTATTCCTTCTGGTGCATTGCTTCCCAGTTTTGATGTTTTTGGTTGGTATTAAAGGATTTTTGCTTCCTTTTCTTGGTTTCTCCTTTCTCCCTTAGCTTACTCTTCTCCTTGTCCGTTGTTCTATTTAAACATTTATCCTATTGTCTCCCGCCCTGTATGGTTTGTGGGTTATATGGGACTCTATAAAGTGGTATTGTTGTTTTTGTTTAGGAACTACATATTGGGGTGTTCACCTTGTGGTCAAAATTGTCAAAATTGTGGATTTGATGCTCTTTCCTTTCTTGGTGTTAGGAAAAAGGACTTTTGCCAGCAAACTGGCTGTTGTCGCAGTGGTGCGCGCGAACGCGCCGAAAACGGCGCCAAATGGCGCTATTTAAACCTGGAGATCCCTGCAGTGGGTGCTGCTCGTTCTACAGCGTCCGTGACCTGTGAGCCTCAGCTCCCTCCACCTGTTCCTGTGTTCCTCTGTTTCCTGTTTGACACGGCTTGCCTTGACCTGTTGTTCGCTACCTGCACCGACCCCGGCTATCCACGACCATCCGCTTGTCTACTCCTCTGTACCTCTGCTGCCCGCCCGTTGAACGAACCTTTGCCTGGACTTGACTACCCGCCTGCCTGATCCTGTGTACCTTCCTGCCTGCCCGTTGCCGACCCTGCCTGCACGACCACTCTTCTATCACTACCTCATCAGTGACCATCCAGCCCTCGTGCCATCCCGCACTCTTGGTCCTCTGTCTACTCTACCAGGGGTCCTTGATTCGGGTGCGCAAGAGTGGTTGTTCCCTGCACAAGACAGACTCCACCGTCAGGTACGTAACACTTGGTCCCCATCACCAACTTAATAGGAGTGTTCCAATTCTTCTTATCCCTGTACATATTAGGTGAGTTTTCCACCTACGCTTTCCAGTGCAGCCAAGGATCAGATTTTGATTGGTTGTTGCATTATATAAATAGCCTACATGCAGCATATTTTGGTAATTTTTTGACTGTATATGTTATTGAGTATATGGCTGATATATTGTATATAATTACCCATTATGTACATGTAATTTGTTTTTGATGCCTGTTTTTTGTATTTGTTTATAGCTGATACATGCCTTACAGCTCCTGATGAAGCAAACTGCGAAACACGTTGAGCCAATAGGCATCTAAACAGCTTCATTATGTACCCTACTTGTGTTGTGGTAAGTGTGTCATTTCTCAATGAGAGATAATCTTTATGCTCTCTATTTTAGGTGTCTAAATAAAAAGGTATAGTTTTTTTATCTAATGTGTTTGTCGCAATTCTTGGCACCATAAAAATCCCCTCTATTGCTTGTGTTAATACCTTACATATACCCAGTGAAGTGACAGGCCTCAAGTGATACACATAGTTGAAACAAGTCCTCCTTCATAAGTTGCATCTGTTTATCTGCAGCCCTTTCTTCTTCTTTCTTTCTGTTCAAAGTGCTGAATTTTAAAGCTTGTATGAGAGATTAGAAAAAAGGGGGCGGAAAGCTGAAGTTACACTCTACAGAGCTCATCGAGGAAAGTTCTGAATGCTGATTGGAAGGAAGGGACACACCCCCTCTACACAGCATACAGGAACAGAGCTGAGCCTGTCAATCAGCTGGAGATCCCTCCCCTGTCACTATTTTTCTCTTGGTGTCAGGAAAACTTGTGCTTCATGCTCATAGCAGAGGAACGAAGCAGCAGACAAAAGTGACACTTAGTGCTCTTAATTGAGACAAGTACGCACTATAGAGGGATATGCTTTGTTCATATTTCATGTCTGAGCTTTACAACCACTTTAATATGTAGCACTACCCCTGCAGGAGCTGCTGGAGTGTGGTTCCCCTACTCCTGCAGAGCCAGGCAACAAGCATTTAGCCACTCACATCCAGACTCAAGGAACAGTCTTTGAGCTTGTTTTTGATGTTTTATTTGGGGTGATAACTTGAATGGGGAAGAGGGATTATGTGATGCCCAACTGAAACGATGGATGGAGACAACTATCTCCCTATGTACTGGACTGTTCTCCCTCCTGGCCTTCAACAGTCTTTGGTGATCCAAAGCAAAAGTTCCTTGAGGACTAGGAACTCTCAGCCCCTTAGGAAATAGCACAATATAAATGAGCTGCATACAGGAATATCTCCTCTCCTACGTAGAACTACTCCCAGCTCTACTGCCTGCAGGAATTACCAGCCCCCCTGGCGGCTTGTCCACCAGACCACCTGGCTGCTCCGAAGATCTCTCAGGGCAAGGGATAGTTAGGGCTAAGCACAGCGCTGTCCTCCTGAAACCTTGCTACGTGTGGCAGTCTCTCCCCTTGTGGATTCCTGGGTGTGCTGATGTACTCACTCTGTCCTTGCTCCCTGCTGCTCCTCAGACAAGATTCCTTTCCAAATTGTGATGCTGTCAGAATCTTCCCAAGCCAACCCAAGCCCAGCCTAGAGGGGTCCCTCCTAGGCCACCAAACCTTTCTTTGCTCTCTTTGGTATGGTAAAGAAACCATTGAAAGTGTTTTGTTATTGCTGTGCAAAAAAACATTTTAATCCTACAAAAAAAGGGTTTACATCCACTTTAAGGCCTTACCTTAAAGTGGATGTAAACCCGAAAAAAAAAAATGTAATTAATAATTCTGCCTGGTAGAGTATAGCATGTCATATCATCTGTGCCCAGTCTTGCCACAAAGAGTTAATCCAACTGTCAGTAATGAGCTTATCTTTTTTCAGGAAGAGAAAGTCTGACTAACAGGGAAATACACAGTCGATCCGCCCCTTGCTCTGTGAGTGACGAGCAATTTGCTTATCTCCTTCACACAGCAGAGAAAGTTTTACAGCCCCCCCCCCCCTCCTCAATGTCTCAGTATAGAGGTGGGTGGGGAGGCTTGTGACATCACAACTCCACCAAACACAGACATCCTCTGATTTCAGAGTTTTACAGAGCTGCTAGTGCTTACAGGAAGGACACTTGAAAGGTAGGGATAGATGCAGGAGGCTTGCATGTATATATACATTAACACTGTGTCATTAGTTTATACTGTGTGGGTGGTGGGTTTACATCCACTTTAAGGAGGAGATGGGATCCAGGGTGAGATGAAAAGATGAAATGTGAGATGAGCTTGCCGAGGGAAGAGCGGGGGCTTCTCCTCCTGGCTGAACAGGAAGTGGGTCCCAAAAACCCAATTGGCCTGGAGTCCTAAGACTCCCTGGCTAATCGGGTCTCAGGACCCGCTTCCTGATTGGCCGGGTGGAGAATCAGGAAGACAATAGTGAATATTAATTCGCTATTGTCACACAACTGGGTGGGCTCAGGGCACAGTGCTCTGCGCCCCGAGTCCACCCATTTTTGAAGCTAATTTGAGCCTCCGGCTCTAATCACATGCTTCAAAAAGAAAAAACCCATTGAAATCCATGCGTCCGGCGCCTTGCATATAGGGGCCAGGTGTATGAATTGGGTGGGGGGCGGCGCCCCTGCACCCCTTATGTACGGGCCGCCACTGGTGACAATGTTGTTTCTCCATAGATGAGCCCTGCTACTCAAGGACAAGACATGTGCTACCGACAGGATTAGCAGGTCAAAGTGAAGGAAAATAAGACTGAAAAAGGAAAACTAATGTGGTTACCATTTGTAAGGGCTGGTAAGCAGAAATATATTTTTTATTCTTGGCAGTGGAGGACCGGACTAGGGGACTGGGTGGTCTTTGCCTTGGTCCAGGAGAATAATATCAGTTAGACTGCTTTCACACTGATGCAATGTGGTCTGGCCGCACAGCGGGAGCAGCACAGTGTACCAGCAGGTTTGGTGAGGGTTAGACTCCGCACTTTTTGAGGAACTCGGAGACCACTATGTTTTATATTTTTGTCTGAATGAAACAAGCTATCTGCTGCTCTGTGAAAATGATATGGACTTTAGTTAAAGTGGTTGTAAACCCTTATGAGAAAAATAAAACTTTTTTTATTGACTGCAAACTATATATATATATATATATATATATACACACAGGATCTCACAAAAGTGAGTACACCCCTCACATTTTTGTAAATATTTTATTCTATCATTTCATGTGACAACACTGAGGAAATTACACTTTGCTACAATGTAAAGAAGTGAGTGTACAGCTTGTATAACAGTGTAAATTTGCTGTCCCCTCAAAATAACTCAACGCACAGCCATTAATGTATAACCACTGGCAACAAAAGTGAGTACACCCTTAAGTGAAAATGTCCAAATTGGGCCCAAAGTGTCAATATTTTGTGTGGCCA
Source organism: Glandirana rugosa (assembly GCA_018402905.1). Lineage (NCBI taxonomy): Eukaryota > Metazoa > Chordata > Amphibia > Anura > Ranidae > Glandirana > Glandirana rugosa. Next base: position 143,177 of record BLSH010236109.1, on the reverse strand, counting down.
CCATTATTTTACAGCACTGCCTTAACCCTCTTGGGCATGGAGTTCACCAAAGCTTCACAGGTTGCCACTGGAGTCCTCTTCCACTTCTCCATGATGACATCACGGAGCTGATGGATGTTAGAGATCTTGCGCTCCTCCACCTTCAATTCGAGGATGCCTCACAGATGCTCAATAGGGTTTAGGTCTGGAGACATGCTTGGCCAGTCCATCACCTTTACCCTCAGCTTCTTTAGCAAGGCAGTGGTCATCTTGGAGGTGTGTTTGGGGTCTTTATCTTGTTGCAATACTGCCCTGCGGCCCAGTCTCTGAAGGGAGGGGATCATGATCTGCTTCAAGATGTCACAGTACATGGTGGCATTCATGGTTCCCTCAACGAACTGTAGCTCCCCAGTGCCGGCAGCACTCATGCAGCCCCAGACCATGACAAATCCACCACCATGCTTGACTGTAGGCAAGACACACTTGTCTTTGTACTCCTCACCTGGTTGCCGCCAAACACGCTTGACACCATCTGAACCAAATAAGTTTATCTTGGTCTCATCAGACCACAGAACATGGTTCCAGTAATCCATGTCGTTAGTCTGCTTGTCTTCAGCAAACTGTTTGCGGGCTTTCGTGTGCATCATCTTTAGAAGAAGCCTTCTTCTGGGACGTCAGCCATGCAGACCAATTTGATGCAGTGTGCAGTGTATGGTCTGAGCACTGACAGGCTGGCCCCCCACCCCTTCAACCTCTGCAGTAATGCTGGCAGTACTTATACGTCTATTTCCCAAAGACAACCTCTGGCTAGGAAGCTGAGCACATGCACTCAACTTCTTTGGTCGACCGTGGCGAGACCTGTTCTGGGTGGAACCTGTCCTGTTAAACCGCTGTATGGTCTTGGCCACTGTACTGCAGCTCAGTTTCAGGGTCTTGGCAATCTTCTTATAGCCTAGGCCATCTTTATGTAGTGCAACAATTCTTTTTTTCAGGTCCTCAGAGAGTTCTTTGCCATAAGGTGCCATGTTGAACTTCCAGTGACCAGTTAATGGCTGTGTGTTGAGTAATTTTGAGGGGACGTTTAGGGCATACAGGGCACCAGATAAGGCATACAGGACACCAGATAGGGCATACAGAGCACCAGATTGGGCATACAGAGCACCAGATAGGGCATACAGGGCACCAGATAGGGGCTCGCGGCAGCGCTCCTTCTCCCCCCACCATGCCCCCATCCGAAGTCGGGACAAGTCAGCACTTACCCCAACTAATAGCAGGCAGGTGTGGGCAGAGATCGGCTTGCGGTCAGCATGCTGAAGCAGATGGTGAGCAGCTTGAGACTAAAACCCGGCAGAGTGCTGTGCCTGTGTGAGTAATCACACAGCGTGCACGTCCGCCACAGTCCCGCCCCCGCCCACAGCAACCAATGACAGAGAGTCATTGGCTCTGATGGCTCAGGGGGCAGCCAATCAGACTATCCAATCCAATCAGACTATGTGTGTGCGCCTGTTCAGCGCACACACATAGACTTTAATGACTGACCAATCGGCTCACTACTTGCTGTCAGCTGACTGCAAAGAGCCGAAGAAAAAAAAAGAAGAGTCAATGTACTGGCACCTCCTGCAGGGGGGTCGGGCTGACTTTTTTTTTTACTTGTCAGCCAAAAAAACCTAAAAAAGGAAACGAATGCAGCCATTGCATCAAAGTATTGATAAGATGCAATATAATAAATGTTTGCCTTTGGGTTTAATACCGCTTTAAAGGTACATAAAGTAATTTCTGTACAGTAATCACATAGTAGCGCATAAAGTGAGAAGGACATCCATAAGAGCTTATATATACCTTCCAAGGTAAATCCTTGGCCTGAAGTCCCCATGTCTCAATGCTATATATTTATAAACTGTATGGAATAAGGGGCCATTTGGCATCAATAGTAGTTCTCCAATCTTGTATGTTTGAATTGGCTTGTTTAGGAGAGATAAACATCCAGAATTTGTATACTGTAAAGTGCAAGGAGCCATTTGACATCAATGGCAGTTTTCCAATATTGTATAAATGAAACGGCTTGTTGAAGAGCGATAGCCATTCAATACACAAATCCAGAAGGATATTGCAATATCCAAAATCAATATAGGGCTTTACAATTGTGTCCCAATACACAATCTGCTTAAACAATATGCTTCTAGCAGACCTTTGGAAACTGATAATATTGTATATAAGTAGATAATATAAGTAACATCAGCGTGGACTCACCGGTTAAACATAGGTTGTGAAATGTTGTAGCAGTTTCCAAAATTGGTGTAAATCAATGTAAGTAACCGGTACACTGATAGGGAAATTGCATATTTCATATTCCTTATTAAGGTTGGCATCACAAATATCTAATAAAGCCTCTAATATCCTGGTTAAGGAGGCCATAAGCATACAGTGCCTTGAAAAAGTATTCATGCCCCTTGAAATTATGTTACAACCAAAAACGTACATTTATTTTATTGGGATTTTATGTGATAGACCAACACAAAGTGGCACATAATGGTGAAGTGGAAGGAAAATGATAATTTGTTTAAAAATAAATATCCAAAAAGTGTGGCGTGCATTTGTATTCAGCCCCCATTACTAAAATAACTAAAATCTAATGGAACCAATTGCCTTCAGACATCACTTAATTAGTAAATAGAGTCCACCTGTGTGTAATTTAATCTCAGTATAAATACAGCTATTCTATGAAGCCCTCAGAGGTTTGTTAGACAAACCTTAGTAAACAAACAGCATCATGAAGGAACACACCAGGCAGCTCAGGGATAAAGTTGTGGAGAAGTTTAAAGCAGTGTTAGGCTATAAAAAAGTATACCAAGCTTTGAACATCTCACAGAGCACTGTTCAATCCATCAACTAAAAATGGAAAGAGTATGGCACAACTGCAACCCTACCAAGACATGGCCGTCCACCTGAACTGACAGGCCGGGCAAGGAGAGCATTACTCAGAGAAGCAGCCAAGAGGCCCATGGTGACTCTGGAGGAGCAGCAGAGATCCACAGCTGAGGTAGGAGAATCTGTCCGCAGGACAACGATTAGTCATGCACTCCACAAATCTGGCCTTTATAGAAGAGTGGCAAGAAGAAAGCCATTGTTGAAAGAAAACCATAAAAAGTCCCATTTGCAGTTTGCAAGAAGCCCTGTGGGGGACAGAGCAAACATGTGGAAGAAGGTGCTCTTGTCAGATGAGACCAAAATTTAACTTTTTGGCCTAAAAGCAAAACGCTATGTGTGGCGGAAAACTAACACTGCGCATCACCCTTAACATACCATCCCCACCGTGAAACATGGTGGTGTCAGCATCATGTTGTGAGGATGCATTTCTTAAGCAGGGACAGGGGAGCTGGTCAGAGTTCATGGGAAGATGGATGAAGCCAAATACAAGGCAATCTTAGAAGAAAACCTGTTAGAGTCGGCAAAAGACTTGAGACTGGGGCGGAGGTTCACCTTCCAGCAGGACAACGACCCTAAACATACAGCCAGGGCTACAATGGAATGGTTTAGTTTAAAGCATATTCATGTGTTAGAATGGCCCAGTCAAAGTCCAGACCTAAATCCAATTGAGAATTTATGGCAAGACTTGAAAATTGCTGTTCACAGACGATCTCCATCCAATCTGACAGAGCTTGAGCTATTTTGCAAAGAAGAATGGGCAATTATTACACGCCACACTTTTCATATATTTATTTGTAAAAAATTTTGAAAACCATTTATCATTTTCCTTCCACTTCACAATTATGTGCCACTTTGTGTTGGTTTATCACATAAAATCCCAGTAGAATACATTTACGTTTTTGGTTGTAACATGACAAAATGTGGAAAATTTCAAGGGGTATGAAGACTTTTTCAAGGCACTGTAGCTTTCACTTTTAAAAAAGGAATGTCATTGTTAACTGACCAAGTCATTGAGGGGACATATTGCAAAGGGAGTCTAAATATCACTGCCCAAACTGAAATAAGTTACCCCTGTCTCCAGTGCAGCATCATGCATCATGCAAGCGTCTGATCTGAATTACCTGGCCACGCCTTTATGGGAGACTTCATGGCGGAACAGCTTCTTTAGTTACTAAGTATTCTTGTTATGTTTTCTAATATTATTTGTAACTGTCATTATGTTTAATACATTTTATACATTTTAGTATTTGTGTGATCTCTCTTTGCACATATCAAACACAGCCTCAAAAATGTGACAAAACATACACTTGTTTTATTCCAGCAGGTGCCTATCCAACAATTTGATATAGATAGATTTTTGTACAATTTACACACATGGATATGGTCTGCTGTAACTTAGTGGCCAGTTGCCAGGCAAAAACATTCCAACCTGAAGAGGAGGAGGAAGTTCATTTGTAAGCTCTGACACCATCCAGCATGGAGTTCACCCAGGGTCTAAGCTCCTGGCCTCCACGAAGGACCAAAGTAGTGCGGGGAAGCACAGCCTACATGAAGGTGGCAACTTTTTTCTGAATTTAGGAGAAGTGCAGTACTGTTGCCACACCATCACAGGAAGCTGCAAGAAGTGGACTTCACTGGCAAGATCAACAGGTATTTGTGGCATACCTCCCAAATGTCCCTGATTTCGAGGGACCTCCCACTGTCCCTCATTGCTCTTCATTTGTCCCTCATTTTAGTCTGATGCATATACCTATATATAAAATGCACTATTTATCTATCAAAAAGTGTTTTACAATGCTAAACCTTTCATCCAATTTCTAAATTGCCGCATTTGTACATTTAAAAATCCAATATAAAGGAATGATAGTGGTAAAAAAAAGCACTTGTGGGTTTAACTAATTTGTTTTTGTATAATTCTCCTTTAAGGGGGCGTGGCAGGGGGTGTGTCCTATGTCTACAGACTTTTGCTAACAGGTGTCCCTCGTTCCTGTCTCAGAAAGTTGGGGGGTATGTTTGTGGGACTTTGCGGGAAGGCGAAGGGAAAATTGTAAATGCACATGCATTTAAAATGAAAATTTCACACTGAGGCGTTTTACAGACGCCATTTAGCTAAAAATAGCATCTGTAAAGCGCCTCAAAAATCCCCTCCAATCCACCCCAATGTGAAAGCCCTGAGTGCTCTCACACTGGGACGGTGAGCTTGCGGGACGTTACAAAAAGTCCTGCAAGCAGCATCTTTGGGGTGGTGAGGGGAGCGGTAATATACCGCTCCTCTACCGCCCCTGCCATTGAAATAAATGGCAAGCGCTTCCGAAGCGACTGCACACCGCCTCGGTAGCACTGAGCGCCGGCACTTTTAACCCTGTTTTAACCCATTGTGGGGGGTAAAAAGCGCTGCGCTCCCGCCCGCATAGCGGAGCCATATCGCTGATAAAACTCCGCCAAAACTAGCGGGGTTTTACCGCGACCGCGGCTGCCGCTTCAGTGTAAAAGTAGCCTAACTAAAAAAATTTCTACAGCTTTAGTGACATTGCTTACCATTAAAGGAGAAGTACAGCCAAATCTTGTTTGGCTGTACCTCGCCTGTGGATCACAGAAGTGCAGTTCGTTCTGCACTCCTGTGACCCATTTTCAGCAGACCCTGTGCCTGATAGTCAAGCAATCGGAGGGGACAAATGCAGCATCGGACCGATGCATCCACCTAGGTACGAGTCTGAAAAAAAACAAAAAACATTCTTCTCTTATAATGAAGTACGTCCCACGCTGTGCAGTCAGATGGACCCTGTAGGAATCTGTGCCGGTATAATGGTCCTCTTCCTGTTTCTGAACTTCTGGCACTATGAGGATTTTGGTCTTCAGGCATAACAGTAGTAAAGATGGTCTGATCAACCCCCTCCCCATTGCAAAAGCCCATTGCATTGATTACAATGCATGCAACACGTTCTTTGAATGGGGGGAGATGAATAGCACTATCCCCTCCATTTAGAGATTGTGTTACCTGCATCGTAAACAATACAATAACTTTTCCTGAAGGAGGAGAGGACATGTCCCTATCAGATCATCTTCACTGCTCTTCTGCCCAAAAACAAATAACTATTGCAGCTCCAGAACTTCAGAAAAAGGAAGAGGACCGCCATCCCTGCATAGAAGATTTCTGCAGAATCCGGCAGCAGGCTCCACATGCCATTCATATCTGGGAATACTTCCTTACAGTTAAATAATTGCACTTGCAGAGGATTCTTTTTTTTTAGCTAAACTAATTGTTTTCTCTTGGTCCCCCCGCAGAACCCCACAAATACCTGTTAATCCTGCCAGTAAATTCCACTTAATTCAGCTTCCTGTGATGGCGTGTCAACAATACTGAGCTGCTCCTCTATTCAGAGCAGAGTTGCCACTCTCATGTAGGCTGTACTTCATTATAGCTGTAGAACTTCTTTTTTTTTTTTGCTAAATTTCACCTGTGAATGCTGAAGGTTTTGTTACCTAACCATGGTGCCTTCTAGACCCTCTAGGGGTCAAGTCTTTTGGTGAGTGTGGTTTTGGAGGACTCTTATATGGACTTATGAATTTCTATTTTTATTTATGTATATGATATTTATATCTTTGGATGATTTTCTGTCTTTTGTTTATGAATATATTTATTGTACTATAGCATTTTAATATTATTCCTTGCGGGGAATATACAGTATTTGGTTGCACATTTGGATTTTCTCACACTTGAGGGAGTGCATTATAATACAGTTGGAACATTTATTTATTTTTGTGTGGGGTACTTACACTTGTTTATGGCATATATATTGATTTATCAAAGGGGGGGGTGCACTACAGTTTGCATATTGTTGTCTATTTTGAGCAATAATAATTGGCAGCGCCACTTACACTTTTTTATTTTTTCACTTGTACCACACTCTACCAAGTGGTAGGAGAGCTGGGGTCAGCCAGCAGCCAGACAACAAATTCATAGCTTGGAATCACCACTTTATTTAAAAAAATCTTCTGTGTGCTGCTCCCCCCCACAGCCCCCCTAACACTCACCTGAGCCCCCTCTCAATGCAAAGATGTGCACGGGGGCCTTGGCTGTCCTCTCAGTCTCTCTCTTCATTGGCTGGGACACAGCAGCAGGAGCCATTGCTTCCACTGCTGTTAATCACAGGCAGTGAGCCAATGAGGAGAGAGCGGGGGATAGGGCTGAGCATAGAGTGGGGCTCAGGAGCCATGCCCCCATAGCAAGTGGCTTGCTGTTGGGCTCGCCGGTTAAGGGGAAGGAGCCAGGAACACCAGCGGGGGACTCAAGAAGAATAGGATCAGGGCTGCTCTGTGCAAAACCATTGCACAGAGCAAGTTAGTATGACATGTTTGTTCATTTTGTTTTTTTAACTATGCCTTTAATATCACTTTAAGTGTTGCAGTGGATATTTTATTAATGGGAGGCCATACTTTAACTGACTCCAATGCATTTTGCCAAAATGTCACTGAAGGCAAAAAAAATTCTGAGGAAAAGAGATTCACCATTGGCAAATTTTTGGGGCATTTTCAGCTAAATGAAGAAAAACAGAAAAAAAAATGCTCATATATCATAAATTACACATCACCATAGTGAATAAGCAAATACATATACATTGTTTAGTAAAAAATTGTGAAGTCCATTGAATAATTTCCAAACGTGAGTGAGGTCCTTAGTGAATATAGGAATGGTTCCTCTCCACCAGCATGCAAGCACACTATGCACTCACCAGACTTGATTGACCCCTATTACAGTGAGTCAAATGTGCATATGAAAAGACTCCAAGATATCGCACATGAGAGCATGAGGGGGACATAACAGATCTACTGATCCCTGTGATTTGAGATCCCTGAGATCTGTTATGTCCCGGCCAGCCCAGCCCCCATACAGTTAGAACACATACAAGGAACACAGTTAACCCCTTGATTTCCCCCTTAGTGTTAACCCCTTCCCTGCCAGTAACATTTATACAGTAATCAGTGGATATTTAAATTTCTGATCGCTGTATAAGTGTCATTGGTCCCAAAAAAGTGTAAAAAAATGTCCGACATGTCCACCCCAATATCACAGTCCCGATAAAAATCGCAGATCGCCACCATTACTAGTAAAAAATAATAATAATAAAAACACCATAAATCAATTCCCATAGTTTGTAGATAACTTTTGCGCAAACCAATCAATATACGCCGATTGCTTTTTTTTACCAGAAATATGTAGAAAAATATATATTGGCCACAACTGATGAATAATTTTTTTTAATATTTTTTTTGGATATTTATTATAGCAAAAAGTAAAAAATATTGTTCTTTTTTCAAAATTGTCGCTCTTTATTTGTTTATAGCGCAAAAAATAAAAACCGCAGAGGTGATCAAATACCACCAAAAGAAAGCTCTATTTATGGGGAAAAAAAACGATAAAAGTTTTGTTTGGGTACAATGTCGCACATTCACGCAATTGTCATTCAAAATGCAACAGCGCTGAAAGCCGAAAATTGGTCTGGGCAGGAGGGGGGTTTAAGTACCCAGTAAGCAAGTGGTTAAAACATTTTATTCAAAAAAAGGTTGTATTGCACTTTCATCAAAGAAGACAGATATTAGCATGTAATAAAAAAGAATCACCGGTATGCGTTCCACCTGCGTTTTAGCTGACTGAGGTATCTCAAACATCACCCTTGGGTTACATGCTGATCTCTGTCTTCTTTGATGTAAGTGCTATACAATCTTTTTTTTAAATAAAATGTTTTAAAATACTACACCATGAGAGTGCTCTCTCCTCTCCCTCTCTATATGATAACTCTGGAGTTCTGAATATGGTATCTTTATCTACACTGAATGGATGTCAGGAGTGCTTTGGATTATATCTCTGTGACCGCATGTGCTATCTTGGAGTCTTTTCAGATGCGCAATTGACTCCCTGTAATAGGGGTCAGTTAAGTCTGGTGAGTGCATAGTGTGCTTGCATGCTGGTGGAGAGGAGCCTTTCCTATATTCACTAAGGATGTCACTCACGTTTGGGATTTATTCAACTTCACAACCTTTTACTAAACAATGTATTTGCTTATTCGCTATGGTGATGTGTAATTTATGATATGTGAGCACAGTTTTTTCTGTTTTTCTTTATATTATAAGTGTTATAACCAGGGCCTGATTAAGAGCAGGAGAGGCCTGGTGCTGAGGATTTTGGTGGGCCTTTTTATAGAAATAAATAAAATGAAAATGTAAAAAATGTTTTGTTAAAACAAATAAAATATGCTGCCGCAATTTACAGATCAATCACAGAATGTACACTGTATACAGAGCAGGGCTGGGCAGTATTAGTGATTCACTCACACCACTGGGCTGGGCCTATCTTAAGGAAGGGGCCTGGAGCTGCAGCTCCAATAGCCCCTATGTTAATCCAGCCCTGGTTATAACACTTTACAACATGCAGCTACATATTGTAGCTCACTTAATTTTGGAGATTGTTTTTTTTTTTTAATTTAATTCATTTGCGCGGGTTTGGAACCCATTGGTTCCTTTATTTTTAATTTTCAGCTAAATGCATGGCCTTAACTGGAGGTAGATTTGACCAAAATTTCCACAACGGCACACTCAGTTTTCATCGTACTTTGGAGTTTGCGATTAGCGTCCCATTTTAGGAAATGTGCCCCATGGGGTCTGTCATTTTCAGTTACATCAGATCTGTCTCATGGACTTGAGAGAGGAGCGATGCAGCACAGTCACTATGCAGTGGGGCATGCTTGTGTGTTGAACAAATACGAACATCATCATCGACCGCCATTTACATGTGTATTTGCAATGTATATGCAGAAATAAGACTTTTAATACATTAGGGTGTATTAATTATTTACATTTGACTGATGCCATTCACCTATATACCTCTATAAAAAGCAATGAAAGAAGCTTATGGTCTCTCTTTCGTTTTCACTGCGAAATACGGCCGCTTACAAGGAGTTAATTGGCCAGCAGGAGACCACGCACTCTATGAACATCAATGAAGGCTTCTTTTTGCCTCCCGGCTATATCTCACTCCCTTTCATGATCCGAGCTACAGATTTAACGAGAAAGATGAACAAACTTAAAACCAAACCATGATAGAGAAACTCCCCGCCACAGACGCACAGCTCTGAAGAAGAAATGGTTTCTTTTTCGCTCTTTGTGACATAAAAATTGATTCATTTTGCTCTGTTGCACACATCAAAGATTTAAATTTGTTCCCTAAACATGTGTTTGTAGCATGTTAATTGTATTTCTTGTTGGAAGCAGACTGTCTGTAAATACATCTTTGGAATCATAATGACTTTGAAGTATGAAAGGGTATCTTTTATCCTTAAAAGGGATATGGGGATCAAGAGCTTCATTAAGAAAAATGCACACCAATTAAATCTACATCTCAAAATTTTTTTTTCAGTGTTGCTAAGAGTGAAAGGGATATTCACAGGAAGCCTGGTAAAGGGTTTTGCATACTGATTGTACTCATCTGCAATTTTTAGCTGTCCAATAAAGGAGGAACGTGGTTTAAGAACCCGTTCACATTATCGCATTGCGGAAATGCGCACGCTCCTGTGTGTGTTACCGCAAGCAAAGCGCCGTACGTAATAGTGCTGTGTGGTGTCATTCATTCTGAAAGGTACCCCAAGGCACCATGCGGACAGAGGCGTGCTACACAGCCATGCAACAAGCAGTAATACGTTGCAGTGCGGTACATTGTCAAAAAAGGTGCAGGTCTCATTTATGGGCTGCTGTGTATGCAAGCTCAATCATTTTGAATAGGCCGCCTAATGGAGTGCACAGTGCTCATCAGGATCCCCTAATAAAGAAATGTGATTGTGACAAAACACATAGGACGTGAGTGGCAATGCAGAACCGGAAGTGACGTATGTGGAGGAATATCCCAGTACTCGTATATGGTTTTAACAGTTGTAACATTGCGAGTGCAATTCTAATTTGTATTTTAATAAAATTATTGTTATGTACTTACTACACTATGGGAAACTTCTCTATACCTTTCTCCAATATTGGCAAGGCAAAAATGGCAGCATGAATATGCAAGGGTCTCAACGGCACCTTACCCTCAAAATTACCGTAGCTACTGTGATACTTATCAAGAGAGTCCCTGTGGGCAGGAAGAATTGGAGGATGTATGCTTTGGAGAAATCCTGGTGGATAAATATTTATACGCTGATTTACATCTTATTTGAGCTGAGAGTTCTGTGAGCACAGTGGCGGCACGAGGTTCACCATATATTGGTGGTTGGAGTGGGTGTCTCATCATCACAGAAGAAGGCATGGAGTTTTGAGAATTTCTAAAAAAGACTGAAAACTAGTATACAGTATATCACGGACTACAGTATACGTTATTGAACTGTGGACATATGTGTGTAGATTTAATTTCGTATATACAGTATATGTGTATATAACCATCATAGTTTCCATGGTATTGATCATTTATGGGGGTGAACAGCATGTTTATCAACATTAAAATATTGTGTTTACAAGCTAATTTATAAGACTTGCACACACACATTTTTGGTTTATTTCCTTTATTTAATGTTGATCCAATACAATAGCAGCACAGCATCACATTATTTATTATTTTCATGTAGCTGAAACATGTTGGAAGGTATGGCTAGCTTATATCCTGAACAGTGGCGGCCCGTCCATCAGGGCGCAAGGGCGTCGCCCACTCTCTGCAGCCACCCCCTCTGTAATGGATAGATTCATGCATAGCATGGGGCTCTGTATACTGCTCTGGTGGCTCTGTATACCCTATCTGGGGCTCTGTATACTTCTATCTGAGGCTCTATATACCCTATCTGGTGGCTCTGTATACTCCTATCTGGTGGCTCTGCATACCCTATCTGGGGCTTTGTATACTGCGCTGGTGGCCTCATACACTGATGAGACGGTCGTATGACCAAACAGTCAAAATCGTATGTTGGCTGTTGTATCTCGCGTACTGACGTGCACTAAGCAATCGTACGACCAAGCCGAACGTGGTGACGTGTTACGAGCGTATAAAGAGGAAGTTCAGGTGAATGTGATTTGTGAATTAGGAACGTAGGTTTCCGCGAACAGACACTTCTGAGCATTCCTGACTTATGAGCATGCGTGTTTTGCACAGTGCAACTTGTTGGACCAACTTCTCTGTACACGCGGTACAACCGCTTGTTGAACAACCAAAGTTTTCTAGCCTGCTCATCCAACTTCTGTTGTACAACTGTTGCACGTCGGCTGTTCTAATCGCGCGTACTAATGGTTGGATGATCCATGGTCCAGCGATGTGACCGCCCGAAGCTTCGCTCCCCTCCCCCTCCTCTCAGCGGCATTGAGATGCCTCAGCGGCATTCTGTGCCGCGACACCAGGGGTGGAAGTGGGAGCTAGGTACCAGCCCACCCCCCCCAAAAAAAAATGACATGTCAGGGGGTCACCAGCACTTTTGGGTGGAACTCCGCTTTAAGTTTTATAAATGTCTATCAGCTGAGCATCACACTGTTTTGCACAGTGCAACTTGTTGCAACTTGTTGGACCAACTTCTCTGTACACGCGGTACAACCGCTTGTTGTACAACCAAAGTTTTCTAGTCTGCTCATCCAACTTCTGTTGTACAACTGTCGAACGTCGGCTGTTCTAATCGCACGTACTAATGGTTGGATGATCATACAACAAGCGGTTGTACGACCATTTTCATACGACCGTCGCACCGTGTGTACGAGGCTTTAAAAATACTGGAACAGGATTGGTACTACATCTTTTATGCAGACTAACAATTCACTTAGTACGATCACTAATCGTTCTTATCCCATGAAGCAATTTTTTACATGTGCCACTAAATGTATTGTATACTTTTTAACGTTTCCTTGTGGAAAACAATATGTTGGTCGAACCATTCACTCATTCTCAGTGAGAGTTAGTGAACATATTGCTAAAATTAAAAAAGGTGACACTGACTATACTGTATCCAATCACTATCATCAGTGTCACAAACGAGATCCAAGTGGTACCGAATTTCTCATTATAGATAGATTTATAGCTCCATGGATGGGTGAAGCATCCACCAGAGGAGTCTCAAAACTTGAGACTTTTTGGATTTATGAGTTACAGTCCCACTCCCCGTTAGGCATGAACGTGGAGTGGGATATTAACTCCTTTATTAATACGGAATGAGGTTATATTTGCCAGCGTCCAGAACGAATGTTATCTGCTTTTTACATTGTATTAAATATTGTTGTTGAGCTTGAGCAGTATCATTTTGTTTAGTTTGTATTATAGATACTAAGTGAATTGTTAGTCTGTATAAAAGATGTAGTACCAATCCTGTTCCAGTATTTCTAAAATTTAACACTTAACTTTATGATACATTTTTTTTTAATGACGCTTAATGATATAAGTCTTTTTTAACACATTTCCCTTATATTGCGAGCATTCATACATGTGAAATGTGATGGCGGGGACAGCTCACTCTTTAATATGGCGCTCTGTGTATATATGACGCTATGTAGTCTGTTTCCCTTTCAATATGTTTTGTAGAGACGGTGTCACCCATATACATCTGCCCATGTGTTAGTACGAGGCTTGCATCGCATGTGCTACTGGGCATGTGTCAGCCCCTCTGTTAGAACAAGGCTTGATATGCAAGTGCAGGCGCCATTTTTCTTTCAGGTAGTGATTGTAGGCGTCACTACACATGTGTTGGCCCGCTGGTCAGAGCAAGGCTTGACATGCACGCACGGGCTCCATTTTTCCTTTCAGAAAGTAATTGCCACAATTCAAACAAAATCCTGTCACTTGTTCATACATGATTTTAATCAATTCTAATGTATATAGTTACATAGTTAGTGAGGTTGGAAAAAGACACAAGTCCATCAAGTCCAACCTATGTGTGTGCTTTTATGTCAATATTACATTGTATATCCCTCAATGTTGTGGTCCCTTATGTGCCCATCTAATAGTTTTTTTAAATTATCTATGCTCCCAGCTGAAACCACTGCTTGTGGAAGAGAATTCCACATCCTCACTGCTCTTACCATAAGGAACCCTCTACGCATTTTGAGGTTAAACCTCTTTTCTTCTAATTTTAGTGAATGGCCGCGTGTCTTTTTGTGCTCCCTTGAGCGGAAAAGTTTTGTCCCTATTGTGGTGTCACCATTACTGTATTTGTACATTGAAATCATATCCCCTCTCAAGCATCTCTTCTCCAGAGAGAATAAGTTCAGTGCTCCTAATCTTTCCTCATAACTAAGGTCCTTCAGTCCCTTAATTAGCTTTGTTTCCCTTCTCTGAACCCTTTCCACTTCCAGCACATCCTTCCTGAGGACTGGAGCCCAAAACTGGATGGCATACTCCAGGTGCGGCCTCACCAAAGTCTTTTAGAGGGGGAGAATTATTGATTTACTTCTGGAGTTAATGCCCTTCTTGATGCATGCCAATATATTGTTGGCTTTGCTTGCAGCAGCTTGGCATTGCATGCCATTGCTGAGCCTGTCATCTACTTGGACCCCCAGGTCCATTCCATCCTACATTCCCCCAGAGGTTCTCTACCTAGTGAGTAGATTGCATTCATATTTTTGGCACCCAAATGCATTATTTTATATTTTTTTACATTAAACCTTATTTGCCATGTAGTTGCCCACCCCATTAATTTGTTCAGATCTTCTTGCAAGGCTTCCACTTCCTGAGGAGAAATTATTGCCCTGCATAACTTGGTATCATCTGCAAATATTGAGATTGAGCTGTTAACCACATTCTTCAGATCGTTTATGAAAAAATGAAACAGGATTGGTCCCAGGACAGAACCTTGGGGAACCCCACTTTCCACACTGGACCATTCCGAGTACTCCCCATTTATAACCACCCTCTGGACTCGCCCCTGTAGCCAGTTTTCAATCCATGTACTCATCCTATGATCCATGCCGACAGACCTTAATTTGTACGGTAAGCGTTTGTGGGTAACTGTTTCGAATGCCTTTGCAAAATCTAGATACACCACGTCTACAGGCCTTCCTTTATCATTCTTTATGGGGCCTATATGATCTGACCCTCTCTTACTATTTATATACTTAAAGAATTTCTTGGGATTCTTTTTGCTCTCCTCTGCTATGTGTCTTTCATGTTCTATCTTAGCCGCCCTGATTGCACCCTTACATTTCTTATTGCATGACAGTGAATGCTGACAGTGACCCATCAGCCTTGCATTTTTTGAAGGCCTTCTTCTTTGCTTTTATATGTACTTTTACGTCGGAGTTAAGCCATGACATGAGCAGACCGATACCCCAGATGATGTCTTATCAGACGAAACGTGTCGGTTTGTACTGTTTGGCTGCCACTGCGTTGTGCTGACTGAGAGATTTTTAAACCAAGCACTTTTTATCATATGGATATGAGAGTGTTCCTGTTTTTCATAATACATTTTCCTTATAATACAGATTTAGGCTATGTGGAGTCTTTCTATTTCTCTTGGAAACACCCAGTTGTAACGAGATATGCAGATTAGAGTTGAGCGAACACCTGGAAGTTCGGGTTCTGCTGGTCCGTCCGAACTTCGGGACAAAGTCCGGGTCCGGGTCCGGACGGAACCCGAACGATCGCACGGACGACAGGGGTAAAAAAACATCCCGTGAACGGGATGGGAATGGGGGTAAAATGAAGGAAAACGTCGGGAGACCCCGAAAGGTCCTGAAAGGATGTCGGTAAAAACACGGATTTTCAAGCCCAGGGGTAACTAAAGTTACCCCAAGCAACAGGCACGCTAGCAAGCCCAAGGCAGGCCTGGGCCTGGGCCTGAAACAGGGCTTCAAGCCTGCCTGGTCGTCTTGGGCTTGAAGGTCCACAAGCGAGTTGAGATTAGACGTATAGAGCAATGTTGACCCACAAAGGTTCTCTTTATCTTTCTGAGGTGTATCGGATTTAGACATAATATTCCTTTTACATAATACTTTTTGTCCTTGTGAGAGTATAGGTATACTATTTTTCACGAACCAAATTTTTAGAGAGTCAGTCGTGTTGCGTCACCGTCGGTTTGTCATGTTTGGCTGTGCAAAGCAGACTATTCTGTAGTAGACCCCATAGCCAGACGAGTACAGTACCGAATTGAGGCTGCATTTTCATGTA
>BLSH010236109.1:110051-122805 GCA_018402905.1 Glandirana rugosa | reverse complement strand
GTAGTAAAGTAATCTATCTCAGGATGCAGGATCAGGTCTTAAAATGGCTAAAATCTGTCCCTCACGCCGTCAGCTACCTTTCCCTATACTAACCCAAGGAGCATGTGACTGCAGCACTGTGACTCCAGCTTATAAAGAGGCTGGGTCACATGATGCACCGGCCAATCACAGCCATGCCATTAGTAGGCATGGCTGTGATGGCTTCTAAGGGCAAACCAGTGAAACACTTGTTGATTGGCTGCCCTGCAGCTTCTCAACACGTGGAGTAAAATAGCAGAACCCCGGACCGAACCCGAACGATTTTTGAAATGTCCGGGTCCGGGTCCGTGCCACGGACACCCAAAAGTTCGGTACGGACCCGAACGTTACAGTCCGGGTTCGCTCAACACTAATGCAGATTTATAACCTCGGTGGAATGTGTCAATACATGTGAGGTCCACACTATTGATACAGTGATCACCCCATATAAATGTGGACATAGGAGAGATGCGGAAATTCCATTGTTGGTGTGTTACACCCCCTGCCTGGTCGACTTAGTTGGCGTATGCCTTTCTAAGTCCACTAGTTCTGGTAAGCTCCCTATTGATTGGTCATGGATCCCTTGTGCACGGGTGCTGTACTGTTGAAAATGTGACTCCATTTCTTCCCTTTGGACTGCACATGTGCACCTTTTTATATCTATTCAACTGCCTCCAAATGCCTCTATGAAGTGGATGTTAATTATGGACACAATTCATGTATTGTGATTGGTGCACTTTCTGTCTCTTCACTTTTTTGCACTATATTATATATTTATCTACATCAATCAATTTATCAAGTTTATTGCTATTTTTGCACATTTAGGCTGGGTTCACACTGCAGCGATCTCAGAGATCGCATATGATTTCGCACCGCACTGCAGTGTGAACCATATGCGATCTCTGTGCGATGCAAAATCAGCCATAGAGATTGTATGGCTGAATTCACATCGCAATCGGAGCAAACTTGCACAGGACCCTTTTTTTTCGCATGGGTCAGAATCGGATCTCATGGTGGTTCACACCATGCGATCCGATTCCTGTGCGAGTTTGCAGTGCGATATGCGTACTGATTTGGGGGTGTCATTAACATTGTATTGACACTCCCCAGAGTTCGCATATGGCAGTGTGAACTGCCGCTCAGAGACATGCGATGCAGGAAACAGCAGTGAATTTACAGGGTTCCCACATCGCTGCAGTGTGAACCGAGGCTTAATGCTAAGCCTATTAAATCTTTCGCTATTTTTACACATGGTTAATGGATATTTGAATTTATCTATAGTGTTTTCCACTTTCAATGTTATTTCCTAGGGCTGCACTGTTTACCACATTTTCCTTTTGCAATATTGTCTGTTGTTGTACTGGCTGCTTATTTGTTATTTACTGAGATTAGTGCAGTATTTTGCTTCATATTATTAAGCCTGAAGGCTTCACTGCTGGTTTCCCTTACTTCCAATGCCGGCACCTGCACCTGAAGCCAATGGACGGATCGGCTTGGGGTGCCGACATCGCAGGCTCCCTGGGCAGGTAAGTGTCCTTATATTAAAAGTCAGCAGCTACAGTACAGGCTGGAACTCCACTTTAAAGCTGCTGACTTTTAATAAACAGACACTCACCTGTTCCATGGTCCAGCGATGTGCCCGCCCGAAGCTTCGCTCCTCTCCCCCTCCTCTCAGCGGCATTGAGATGCCTCAGCGGCATTCTGTGCCGCGACACCAGGGGTGGAAGTTGGAGCTAGGTACCAGCCCACCCCCCCACCCCCAAAAAAAAAATGACATGTCAGGGGGTCACCAGCACTTAAAGAGGAGGTTCCACTTTTGGGTGGAACTCCGCTTTAAGTTTTATAAACGTCTATCAGCTGAGCATCACACTGAGCATCAAAAGAGCCAGCTATACCCACCTTTGCCATCTGGCTCCTCCATTCATAGAAGTTGTACTACAGCTTCTATAAATTAACCTAGGTCTATGAACAGAGGACGGGCTGATGACTGAAAAGTCTGCCCCCTCCATTCACATGTTCGTATTACAGCTTCTATGAATGGAGGAGCTGATTGGAAAGAGCAAGCATAGTGGGCACTTATGATGAGTTCCTGTGACAGTTGCTCAGTTCTATTAACTCCTGCACCAGAAGCGGCAGGGGTGGGGGGCATCAGAAGAGGGAAATTACTACTGAACTAAAAGATTAGAATTCCTTCATAAGCTCTATGAGTGGGCCCTCTTATTCCTTCTGTATTGAACTGTATTGTATTGTACTGTCTCCCTTTATATTGTAAAGCACTGCACAAAACTGTTGGCACTATATAAATCCTGTATAATAATAATAATAATAAAAAGACAGAAGCACAAGGGGCACATCACACTAAAGGCAATCAATGCCCCTTGTGCTTATTTTGATTTTTTTTTTTTTTTTTAGGTACACTTAGACTTTAGTGGTTTCAAGCCCTTACATATACCCGGTGAAGTGACTGGAAGGGGTGATGCACAAAGATGAAACAAAAATCCTACATAAGTTGTACCTGTTTATCTGCAGCCATCTTCCCCTTACATTCATTCAAAGTTCAGAATTTACATAGGATATCCCAGCTCTGAAAATCAGGGGGCAAGGAGCTGAAGTTACATCAGTGAGGAGAGCTCTGAGAGCTGATTGGAGCTAAGTGACACACCCCCCTTTACACAGCACAGAGGAAAAGAGCCGAGGCTGTCAATCAGCTGGAGATCCCTCCCCTGTCATCATTTTTCTCTTGGCGTCAGGAAATCTTATCATAAGTGACTCATGCTGATAGCAGAGGAATGAGGCAGCAGAGAAAAATAACATAGTGCTCTGGATTGAGACAATTACAGACTATAGAGGGAAATGCTTTGTTCATATTTCATGTCCGAGGTTTACAACCACTTTAAGCTGACCCCTTGTACATTTATATGTGAAAACAATAAAAATACTTTACATCGGGGGCCTAGCGCAGCATGTGAGCGGACGTGTTCCTGAGCAGCTCCGGACTCTCCTCAAGCAATCCTTTTTAATCCTGGGCCGACCTTACTTTTTCAGTTGCCTAACTTGCCTACCTTTGCTCCGTGGGATCTTCCACATCATTGTGGATCCTTTTGGTGGATGGTAAAGAGGAGAAAAAAGCAACCCCCAGCAAAGATGAACATCGGCACCCGTTCCTGTCAAGATGGCGGCCGCAACCTCATGGTGCCCAACCTTTCGCCTGCATCCACGCCAGAGCTGTTTGGGGAGGCCTAGGACCCCTCCCCACCGCAATCTCCGGGCCTTCTAGACCCCCCGCTCCTGACATCGCAGGCCTCTGATGGGGATGATGGAGCAGATGTGGATCATGGCCTGACGCTGGCGGATGTCCTCCACACCATTAAGGTAAACCACACAGACCTAATGGGGAAAGTGGACGGAATAAAAATAGACATAGCCATACTCAGACAGGACTTACACCGAGTGCGGGACAGAGTCACTGAGATGGAACATCGATTTAGCGATATTGAGGACACAGTCACTCCGTTTCCCCCCAAGATCAACACACATGACAGGAAAATCTCTGCGTTAGAGGGGAAAATGGACAATCTCGACTACCGCCTACGCAGAAATAACTTGCGCTTGGTTGGACTCCCGGAACAGGTGGAGGGGACCGACCCGTGGCCTTCTGGGAGAGCTGGCTGGAACAAGAGTTTAGCCGCGAACACCTATCCTCATGTTTCGTGATTGAAAGGGCGCACAGGGTCCCGGGTCGCCCTCTCCCTGTGGGCAACCCACCCTGCATGATGGTAATTAGACTACTGGATTATAGAGATCGGGACTCCATCCTCTGTATGGCTAGGCAAAAGGGCAGCCTACGGATTAATAATGCCCAGGTGTCGCTCTTCCCGGACTACTCTGCGGCGGTCCGCAAACTGAGAGCAAACTACCAATCTATCAAATCGAAGATACGCGCCCAGGCCATTCCCTATTCCATGTTGTTCCCTGCCACCCTCAGGGTCACCTACCAGGGCAAAGATAATTTTTTTCAATCCCCAGAGAGTGCGCAGCCATGGTGGGAATCCTTGCCGCAGCCTCCATGGGCGCCTGCCTGAAGAGGATCCCACAGACAGCTCAAGCTTAAAGTTTAAGGTTTGGAATTTCTGATGCCTGACCCCGGAAAACCGCTTTGCAGCTGTGACTGGCCTAGGCCCCCCCCACTGGGGGGACCTCTGGGATTCCTCTTTTCTTTCTTACACTGCATTCTGGGGTTATTTTCTCTACCAACAAAATGCCTGAAATAACTGTATGCTTGTGGAATGTCTGAACTATATTTACTATATTATACTATATTTATAGTATAAATACTATAATTGAAAAAGCATTGGGTGGCGCATGCCTATCATGCCACCTTCTCCAATTATACCAGAGGAGCGTCAATTCTAATACGCAAGGGTCTTCCCTACTCCTGCCATCAGGTCGTGCATGACCCAGGGGGGAAATACCTTGTCATATATGTTGAAGTACATAATACCCCGCTCCTTCTGGTGAATGTGTATGTTCTCCCGCCGGTCACGGCTGCAGTGTTCATGGATATGAGTGCAAAGCTATCAACACTACCTGTATGTCCTATGTTTATATTTTGGGATTTCAATTCGGTGCTGCAACCGTCTGTGGATAGACTGAGACCTGCTCAGTCAGAATCTAAACTGTTTAGCAAATGGTGCGAGGCCTATGGATATGTAGATCTATGGCGGTGGAAGTTCCCTCAGACAAAAGTTTTTTCCTGCCACTCCAGATCGCATGGAGCACTGTCTAGATTAGACTATGCCCTAGTCTCGAGGGATGGCCTGAGATATGTCATCTCAGTGGCTTATGCACCACAGATGGTTTCTGACCACTCTCTGGTGCTGGTGGGCCTCGCCTTAGGACACCGACCCACATTTCGGTCCTGGAGACTCAGTCCTTTGTGGGTCTCCACGACAGAAATTCAAGAACCTATCCAGGGAGATATGGCGGACTTTTGGGCGCTCAATGCTGACACTACACCCTGTTCCAAATTATTATGCCAATGATATTTTTCTCATTTACCTAAATAATTGATGTAAACAACAGTCAGCATAATTCTCATGTTATCAACTATTAAGAGTACAATTCAAATTTTATTCGAACTAATCTCCTAATGATAACAGTATTTTTTTCAAAATAAAAAACTTACAATGCACTGTTCCAAATTATTACGCACAGTAAGTTTCAAAACACTTTATAGGTTGTAAGGAACTGAAAATTGTCATTTGTTGTGTTTGCAGCATATTTACTGAAATCAAAAGCTATTTCAATCAAACTTTGAACAACATTTTAACTTTTTAAACATTTTAACAGTTCACGTTACATTTTAACATAGGACCCCTTATTTGATAGCAGCTTCACAAGTCTTGCATCCATTGAACTTGTAAGTTTTTGGGCAGTTTCTGCTTGCATTTGTTTGCAAGATGTCAGAATAGCCTCCCAGAGCTGGTGTTTGGATGTAAACTGCCTCCCACCCTCATAGATCTTTTGCTTGAGGATGCTCCAAAGGTTCTCAATAGGATTGAGGTCAGGGGAGGATGGAGGCCACACCATGACTTTTTCTCCTTTTATCCCCATAGCAGCCATTGATGCAGAGGTATTCTCTGCAGCATGAGATGGTGCATTGTCATGCATGAAGATGATTTTATTACGGAATACATAGTTCTTCCTTCTGTACCAGGGAAGGAAGTGGTCAGTCAGGAACTCCACATACTTTGCAGAGGTCCTCTTTACACCTTCAGGGACCCTATAGGGGCTGACCAGCTCTCTTCCCATGATTCCGGCCCAAAACATGACTCCACCACCGCCTTGCTGACGGTGCAGCCTTGTTGGAACAGGGTGGCCGTCCACCAACCATCCACTACTCCATCCATCTGGACCATCCAAGGTTGCACGGGACTCATCAGTGAACAGGACTGTTTGAAAATTAGTCTTCATGTATTTTTCTGCCCAATGCAGCCGTTTCTGCTTGTAAGCATTGGTTAGTGATGGCCGAATGGAAGATTTATGCACAGTTGCAAGACTCTGGAGGACTCTACACCTTGATGTCCGTGGGACTCCAGAGGCACCAGCAGCTTCAAATATCTGTTTGCTGCTATGTAATGGTGTTTTAGCAGCTGCTCTCTTGATCCGATGCATGGATCTGGCAGAAATCTTCCTCCGCCTATATCTGCACGAACCCGTCTGTGCTCTGAATCAGCCACAAATCTCTTAATAGTGCGATGACCACGCTTAAGTTTTCGTGAAATATCTCATGTTTTCATACTTCGTTCAAGGCATTGAACTATTTAGCTTTTTTTTGGCAGCAGAGAGATCCTTTTTCTTCCCCATATTGCTTGAAAATGATGCTCTGCTTAATATGTGGAACACCCTCCTTTAGTAGTTTTTCCTTTAATTGGGCTCACCTGGCAATCTAATTATCACAGGTGTCCGAGATTGTTTTCAGTGATCAAAAGAGCCCTGAGACACAATGCCATCCATGAGTTAAACTGAAAAACAAAATATTTAATCTTTGTGACACTGAAATAGAATTTTCATAATAATTTGGAACAGGGTGTAGTGACAAGGGGTCAGTGTGGGATGCCTTTAAGGCGACATTGAGGGGCTCCTATATTTCCCGAATTAAACATTACAGACAAAATAAACGGGCAACCTTAGAAACACTGCAAAAAGCACTAGCACAAGTCACCTCCCAACATATGGCGAACCCTACTGCTGCCACTAGGGGCATGTTGACTGAGGCACATAGAGCATTACAACTGCATATGGTGGACCTGACGCATAAACACCATTTATACCTGTCGGGCTGACTTTATGAACATGGGGGGAAAAATGGGAGACTGCTAGCCTATTTAGCCCATACGGACTACCAAGATAATACGATCACAGAAATACAACTAGCGGACGGGACATGACCTCAGACCCCCTACAAATAAGCCAGGCTTTCACCTCCTATTATAAGGAACTCTATGATGACCGCCTGATCCCCCCAGAACCTGCCTTTGTTGGGTTTTTCTCCTCCCTAGAATTTCCCACACTCACTGACGCTCAAATTTTACTCCTGGAGAAACCTTTAACGATGGAGGAAGTAGAAAAACCCATTAGGTCCCTGCCACCCAAAAAGTCCCCTGGCCTCGACGGCCTTCCTTCTAAATGGTACCGTGCGTACGCCTCGGACTTAGCCCTCAGACTCCTGATGACCTTCAAGGCTGCACTTAAACGGGGTGTCCTTCTTAGCTCCATGAATGAGGCTTTGATTGTGGTCCTGCCCAAACCAGGGAAGAACAAACTGTTGTGTGGGTCATACCGCCCAATTTCGCTTCTTAATAACAACGCAAAAATACTGGCGAAGATCTTGGCACTTAGATTACAACAGGTGATTCTCTCATTGGTGCAGCCTGATCAGGCTGGTTTTATGCCGAGAAGGAATACCTTTGATAATATCCGCAGGCTGTACCTCCATATCCATAGGGCCTCCACTATGACACACAATGGTCTGGTGCTGTCTTTAGATGTATTAAAAGCATTCGACACAGTGCGTTGGTCCTTCGTATGGGAGACCATGGCACAGATGGGCTTTGGTCCTCTGTTCATTGAATGGGTTTGTGTATTGTATGCAGACCCCAGGGCAAGGGTCCGCACCAATTAAGATATTTCCCAGCCATTCCCATTGCTGCAGGGTACTAGACAAGGGTGCCCCCTCTCCCCACTCCTGTTCGCACTTGCCATTGAGCCCTTTGCTTTGGCGGTTCGGCAGGCGCCTGGGATTGGGGGCATCCAATGTGGTCTGCTGGAGGAGAAGATTTCCCTCTATGCGGACGATGCCCTGGTATACCTCGATGGCAGGGAAAGCTCTTTTGGTGAGTTGATGCGGGTGGTGGAGGAATTCGGGGAGGTATCGGGTCTGAGGGTCAGATGGGATAAATCAGTGGCCTTTCCAATTGGCTCTATCAATACCGAGGACTATCTTAGTAAAACAAACCTGCAAATATCCACAACATTAAAGTATTTAGGTATCCAGATCCATAAAGACCTATCCAAATATGTAGAGCTCAACATTGCCCCAATTGTCCAGCAGATGACAGATAGATTTCAAACGTGGTCCACGCTTCCCCTCAATCTGATTGGTAGAATTAGCATCTTCAAAATGATTTTTCTACCGAACTTTATTATTTTTGTGCATCCCCGGTTTCCCTTCCCAAAAAACTGTTCTGCATTGAAACAGTAGTATCGACTTTCCTGTGGAATGGTGAACAGCCTAAGATAGCCAAGTCCTCGCTACAGGTGCAAAAGACTGAAGGAGGTTTGGCATGCCCAAACCTCTATAACTATTACATAGCTTCCCAACTTACCTATGTCTACGACTGGTTGCATTCCGACTCTCCGACCCCCTCCTCAGCCCCTTTACTGGTCTTATGAGCCCCGAATAGACTCATTACAGATGAACTTCATAGAATGGTGAAATCTAAATTCTCTAGGCATTCGCCCATTGATGTGGGGTTCTGGGTCTGGAAGGAGGGGGAAAAAATACTCACCGCCTCTTCACAGGGGGGGGGGCACCAAACACCCCTCTCTGGCACAACCCAAATCTTCAAGAGCTCTGTGGTCCCCCTGACTCAAACTGGTGGTCCCGGCATGGTATCACTCATTTATCTCATGTAGTCCAGGATAACGTATTCATGACATTTGCGGACCTTAAAAAACGGCCGCGAAATTCTTCTTTAAATACCTCCTACTTCGACATGCGGTCAGAGCCCAGTTTGGATCCTTGACCATAGAGCTCAAAGACTCCCCAATCCTGTCCTATGAAGAACTGACCAAATTGGTCACCACATTTTACAGTAGACTCTTCCGGGCAGGGGTTGATCCCTTTAAAACGCATATAATAAATGGCAGATGTTATTACCTTAGCTCTCGGTGGAGAGCTGGGATGAGGCTACGGAGGTCTGTTTTCAAGATATTATTAGCACTGCAGACCAATTCATCCAATTTAAATGTATACATCACTTTCTTTTTACTCCCACAAAATTGGATAGGATGAACTATGGTGGACATGCGAGTTGTCCTAGATGTGACTTGACTGCAGCTGATTTACTTCACATGTTCTGGACCTGCCCGGGACTGGACACGTATTGGAGTGACATTTTTAATTTTTTTAACAGCAGCTACACATTCCGGTCCCCAAAACCCCGGAGTCAGATATATTAGCTATTCTAAATGAATTTGTCCCAAGGTCCTATGCTACAATTCTGATCTGTATTATCCTGTATTACGCACGTAAGGTCATATTGTTACATTGGAAAGATGCACTGGCCCCTAGAGCTCACATGGTATATCAGCTTATTGAGGGGGAATTGCCCAAATACAAAATCATCTATAAAAATAGAGCATGTATTAAAAAGTTTGAAAAAATTTGGCAACCCTGGTTGGACATCCCCGGAACATTTTGGGGAAGGGAACCTCCAGCAGGGGGGTCCGTATAATTATAAAAAATGAATAAGTATGTTGGGAAAACTACGTTCTGGGGTCTGCGGCACTAGTATGGAAGGATGATTGTATGTTTGTATGTGTGGTGGGTATGAGTGTACTGTTACTGTTTAGGCATCTCTGTTGTGATTAACGCAGAACTTCTGGCCTATCCTAATCCAGACAACAACAAAGGGACCAGCCAGGTCTGGTCAAGGCTCTAATAGCCGCTTTAAAGGACTGAGAGACTTACTGCTAACTGTATCGAATACACCTAAATGTATATCTGTGATTTCAACCTGCATGACATGCTGTGAGTGCCTTGCTTTCTTTGCATGTGTACTGTTTTGTACTCGTTACTGGGAAAATCAAAAATAAACACCTTTTAAAAAAAAAAGACTTTACATCATTCTATTTTTTTTTGTCTTTTCTTTTAAAAACATCATACTTTAAAGCGTTATGAAACTGAAAATCAATACTTTTATATATTGCAGCTTACTAATCCTTAAAACAGTATTAAACCCAAAAGCTTTCTTTCCACTTTCTGATCTGGCCAGTAAGTCCATTGTTTTTCAACAGAACATGTGTCAGAGCCTGGATCTAATCTAGGGACCCGTGCTGTGTCTGGCAACAACTCTTCTTGCTGAGCCACCTGAGATGTTGGACAACTCCCTGTCTGATTGCTTAGGACTTTCTTGCCTTGTCTTTTGTTTTTTGGTAAACTTTGAACTCTTTGGTCGTCCCATGAACTTCCTGATTTAAGACATGTCTCTGCACCTCCTGTTTCCCAGAATATTGTGCTCCCTCCTCTCAATATCTCGCTCTTATCAGTCCTGTTGCCGTTCGTATCTTCGCTACCGACCCTTAGCTTGTTTCTTGACTACATTTTTGCTTGATCCCAACCTGTAACCACTCGTTACTGACCTTCTGCTTGTTTACTGACTTCACTTCTGCTAATCCCTAATTGTTGTATCTGCTCCTGGATTGCTCATCCCCTGATGGGGCAAGCCTGAGGACAACAACTTGAAACTAACACACAGCAAGACCCATCCCTGCCACCAGGAGCTCTGGTGAACACCAGTTAGTACTTGGGTACTGCTTGGGTACCTATCCAGCTGG
This sequence comes from Glandirana rugosa, assembly GCA_018402905.1. Taxonomy (NCBI): domain Eukaryota; kingdom Metazoa; phylum Chordata; class Amphibia; order Anura; family Ranidae; genus Glandirana; species Glandirana rugosa. Next base: position 112,167 of record BLSH010236109.1, on the reverse strand, counting down.
TCTGTGGGTGGCTCTCTACTGCTATAGCTACTGGCCTCCGAGCCTGATTCCAGAGTGTGACAACAAGCTGTTCTGTAGATGTAGCAGTTTGAGAGTTGAGGCAAACCATTTACCAGTGACAGGGGTGCTTACAATGATCATTTTTATTTATTTACATAAAACCTTTATCCCAAAATGAACAAAACTGTTGCAGTAACTGCTTATAAAGTGTTAGCTGGAGTTTGGCTTCAATTTGTTAGTGTATCTAAATCTGCTAGTATGTCTAACACTCCCTTCCCTCAGACTAACAATGCTGTTGTCTGCTTTGCCCCTGTTCTTCTTTGTCCAGAGCAGAGGCACTCTAATACAGGAGGTGAGTTACTGGCCAGATCACCATATGAAAACAGAGGGGTAAAAAACTTACAAAAAGAAATTTAATGCAGCTACCACACCTAATCATTGGTAAGCTACAATATAATACAGTTTTGGTTTTGGGTTTAAAACCGCTTTAAATGTGGTAGCTGCATTCGTTTCTCTAATTTTAGGATTTGTGTCCTCTTTTTTTCCCCTGGCCAATAACACACCTCCTGTCTTCGGGTGTCTGGATGGAGGAGCAATGGAGTCACCCATGGACAGCAGTAGTAGAGTAGTTTTAGATGCACTAGTAGATTTAGATGGACTTGATTAACAAATTAAAGCTGAACTCCAACCTTTTAATGAGTTACAGCAACAGTTTCTTTTCTCCTTTTGGGATGAAGGTTTTATCGTTGATAAATGAATAAAAGCTGACCTTAGTAAGCACCCCTGTCAGCGGTAAAATGTTCACCTCGACCCACTAACTGCCAATTTTTGCTGGACAGCTTGGTTTGTTAATGAAAGTTGAACAATAACAGACATATTTGTGGCCAGATCACCAGGTGAAAATAAGGGGGGAGGGAGCATAAAACAAATGCAGACACCACATCTAAGAATTTTTAAGCTGTAACATATTTGAATCTCTGGTTTAACACCGCTTTAAGCAGTATTTGTGATAGCTTTCCTTTAAATCACATATCTATGATGTATTCATTCTCCTTTCGCCCCATATGCCTAAGATATAATGCATTTATATAATACAAATATACTTAAATATGCTTTTTTATAATCTGTTGAAATAGTGTGTTTAAAATAGCTAAGCATGCAGACAGCAGATGTTAGAGACCTACAGGGTTTTTTATTTCCTAATTTTCCTTGAAAATCACGTCGCTGACACACGTCCCTCGCTACTCGGCATACAACAGTTGTTTTATAATCTGGATTTGTGCCAAAGCTGTCAACACTAACAAATTGTTTTTATCAAAAAAAAAAAAACAAGATATAAAAAAAAAAAATCCCAGACTGAAGCTCAATGATTAGGCGTGAAGATGGTATTTTCATAGGAAGGGGGGTGGGGGGAAGGGTATTGTGAGATTAAGATAGATGTGCTGCGGTTGAAGCATCGTTGGGGCCTGTTTTATGAAGCTGTTTCTAAGACAGGAATGTGAACAATGATCCCATAGCAACATAGAGCTCCCAGGAATTAAAATCCTACCTTTTGGTTGCTAAGAGGATGATTTGTAAGAAGCGTTACATTTAAAAAAAAAAAAAAAAGGTTATAGATGTTTTTGCTCCTCCACTGATGGAACACTTAAGTGTGTAAATGTCCGGGGCGTGGCCTGGAGCTCAATGCGGTGAGACGTGGGTAGTGTGAGCTCCGCACTCTATCTATCCTTTATAGATATCCTGATCGAAGGAAAACCCTATCCTGCACACCACCCGAGAGGGAAACACCTCAGGAACATGTCGCCACCAAAAGCTGCTAAAGACGCGGCGGGTAAATTAGCCAAATTCAGGCTACAAGAGCGGGACGCTCCGGCCGAAGATGGCGCCGGCGCCATGCCAGAGACAGACCTCGCGGCGTCAGAAGCCAGAGTGCTTGAAGCGATAGCACTATGCCAAAGCACCCTCACAACAAAAATTGAAGAGGTGAAAATAGATGTTTCACTTATCCGGCAAGACCTATCCACGTTGAGATATTCACTTTGTAGATAAAAGTGGAGAAGTTAAAAACAACACTCCCACGAAACCGTATCACGATAGCGAAGTTCGTGAGACCGAA
>BLSH010236109.1:93653-105769 GCA_018402905.1 Glandirana rugosa | reverse complement strand
GAGACAGGATCTCCCCTATTGGGGTCAAATCATTTCAAGAACTTAAAGAGGAATTCCTGCTCCCCAACCATCTATTGTTCAGATACCTCCAACTTCGGCATGCTCTACAGACACAACTGGGAAATACATCTTATACTTTACCTAAAATCCCTTTTATACAAATTATTCTTGGCTCCGACCCCTCTCATTTGATCTCAAACATTTACACTTACTTGCGCCTCCAGGTGTCATCGGAGATAGCCACTACAGCTAAAAACAAATGGGAAACGGACCTGGGTGAAATATCAGATGACGACTGGGATGACATTCTAGAGGGTGTAAAGTCGGTCTCCCCCAGGCTTCCTGACAGGTTATCCCAGCTATACGTCTTACACCGATCCTACCTTACCCCTAGTAGACTTGCCAAATTCCAATCCTCTACAAACCCTATATGCCCCATGTGTATGGGCACCCCGGCTACCTTCTTTCACCTCATATGGGGATGTACAATTATCCAAACATTTTGGCTACAGGTGACAAGGTTCCTACATGACGACATGGGCTCCCCGGTTACCCTAGACCCCAAGCTTTGCCTTCTGGGCCTCCTTCCTACAACCGATGTAACTAAATACAGAGCTGTATTCATACGAGAGACCCTATATGCAGCACGTAAGGTAATTGCCAGAAACTGGATGAGACCTAGTCCTCCTACCCTTCAAGATTGGATGAGAGAAATTAACTTAACCTTGCCCTATAAAAAACTGATCTATGACCACCGGGGCTGCCCCACCAAATATAACAAGATCTGGGACAATTGGCTATCTGACACCCGTACTTACCAGTCGTAACTGTTCACACTACTACCAGACGAAAAGACCCCCCAGAACGAAGGAAATAGTACGTCGAGTCCCTGTACGGTACACAACAACCCAACAGGTGACCCTGACTGTCTTGTAATCCCTCCAAGGTCAATAAACATTGGGCAGACGCTCTCATGGCTCAGATTCCTTACCGTGTAAAGGTGTAAGCAAGTGCAAAATATTGCCTTTTATTTGATGATGCTCACATATTCTCATAAAGCTGTTCCGTGTATTACATTGCTGTTGTACCTACAATGTTATTTTGATGTATACCATGTACGAGACCCTTTAATAAACTTGGTTCTTGATTAAAAAAAAGTGTGTAAATGTCCAACAGTTGAGCATCACACAATGGTTTAGGCTCTTTGTGAATAGTGTTTTATCAACAAGTGAATGAATGTATAATGAAGCTGTGGATTTGTGATAAGGATCAAGCATTTAATTCTGACCTTTCTGGACAAAGCAATTTTTATCTGACTCTAGAAGCAGATGTTGGTTATAAATGCCAGGGTAAAATGCTAAAAGACAAAAAAAAAAATTCAGCAAGCTTTTGTCTTGAAATGGAACTTTATGAAAAAAAAAATGAAACATGGGCGAACCAGTAGGATTTTTATTGCATAAGAGACATGCATGCCTCTTATGAATTAAAGTTACTTACCTATCTATCCTCCTCTGTGCATGTGCAGTTCATTGTGCAAGTTTGGAAGAATTTAACCACTTCCTTACTGGGCACTTAAACCCCCCTCCTGCCCAGACCAATTTTCAGGTTTCAGCGCTGTCGCATTTTGAATGACAATTGCGCGGCCGTGCGACGTTGTACCCAAATAAAATTGATGTCCTTTTCTTCCCACAAATAGAGCTTTCTTTGGGTGGTATTTGATCACTGCTGCGGTTTTTATTTTTTGCGCTATAAACAAAACCAAGAGCGACAATTTTGAAAAAAGAACAATATTTTTTACTTTTTGCTCTAATAAATATCCAAAAAAAAAATAAAAATAAAAAATATTCATCAGTTTAGGCCGATTTATATTCTTCTACATATTTTTGTTAAAAAAAAAATCGCAATCGGCGTTTATTGCTTGGTTTGCGCAAAAGTTATCACGTCTACAAACTATGCGAATTGATTTATGGCGTTTTTATTATTATTTTTTTTTTTACTAGTAATGGCGGCGATCTGCGATTTTTATTGGGACTGCGATATTGGGGGGGACATGTCGGACATTTTTGACACATTTTTGGGACCAATGACATTTATACAGCAATCAGAAATTTAAATGTCCACTGATCACTGTATAAATGTCATTGGCAGTGAAGGGGTTAACCTGCAGGGGGCAGTGAAGGGGTTAACAATGTTCCTTGGCTGTGTTCTAACTGTGGGGGGGTGGGTTGGCCGGGACATAACAGATCTAACTGATCCCAGTGACAGGGATCAGTAGATCTGCTTGTCCCCCCTCTCACAGAACGGGGAACCGCCGTGTTTACATTGGCGGTTCCCCGTTCTACAGAATTGCAGGCGATTGCGGGTCAGGAGCGGACATAGAGTCCGCCCGACCCGCGGGCACGCCCACGCAGCGTGCGTCGGTCGTGCGTGCGCCGCCGCCTGTGAGTGCGCGCAGGGGACGTGTAAAGGGGCGGACGTCCATGGACGTCCACCCGGAGATTCAGATCCACGCTGTAGACGTCTTTCGTCTATAGCGCGGATCTGTAAAGGTTAAAGAATTGCTGACACTGTTATATTTAGTGTGGACATCTTTGCATCAGTGATTTACTGGTCTTGAAGGGGGTAAACCTTGAGTCGCAGGGGTGTAACTATAGGGGTTGCAGGGGTTGCAATTGCAACCAGGCCCCATGGTCCAGGGGGCCTGTGTGCCTCCCTTGTACACCTGAATAGGAGGGATGGCGGGGGTGGCATTTGAGGACCCAATCTCCTCCATTTTCCTCTATCCAGTTTACTTGTCTTTTGCTGTTCCCAGGGTCCCTGTGTGCTTCCCTGGTCCCCCTCCACAGAGCTGCTGTTTTCCCTCCTCCTCACTCCTGTCAGCTGCTGTAGAAGATGTGTCATGATGGAGAGATGGGAACAGGTCGATACATTTGTCAATTACCGGCTCCTTCCTTTTCTGAATGAACAGAGTCAGTGATTGGTACCAATTGGTTCATTCATAACTGAAGCATAGTAAACCCATAATTTCTGAATGAATGAGAGGCTCGGTGCACAGCTATTCCTGTCCATTCATTCTGTGCAGCTGAGGCTACACAGATGGAGATTGAGGGCTGAGGTTTGTTTAGACCCCTGATATCTCATCAAAGCCCCCCAACAGAGCTCCTAAAATAAAATGTAAAAAAATGTAAAAAAAAAAAATGAAATGGTAAAAAAAATAATAATAAAATTAAAATAAAAATTAAAAACTACTGACACCAGTGAGGTAACTATCAGGATTGCAAAGGTTGCAATTGTGACCGAGCCCTGGCATTTCACCACCATGGGGAGGCCCGAAGATGGCAGAAAGGGGGCCCGCTGCAAAACTTGTGAAAAGGCCCTGTGGGCAACCTCTATGGATGAGCTGCCACTGCAGTAAATGCTTGTTTATGTCTAGGGATCTTAGAAAAGCAGTTTTACCTACCTAATCCTCCACTGCTGTAAGCTCCTCTGCACTGCTAGATTGGTCCCAATAGCCTCTTCTCCCCTACATTCCATTGGTCTAAGGTTATTTGACGTCATCAAGAATAATGCAAGGCCAATGTCCCTGCAAGGGGGAGCACCATCTGCCTTGGGAGCGGAGGATCAGGTAAATAAAAGTGCTTTTCCCATCACATAGACAGAAATGAGTATTTAAAGTGATACTAAAGTCTCATTTTTTTCTTACTATAATAAACATGTTATACTTACCTGACCTGTGCAGTGATTTTGCACAGAGCAGCCTGAAACTTCCTCTTCTCGGGTCCCTCATTGGTGTTCCTGCCCTTCCCTCCTGTCGAGTGCCCCCACAGCGATCAGCTTGCTATGGGGGCACTCAAGCTGACCTGCAGCTCCGTGTGTCCATTCAGACATGGAGCCGTGGCTCTGCCCTGTCCCCTCTTTCTCCTGATTGGCTAACTGACATTAATTGACAGCCAATCGAGAGGGAGAGTCCCAGGTGGCCGAGGCACTCATGCACGTCGATGGATAGATATGGACCTCAGGTAAGTATTTGGGGGGCTGAGGGGGGCTGCTACACACAGAAGGTTTTTTATCTTAATGCATAGAATGCATTAAGATAAAAAAAAACATTCTGCCTTTACAACCACTTTGAACCCTGCAGTGAGAGTAAAGCTCCAATGCGTGGGAGTTTTTTACGTTTCCCAGTGTAGTGCTACCCCTGCAGGAACTGCTCAAAAGATTGGGTTCTCTGCTCTTTTTGCCTCAACTCTTTGAGTAACCTCCAACCCTCTGATACACCTGGATAAGCAAATGGTTACTGCAATACTATTGGGAGCATACATATAAATATCCTTCACACAACTAGGTATCAATATCACACCAGACTGGTCAATTGGTTGAGATAAATGGCGGTATATGCATAAATGAGCAAGTGGAGAATTAGTTCAATCACAGTTCACTGGACAATGTAGTATGTAGTGTCTAATGTAGTATGTTATAGCAGCTACGTGTACAGCTCTGTATCACCAGATTAAAGTAAACTTAGTAACCTACAAAATCAGCAGTAGGCAGCAGCATTGGTATGTGATAACAACAATAATGATCAATGCTACAATAACTCCTCTAATGTAACCAGTAGGCTAGAACTGCTTTCGATTGCACTCTAAATTAATGGCTACAATGAAATATAAAGCTCCCTAAAGAGGTACCTCTTATTGTGGACAATAGGCAAAGTTCTTGTGAAGCAGTTATTTGGATGAACAGTCCTTAGCACTATTTCTTCAGGTGGCTACTGTTGGGGCCCAAACTTTACAGAAAGGTCTCAATAAGATCTGCATGCAGTGAATAAGGCTGCTAGTTAGATGGTTAGTCCCTATTTACTCAGTCTCTGCTAGCTAGTAAGGATGTTAAGAAAAGACTGCACTTTATGTTGAACTATCATGTTAACTTTTTCTTCAGTAAAGCTTCTAAAACTTTGCCTTTGCCTGTTCTGAAGATACTCAAGGGGTGTAATGCATGTAACCGGCACATAGTCTACAGCCCAGGTTACTAAGCACATGGGGTATGAAGATAACAGTATAAGAGTTAGATACAGTGAGAAGATACAGTGGGCACCAAGGGTAACAAAGGTTTCTCTAGCAGCCTGTCATTAGCGTGTACATGTGGCAGGTGGGATAGCTTCTAGCAGGAGGAGTTGTTGTCAACACTCTCTCTGTAAGCCGGTCCATCTCCCATAGCAGCAGGAGCAGACCAAAAATGCAGAGGTCCCCAACCTGTACACAGTTACAGAAGAAGAGTTAAGTGAAGTGCACACATGGAGTCAGTGCTACGTGCACGGCGGGGCTCTATACTGTTAGGGAGTGAAGCAGCGGTGATACACTGGACAGGTGGAGAGGGCAAGGGCTCTGCGTGTCCCTTCTAAATGCATCAGAGACTGTGGTGGTGTATATTACATCGAGAGAGTTTATTAGAGACCAGTCTTTGGTTCCAGTAAAGGTACCCCATGTGTAAGAGAATGACCTGTATTACCTACCTAGCGTATCCCAGAAGAAACCACCTCAAGGTTGGCCTCCTATGCGACCCACACTTGGCGCTCAACGAGAAGGGGAACATGGAGGAGGTACCACCTGCCTACCTCTTACAACATGCACTCAGGAATAACAATTTGCACGCTCCAGTCTCCTTGCAGCAAGAGAAAGTCACTCTGTATTCAGCCTGGGAAAATACAGCTCTTTCTCCTCATCATGACAGACTCTCTATTGTTGTCCACCAGTCCATTAACTGTCATAGCAGGGTTCCTTTCTGAAACGAAATCTCCCACAGATCAATGCAGCTGACATTTGAGTCTCTGGAGCTCCTTGTGCTTGTCAGCTCCCCTTCCTGGGTGGAGGCAAAGTAGTGTTACCCCTTTAGCCTGACATTCTGATGGAAACACAGAGAACAACTGCAACACAATTCCCTAACAATTCTCCCTCAAGCCAAGCACCTTGCTACACCAGAGTTGATATTTAAAATTCTACACATTCAATTTCAATTTTCTGAAACTCTTGCTACTAGTAAATCATATTTCGATTATAAGATTCAATAATATGTGAGTCACTGACTGCTGTATATATGCAAACCAGTAAACCCAGGAAAAAGTCAGAAGTCGTTATCTGAGTGCTATTTTCAGGTTTGTAATGCAAAATATAGAGGGAAAAGACCAGAGTAACAGCCAGCTAGCATTTTCTGGCAGAGAGGTCTGCTATGGCAGGGTCAATGTTTCTTATGACAGATTACCTTGAAGGGAAGAGTTTGCTTTCACAATCCACATACCACTTTCCTTTTACAGTAACTGCTTATTTCTTGTCCCTTCAATTGGAAGGCTTAAAATGTATGGGAATATGTTTAAATGAGATCTACATCGATCATATTATAAACTTTAAATTTAGCTGTGGATACTGGGAAATTGAATATCTATAAATAAACAGGATTTAAGAGCCACTAAAGCTCCCTTTCTTAGACAACAGTTTATGTTATTTGAAAACGGGACCACTTAGTGAAGTTACAGTTACATACGTAGGGTCATGTTACATTCCAGGTCAAGAATTATATAATGGGTTGAATTAATTATATAATGGATTATACATTCTCTTCAGTCATGTTGGGGTTTCTCAAGTCAGGAAGCAACGTTTGACTTTACAGTAAAATTTTTTCTTGCTGAAATTTTCAAGGTGATACTGTAGTGGAGGAGAACTATAAGACCTCACCTCATCCTCTTCACATAAGTTCTTTTTTTTTTGTAATTCCTTTATTTTCAAAAGAAAAAATTTGAAGGATACATGCAACTGGAAAGCCATCATCAAATACAGAATCATGGAGACAAGGTGTATATCAGAATAGAGCAACATTATACATAGTAATAGAGGGTACAGTATTCTTATTCTTATATCTTGAAAAACCTAGAACAACATGTAAGTTCACTCCATGGTCTGTAACCGTAGCTCGCTGAAAGCTGCAAGTCCAACTGGTCCTCCCACTCCGACAGCCCCATCAACCGTTCTGAACCGAAAAAAAAAACAAAAACCTTATTATGAAATGACCCCAGGGTTGATTAACGTCCAGGGAGAGGCAGAGACACCTGGCCCCAGCGGCCGAGGGACCCGGAGGAAGACCGCCAGATACCCCCCACACTGCAGCCAGGACCCCACCCACCTCCAGGACCAGCCGCCGCGGAGTTCACATAAGTTCAGATGTCAAAGGTTCTCAAATCATCCAAATACCAAGTGAACTTTAAATTTGCAAACTTTTAGCATGTTTAAGCCATGAGAATCAAACTCTCTTTCCCCTGGAGGAACTTCAGTTGTATCTCACAAATATTCCATATTTGCTGGTTCTGCTTTTAATTAACTTGGAATTACTTACCTAAGGGCAATCTTACTCCTCCTGTGGCATTCTCCATATTATACCAAATAAATATAAATGAAGGCCCAAAAGACAGATTGAGGGGCCACCTTGTAATTCACAGGATAGGCGTACAAACTTGGAAACTAAAAATAAAGAGATCTCACACCAAGAGACCTTAAGGATCTCTCCCAATAAAAACTCTGGTCCTAAACACCCCAAGACCAGTCCTTCCCCATCCCTCTACCTCATATTAATTAATTGTAGCCAAGGTCCCGCTTAGGGGTGGCTGGTTGCTTTGGTCCACCTGTCATTCTGCCTTCAATCACACATTTCCTTTCATCAGAAGTCACGGAACGGGCCGGTACTTTGGGTTTTTTTTATTGTTTATTAGGGGATAAAACTTGGATGGGTAGGGGTGATCGTGGTATGCCCAAAAGATCAAAGTTAACAGGACCTCCAATATACACTTCCATATATACATGCCTTCTCTCCAACACAAACTTGCTTCAATTCTCACTTTTCTCCAGATTCATCTCTCCTGCGCACACTTGGTTCCGACCTAGCTAGCACATGGTGAGGCCTGCGTTTCTGTCAGCATGGTCTCCGGACTGCCCATTACAGGCAGGGGCCACGGGCAGCCAGGGTGTATCAAAGTACATTTGTGCTAGCTAGGGTTGATGGACTACTGATCCCAGCCCATCCACTTCGAGGTCACCTCAGCCCTCCTGGCTGCTCCAGCCTACTCCACTGCCCAGGAAAAAAGGAGGTGGTGATTATTGAGGTGTGTGTGTCCCTTATGGCATGTAAAGGGACAAAAAAAAAGGGGGGGGGGACAAAATATTGCCACATCCCTAAATTGAAAGATAGACTAAAGAACAATATTATTACCCCTGGGATTTTGGTTGGCAAGTGTTTTCCCCGAGTACCATATAGTAAATTATCCGCCATTTATCACCTGAGGAAGGAATAGAATATAATTTTCCAAAACATATCCGGATTTTCAACACCTCGTGTGACAGCGTGAACCTGCACTTTATGCTTTTGCACCACTTGTAATGTGCAGCAATATCATATCCTTTGTATATTGTGCTGTTGTGCCTTTTTAATCTCGATATACAAATAAAAGAGTTTTTTTTAAAAAATACTTATTTACTATATGGTACTCAGGGAAAACACTTGCCAACCAAAATCCCAGGGGTAATAATATTGTTCTTTAGTTAGTCTACTCCACTGCCCAGTGACACCACTACCCTGACTGGCTCCTGTAGTCTTCTCAGACTGTCCACTGTATCCTGCCAGCCTGCTCCGGTCTACTCCTTTCAGCTCCCAGGTTGTGTCACTCACTGACACTGGTGGATCCTTTACAGAGCCCTTTTCCTGTAGGCTTTCTGTTGCTCTCCTGCTCCTTGGTCTAACTCCTCCGTGTGTTGTAAGAGGGGTTCTTTCCACTTCCTGAGCCTCCAGGCCCAAGGTCACCAACCCAGACTGGAGATTTCCTCAGGGCCTCCACAACACCTGCTACATCTCCAGCTCTTCCACCCGAGACTCTCTTCCCCCCACTGGGCAGACCACAGTATTCAAGGTGGCCTACCCCCTGCCAATCCAGGTTGGGGATTGGTCAGGGCTCCTCAACATACTGCAGAAAGCCTCACCTCCTATTTCCATCCCCTTTTCCAGATCCTTCTGAAGAAAAGGGGAGGATTAACCAAGGGGTGTTCCTTCCTGCAGTCTCCAGCTCTTCGTGGGCCACTTCCTTGCCCAAATCAAAACAATCAGGCCTGCACATCAGTCAGGCCTGAATAGATTTGCCTCTCCTAGCAAAAATCTACCATCTAAGCACCTATTCACATACATAGGGCGCTACATAATAAAAATACAAAACAAAAAAAAACACATATATACATTTTTGCCAGGTGCCTTCCAGCTAGTCTGGTGATGGCCCAGGACCGTTCCTCTTTTCCAGTGGTGTCATTGGACAGCCCCCAATGATACACATAATAGTAGTCATGTTATGTGACATCAATACCTTGCTTTGCAGCATTGTACTGTAAGCCCAGACTGACAATATGATGCCCTCTGGGCTTGTGATGTGGTGTTTACCTGGAGCTGCCTTCAGGTGAGCTTGCTCTTATTCACTGCAATATAAATGTCCAGTAGTTGGGATGTCAAATTGTTTTGCATTAGCGACTACATTTTAAAGAGGGACTTCACATGTGTTTGCAAATGTATTTTGTTTAGATTTTTGTACTGATGAGTTGGGAATTTTTTGTACAGTCTGACCCAGTGATGTACTCCCAGGGGGTGTGTCCATGAAGTGGCTTGAATTACACAGAGAGACTTTAACCTGGAAATGGACTAGTACTAGAGAATGCAGCTGGAGCTTGGAAGTGTGAGTAGTGCTTTGAAAGCTTTAATTTTAGAAACAGCACTCACAAAGCAAGCATTAAAATAATAATAAAAGTAAATATTATATACTGTATAGTATATCTACTTACCAACCGGGCCCCTTTTTTACATTTGTTGGTTACAAGCTAAAAACATTTTTTTTTGCTAGAAAATTACTTAGAACCCCTAAACACTATATATATTTTTTTCAAAACCCTAGAGAATAAAATGGCAATCGTTGCAATACTTTTTGTCACACGTTATTTGCGCAGCAGTCTTTCAAGCGCAATTTTTTTGGAAAAATTTCACTTTTTTGAGTTAAAAAATAAGACAACAGTAAAGTTAGCCCAATTTTTTTGTATATTGTGAAAGAGGATGTTATGCTGAGTAAATATATACCATACATGACACGGTTGAAAATTGCGCGCACTCGCGGAATGGCGACAAAGTCCGATACTTAAAAATTTCCATAGGCAACGCTTTAAAATTTTTTAACGGTTGCCAGGTTAGAGGTGCAGAGGAGGTCTTTTGCTAGAATTACTGCTCACACTCTGGCGATCGTGGCAATACCTCACATGTGTGGTTTGAACACCGTTTTCATATGCGGGCGCGACTTACGTATGCGTTTTCTTTGCTGCGCGAGCTCGCGGGGACGGTGGCACTTTACATTTTTTTTTTAATTTTATTTATTTTTAACACTGTTCTGTTGAAATTCTGATCACTTTTATTGCTATCACAAGGAATGTAAACATCCCTTGTGATAGTAATAGATGGTGACAGGTACACTTTTTGGAAGGCTGGGGGGTCTAAAAGACCCCCCATCCCTCCTTTGCACTTCACAGTATTCAGATCACCAAAAACGGCGATTCTGGATACTGTCATTTTTTTAAAACTGGCGTTGTTAGCCGCCGAGTAAACCGGAAGTGACATTGTGACGTCGCTTCCAGAATTTGCCGAAGGAGACCCGATCGGGGGCCGATTACAGCTTCTGTCAGGTCTCCTTCTAACCAGCGGAGGCGCCGGATCGTTGCTCCGGTCTCCCGGTGGGACAGGAGGCCGGTGAAAAGTGGCGGAAGGCGGCGGGAGGGGGGATGTCCCCTCCCGTCCCCTGACCCCGTTATCCCCGGATAGCCGACCGTCCACTCTAAAAGACGATACCGGGATATGTCCCGGTACCGCCACTCAAAACCAGCCGCGCCTATTTACGACGCTGGTCGGGAAGTGGATATATAGATTATATACAGTATATGTAGGTGGACTTTGTGACTTCTAACAAAATGGCAACTTTTCATGGAGGGATTCTCTATTAGTAAAGTGTGAGGTTGGGTAAATGTAGGTCCTCCTGTATTCACCTCAGACGTTCAGTTATTCTCCTTCTTGATCCAGTTTCAGAACCCCCAAACATGACCGCCTCTAGCTGGTAGAGAACACTCTGTTCCCAATCATTCCTCTTCCTGTGTAATTATTTCCTGAGCTTGGTCAGCGAACTCTTAGGCTGACCATAGGTGGTTCAGGATTGATGGGAAAAAAATGAATGGACTCTCCTATTGACACGAGCGAGGTGAATGGAAGAATCCTCCGCTATTGTACCCTGACAGTGGGGACACCTCCGCTGTCGGAATACACCGATCAGTGTTGCAGCCGGCAATGGATTAAAAATTTTCCAACATTCCTGTTTAACAAAAGTTGATTGTTAGATCGATCATTCTGTTGAGCAGGTATAGCCATAGATGAATCAAAATTCACCCGGTCCCTAATGAAGCAACCACATTTCTATCACTCTATGGGCAGCTTTATATAGGAAGAGTGTGAGCAAAAAGACAGTGACATGATCAGGAGCAAAGTACTTTAGGGCCATTGGAGCAGGCCAAGTAGTAAGGTGTGATGATTGAATGTTTAAAGCGAACACAAGTTGGTTGCAGATCACCAGTCTCCCTCTTCAGTAAATTAGGCTGTCCAGTTTCTGAATGTAATGAGAGTTAGAACTTCAAGCAGATATTTCCAAACTTTTATTTTATTTTTTAAAAAACAATACTCAATTAGCGCAAAAAATACCCTTATGTAAGCTACTAAACTGTGTGCTCTCAACAAATAATGTGCAAATTAGTGCAATAAGTGAAAATGTGCAATATAATAAATCTAGCTGATGCAATCACTGATAAAACATGTTTCACTTCACATTATTAACATATATCACCGTGCAGTGCTGCGCTGCTAATATCAAGCTCAATCAGTGGCGACTCTAGCTTTCATATTTAGAGGGGTCACATGGGGGGACAGGGACAAAAGTGGGGGGGTCTTTGACCTGTCGGATTAAATGACTTCTCCCTCTGACCACTAGACGTTGGTTGAACACAAGCGAAATTTGT
>BLSH010236109.1:74486-87866 GCA_018402905.1 Glandirana rugosa | reverse complement strand
GGTAGGACTGAAGAGTCAACAGCTAAGCCTCCCCCCTCCTTCACTGACAGTGTCAGACCCAATTTATCAAACAGGTCCCTTCCTAACAGGTTAACAGGGCACCCTGGTATGATTCTGAATACATGGGTTGTCAGGACAGTGTGAGAATCCTTATCATGCATGATGAATAAGGGTTTGGTGCAGAAAGTTTTTGTTGGTATCCCATTGATACCCATAGAAGGCTCTGACTTTTCCTTTGGTCCCTCATAGTGACCTTCGGCTATTACACTAGTAGTCGCCCCGGAATCAATAATGAAAGGGAGGGCAATGCGATTGATTGTTAATACAACTATGGGCACCTCCTTCCATGTCTGGGTGATTTGTGGAAAAGTCGGGATACCAGCCTCCGGGCCCCATCAATACCGCTGGGGTTGGCGGTCATTCCAGTCAACAGGGAACTTTGGCGGGGGCCGAGTCAGGGGGTCAAGGGGACAACTGTCCCCCTGCCGTGTTTTGGGGTGGGGACAATCACGGGCCCAGTGACCGATGTCCCCACAGTTGTAACAAATATCTTGGCCAAATTGCTGTTTGGGAACTTCCTTGGGGACTGCTCTAATAATAATCGGCTGTGTGGATCCCCTTTGATTTCCACCCCTCTTTCTTCCCCGACCCCTGTTAGGTTTGTTTCCCCTATATCCTGGTTTCCCTCCTTGATTGTAACTGTGTGTAGGTCTAGATGCAGGTTTCTTAATGTCAAAGCATCCTGCCGCTTCCCTGTCATACAATTGTTTCTGGAAAACATCAAGTTTGTCTGATGTCCAGGAAGGGATCATTTGTTTAATAGGTGTAATCAGGTGTGGGAGTGTGTTGTTAATCCATGTGGATATAAACAAACTGTCTTGGTTGGTTTTATCCAACCCGGCCTCCTGTGTCCAACATGCCTCAAATCTTTTCCAAAACTCCACAATAGTCTCTGGGTTCTTTTGTCTGCAAGCAATAGCGGTGGACAGAGAGGACCGGGGTTTGAATATCTCCAACATGTGCTGAGTCAATTCATCCCACATAACGGTCTGTCCCTGTACGGTGTTAAGGGCATATGTAGATGCGGTGGGGTAGGGAACGAGTGCAGCAGGGTTAGTTACATCCCCAGTTTGGATGTTATTTATAGATGGTATCTTTGTCCAGTCCCACCCTGAGTGTGTTCCTACAATGCCATCTATAATGAGACGCATATCTTCCTGTGTATAGTTTCTACCTGTACAAGCCTTTTTTAAGTAATTAAGGGTACCCTGTGGGGCAACATTCAGCTTTGGACAATGTTTTATTATCTTATTAATGTCCTCTACGTCCATAGGTCTTTTTAGGAGTTTTTCCCCTACGGTCATGAATGGCATGTGTGTACCTTTTTGTGTACTAATTTTCTTGACCTCCCGGAGTTTAATTGTATAGGGACTAATCCGGAGGCTTTGATACTGTTTGGATGTATGAGGGTCACCCCTGGGCTCATGAGTTACTTCTTGTTCTGGTGTCTTAGCACCTGCGGTGGTATCGTCTACATCTCCCTCCAACTCCTCTTCAGAATGAACGGGGGAGTCGGATTGGGAGATGGAGGATGGGGCATGAGGAGGAGTGGGAGCAGTGGGTGTCAGGGCGTCAATAGCAATCATCATCTCCTCTAAATCCTCTTTCTTTAAACTAGGATACATGTGTTTGTAAGGGGGTGTTTTTTTCTGCGGTATCAGGGTATGGGGCCGGGATTTTTCTAAGTTGTGCAACTTTAGAACATTTATCACTTGTCCTTTGTTTGTCTTCCCTTTTCCCTCAGTTCTCTGATACCAGTGTGGGGCAAACTCTAACCAATTCAATCCCCCTTCCTCCATGTAAACCATGTTCCACTGTGGGTCAGGACCATAATACGGCCATACCTTTGTGTCCTTAAGACAAAGTCCCTTAACCATGTCCATATGAAAATCATCATTTGCACCATCCCGAGGGAATGGGTTACAGCTACCCACTTCCTCTGTCCACCCACTTAAATTGTCCACAAATGGGTTAATCAGATAATAATCAGTCCCGCAAACTCGGGCAACATAATCTTTGCAACTCTCCCCAGGCTTCGGGGGACTGATCTTGGACTGTTTCCCACCCATTATTGTAATGTGAAATAAAATCAGTGTAATTGTCAATGAATGTGTCTAGGCTGCCCAGCGTGTGTCTCACAAAATTATGCGGTACTGGGAACTTGTAATTAATTTTATACAGTAGTTGGTTTCTACAATAAGCCTTTGGATTGTCTACTGAAGGGGTAAAAAGTGAAATAGTATATGGCTGGGAAATGTGTCTAATTATATGTGTCCTTCTATCAGGACCAGTATGTTGAATCAACAATCCAGTACTCTGGGTAATATTATTCATTCGTTTTCTGGGGTTCCTAATACCCACCCCAGATTCCTAACCCTCTGTTTCTCAGCTTCCTCAAGTCCCTCTGGCTGTATGGGTTGGAGCGGGCACCTTATAAGTTGGTGTCCCTCCTGTCTTGCTACCTCTTCAATTCCCGTTATATGACTACCTTGTTTAGCCGCTACAGGGTAGTGTACATTCAGTCTAAATACCAAAATGTTAGAAATGTCTTCTAACAATGGCTTGAGACCAAGGATCTCAGCTCTATAACCTCCTGGCACTGTTTTTACTAATCCCCAACCGTTGTCATTAATGCCTAACAAAATTCCAGTCTTACAGTCGGTACATGACATGTCAGTTGTAATGTAGACAGTTAACCCTATTGTTCTAGAGAACGCTCACAGTGCTCGGCTGCCACTCTGAGTTGCCTCAGGGTGCGCTTTTCATAAACGTGAGCTGGTCACCGAGTACTTCAGTCAAACTGACAGTACGGAGCGAGTGCGAATGGCACGTGACTACTTGCCACTCTCAACAAAGGATAGAATAGTCTACAGTATGTCACAGTTCAGTATACAGGTATATAATACTTATTCACATTGAAATCAGTGGCGTTTATCCAGTCTTACCACCTGGACTTTATACCACACAAACAGATTATCTTATACTTCTACGCGACAGTAAAGAAATGCAAAGTAACAGAATCACCCAAGACAGACTGACAATTATCAAAGTACACTATGTCTAACACAGTACTTTTCTGAGTTTCCCGGAGACTCTTTCCCATGAAATAAGCCACTACCCGGAGTGCATAATTTCATATAATGGCTGCTACCTGGAGCAAGCCGCAGTTCCCCAATATTAAGTCTCCTGGAGACTTATTATGGCCACTTCCCGGAGTGCGCCATATTTCAGAGATCGGAACTAAGTCAGAGCCCGAGAACACCTGGATAGATAAACAAAATTATGTATACCTTACCGGGGGTCAAGAAGGGATGACTTTCCGATCTCGGTGGGACCTCCACTTGTTAGGAACTGCTATGATAACCCTCGGCTATCATCTCTCTGTCAGTCTGTCTTGCGTTCGGACGTCCAATGAGAGATTGAGTTCACCCGAATGAAATGGATGCAGACAGACACACAAGTATGGTGAAAACAGTCTCTGGCTTTACTGGGAGGACAATGAGTATTTATACACAATTCATACAATGGGAGGCGTATATTACACAAAGAAAGAATTGTCTTGTCAGCAGTTATCTATAAATTATGTCATTAATTCAAGAATAACATAACATATTAGAATGTAATTACTCAGCTTCAAGGTTACAGACGTTCAATCTACAAAACAGGATATACTGTAGGATGAGATAACATGTTATGATGTAGCAAAATATATAACAGGATGTATTTGCCGGATAAGATAGCATGTTATGACGTGATTTCTTAGAAGTGACCCCACAGGGTCAGACAGGGTTAAAGACAGGGTCAGGTGAGTTAAAGGACAGGATATGTTTGTGTGCCGAGACAAAAAACCTTGTCAGCATAAACTTCTTGCTAATATTAAAGCAGCATTTTTCTTTATACAACAATATGAAATAATTAAGGATAATAGGTTCTCTACTCATTACAATGACCCATAGACAAACAATTTGCTTTATGAAGATCCAACTATAATAAGCTAGCTTGTCCTGTAAAAAGAGCTGATTTAGCTATAGTTCCATAAGAAACTACCAAGAAGGGTTGGCCATTCATGATATTAATTTAAGTCTATAGTTGAAATGTACGTAATAATTTAAAATCCCCTACAAGAAAATATATATGCACATAACTGTAAATAACATCTTATTGCAACTATTAAAGTGCCACAACAAAAGAAAACAAGATAATAGACCCAGCTTTTTGTTAAAGAGACACTCTAGTCACCAGATCAACGTTAGCTTAAAGTGTTAATAAACCCACATCAGTAAAATCAGTGTGTATATGTGCAGTAAACCATGCTTGTTATACTCACTGTGAAACCTAAGGGGTTAATCCTCTGTGTAAAAAGGCTGTTTGATCCTGTCTTCTCTGATCTGCCCCTTCTTCCACAGTCCCCAATCCATCTCCTGAAAGTACAGAGTCTAGGGGGCACTCTGCACATGCTCAGTTTGGTGTGTATTGCTAGAGATTTTTTTTTTCTTGGGAGGGTGTATGTGATCAGCACAGAGCCAATCAGCACTGTCCAGACAGAGGGTCAAGGGTCCTTCAGCCTCATATGACAGAATGACAGACAGAGGAGAATGAAATGAACATGTTGGTGTTCCTGACCCTATAGTGTCCCTTTAACTAGAAATATCTAACTTTCAAAATTCACTGAATAAACAGACATTATAGTATAAAGCAATTATTAAATAAGGAAACAAGGGCACATAAAATAAAGTGCAACGTCACAACAGATATGCAGTGGTATCCTTTTGCAGTGAACCGCAATAAAAAAAAAATTGTACAGTAAAACCTTGGATTGCGAGAATAATTCCAGAAACAAGCTTGTAATCCAAAGCACTCGTGTATAAATTTCAATTATTGTAGCCAGAACACAGGGGACAGGTAGCCAGTACACAGGTATTGTAGCCAGAACACAGGGGACAGGTAGCCAGTACACAAGTATTATAGCCAGAACACAGGGGACAGGTAGTCAGTACCCATGTATTGTAGCCAGAACACAGGGGACAGGTAGCCAGTACACAGGTATTGTAACCAGAACACAGGGATTGTAGCCAGAACACAGGGGACAGGTAGCCAGTACACAGGTATTGTAGCCAGAACACAGGGGACAGGTAGCCAGTACACAGGTATTGTAGCCAGAACACAGGTATAGTAGCCAGAACGCAGGTATTGTAACCATTACACAGGGACAGGGAGCCATTAAACAGGTAATGTAGCCATTACACAGGGGACAGCGACTCAGCCATTACACAGGTATTGTAGCCATTACACAGGAGACAGGGACTCAGCCATTACACAGGTATTGTAGCCAGAACACAGGGGACAGGTAGCCAGTACACAGGTATTGTAGCCAGAACACAGGTATAGTAGCCAGAACACAGGTATTGTAGCCATTACACATGGACAGGGAGCCATTACACAGGTAGCCATTACACAGGGGACAGTTACTCAGCCATTACACAGGTATTGTAGCCATTACACAGGGGACATGGACTCAGCCATTACACAGTTATTGTAGCCAGAACACAGGGGACAGGTAGCCAGTACACAAGTATTGTAGCCAGAACACAGGGAATAGGTAGCCAGTACACAGGTATAGTAGCCAGAAAGCAGGTATTGTAGCCATTACACAGGGACAGGGAGCCTTTACACAGGGGACAGGTATTGTAGCCATTACACAGGGGACAGTGACTCAGCCATTACACAGGTATTGTAGCCATTACACAGGTATTGTAGCCAGAACACAGGGAACAGGTAGCCAGTGCACAAGTATTGTAGCCAGAACACAGATATAGTAGCCAGAACGCAGGTATTGTAGCCATTACACAGGGAGCCATTACACAGGTATTGTAGCCATTACACAGGTATTATAGCCAGAACACAGGTATTGTAGTCAGAACACAGGTATTGTAGCCAGAACACAGAGGACAGTGACTTAGCCATTACACGGGTATTGTAGCCATTACACAGGTATTGTAGCCATTACACAGGGGACAGTGACTCAGCCATTACACAGGTATTGTAGCCATTACACAGGTATTGTCGCCAGTACACGGGTATTGTAGCCATTACACAGGTATTGTCGCCAGTACACAGGTTTTGTAGCCATTACACAGGGGACAGGTAGGCAGTACACAGGTATTGTAGCTATTACATAGGGGACAGGTATCCAGTACACAGGTATTGTAGTATTACACAGGTATTGTAGCCATTACACAGGGGACAGGGACTCAGCCATTACACAGGTATAGTAGCCATTACACAGGTATTGTAGCCACCTGTGGGGGCACATGAGGGGCACACAATATAATTGGTGGGTCATGGCCCTAGGGGGCCCCACCCTAGCGACGCCCCTGAGTTTAATTAATTACTTCATTCAAACTCTCATAACAATAGTCCCAAAATTCATATAGTGAATCTCAACCAATTCAAAAAAGTGAAAAATGTAGAAAAAATATATATATACGTATAAAAATAGTATTTATAAAAGTTCATATGATCAATTTCAATGGTAGTCCTTTTTTCTTCACCACATAAAGTGCTTCAAATGCATATAAAGTGACTGTGCTCTCCACCACCAGTGCGCCTGGCTGCTCACCTCAGTCTCTGACCCCTGTTTTATCAGAGGGCCAGATCAAGCATTCCCTCTGGGCAAACTAGAAATCACTTGGGCGGGTTGGTCCTCTGTCTCCCTTGTACAAATCCTCAGCTCTCTCTCCCGATCACAACACCATATAAAACAAAATGCGAGATCTAGTGCTCTCTGTATTCATAGGTTTATTGTCCAGTGCAAATAATCAAGCTATACACACAAGCATGGCACTTTAAAGTAGTGCAAACTTGACAGGCAAAAAAAACATCTCTCTGTACACACTTTGTACACCAAAATGGCCGCAGGACGACGTCAGTAACTTAGACTCCTTCCCCCTGTACGCGTTACATTAATAAGCATGACTTATTCCCAGGGTCTGGGATTAAAAGTACTATTTCAGTGTTTGCAGATGACACCAAGCTATGCAGTGGAATAACTTCCTTACAGGATGTCTCCATCTTACAAGCAGACCTCAATGCACTGTCTAATTGGGCGACTATGTGGCAAATGAGGTTTAATATTGATAAATGTAAAGTTATGCATTTGGGGGGCTAAGAATATGCATGAATTGTACATACTAGGGGGAGTACAACTGGGGGAATCCATACTGGATAAGGATCTGGGGGCTTTGGTAGATCATAAGCTTAATAATGGCATGCAATGCCAAGCTGCGGTTTCAAAAGCAAGCAAAACCTTTCTTGTATTAAGAGAGGTTTGGACTCCAGAGATAGAGACCTAATTTTGCCCCTGTACAAATCATTAGTAAGACCTCATCTGGAATATGCAGTTCAGTTTTGGGCACCAGTTCTCAAAAAGGATCTTGGGGAACTGGAGAAAGTGCAGAGAAGGGCAACCAAACTAATAAGAGGAATGGAGGAGCTCAGCTATGAGGAATGATTAGAAAATAGAGTATACCCCATCAAGCCTGTGTGTAATTGCCACATCTCATATTTCAGTAAAAAAGGAAAGAAACCTCAAATAGCAAAGGGATTTTTAAGGCAATGAAAATAGTGATTTGGAATGTTGTAATTTTTCATAAAAAACATATTTTATTGTGTACAAAAAAAATCTTTAAAATATGAATCACATAATGTAAACATTTCCAAAGATGTGCATCATATTGATCATATTGTTGTATATTGCACATTCATGATACAAGACCATACAAGTGTGTTCCAATAAAAAGATGGTATTCCCCTAGGGTAGTAAAGCCATTGGTGACAATGGGTGACACAAGTCTATGGGGACCACCAACGCGTTTTGACAATATTGTACCAGAATATCTTCATCAGGGATATTATACCATCTTCTGTGGATATACAAATTAATTTTAATTTTAGTAACAGTTCAGTCCAAAAAATCACATGTCATGGCTCCCCCATTTGGGGGCCCAAACTTACATTGTTTTGACCTTAGAAGAGGGATAGCCTCCAGGTGGCAGACACATACTGACCCCCCGTGAAAAAACAGATGCCTTGCATGCTGTACAGGAACCGCTGGGGATACTCCCCAATGATCGGTGTCCAAAATTCAGCCCACTACAGAAAGAAAATAGTAACAATGAAAGTGGAGGTAACCAGGCATTTACCCATTGTATATCTAACAAAACTTCTCCAAGCACAGATTGAAAAAAATCTCTTTATGGTATGGCCCATTTGATAATTGAGTTATGGGAAAGTCCACTTAGTTAGGGAGATTTATACCAAAATTCTTCCCCATACGGGCAAATTGCATATAACACAACCAAAAATAAAAAGCCATTCAAACAAGAGATTATGCAAGAGGAAAGTCTGGTTACCTGAGTCCATTGAGTATATAGTTTGCTTGTAAAATGTACTTGGCGGAGCTATATGGAAAGCTACTGCCTTCTGCAAAGTCCGGCTGGAAATGGAGCCGAACGCCGTTCCCGGCGTCCCTATATTGCGCCTGCGCACAAGTGCGTGACTGGAAACGTCACGTTGATCTGGCGTCATATCCGGATAAACCAGATAGACGCCTGATTAGGAGCCCTCCCTCAGAATATGTATATCTGGGAAGTCTCCCAAAGGGACTAACACCGCCGACACAGAGGGTTCCTGCCTGTGATGTTGGCTGACCTAGCCGCATCCAGGCAGGAAAACACATAAGGCCCCTCACTGAGAACAGTGGGGGCCTTTCTGTGCCGGGTACAGCATGGGGTTGCTTTCCATTTGGGGGGGAGGAGAGGAATCCCCACCTGGTTGGGCAACCCCCCAAAAAAAGGCCATTTGTAAGCGGTGTTACATGGACCATGACATGATGAAACCGGACCGAATCTGAATATACTACAGGGTCAATAATTACAGAAAATGCAGGTACAAGTTACAACGTAAAACCCCATGGTCGAGAAAAATCAAGACCATTTGGCTTCATAGGTACAAATGATTACATTATATAAACTATCAAAACATCAAATAATACATTGTATATATGAATATAATAAACCCAAGGTGTATACATGTGCCTCTTCGTCCGATATATACAGGGAGAGAGTAACCAGGTCCAGGTCAGATCAATCAATGGGCAATTAGTCCATAAAAAATTCTCATGTGATGATAATGTATCTATAAACCTCAATCTGTTTTGCCTGAGTCAAAACCCTCCAAAAAAGGCCTATAACTTTCTGTCTCATTCAGACCGGGGGGGGGGGGTGGTAGCACCCAAACGACTAATCCAATGCATTTCCCGCTGGAGCAGCACCTTGTTCCAGTCGCCTCCCCTGGCTGGAATGTGAACCCTATCAATAACTGTACAGTTAACCTCTGGCATTCTATATTTGTGTCTCCTTGCTACATGACGGCCTAGAGGCAAATACAGATTGCAAATCTGCATACTATGCATATGCTTGATGACACGTTGTCTCAATTCCTGACGTGTCTTGCCAATGTAGAAAGCTCCACATTGGCACTGCATAAGATATACAACACCCTGTGTTCTTCAGTTGGCAAAGTGTTTTAAATGGAAATTTTCACCATTGGGTAAAGTAAGCTTGGTTCTTTTCTTGATGACCAAGCACATAGAGCAAGACCCACAGGGATAGGTACCCCAGGTTTTGCAAGGGTCTCTTCTCTCAGTTCCCTTGTATTCACTGTGTACTAGAGCCTGACCAATTGAACCTGCCTTTTTATAGGTAATTTTAGGCTGAGCTGAAATAAAATTACCAGCAACTGGGTCTCCAGTAAGGATAGGCCAGTATTTGGTTAAAATATTCCTATTTTTTTATGTTCATTACAGCACCGTATGATTAATCTAGTGGGATTCTCTTCCTGGCTTTTGCTATGTTTAGGTTTAAACAAAAGGTCATGCAGATCCATGTTTTTTACTCTATTGAATGCTTTTCTTAGGGAGCTCCTTGTATAGCCCCTATTCATCAATCTCTCACTGAGTTCATCAGCCTCTACTTGGAAATCTTTAGTTGATGTACATTTTCGTCTGATACGTAAAAATGGACTGAAAGGTATGGATTTTTTTAGCGGCTCAGGATGGAAACTGCCGGCATGCAACAAAGTGTCGCCGGCTGTCGCGTTTCTGAATAGCCTACTAGTTATCTCTCCTCTAGGGCCCTTACATATGCTGAAATCCAGGAAATCAATCCTTGATTGGTCATATACCATTGTGAAAAACAAATTCAAATCATTGCAGTTCATAACTCCAAGGAATTCTTTAAGTTTTCCTTCTGGGCCATCCCATATACACAGCACATCATCTATGTATCTGAACCACAGTATGACGTGCTGCGTATAATTCAATAACTGATCCTTGGATAATAAATCCTTCTCCCACTCCCCCAGGTACAGGTTTGCGTAGCTCGGGGCACAAGAGGTGCCCATAGCAACGCCCTGCACCTGGAGGTAGTGGGAGTCTTTGTATAAAAACACATTGTGATGTAAGATATATTCCAGCATCTGTAAAATGAACATATTGTATTTCCATTCATGTGTAGATTCTTGCTGCAGAACTCGACTAATGGTTGCCATTCCCAGGTGGTGAGGAATACTGTTGTATAATGAGTCTACATCTATGGTAACAAGGAAGGCCGATTCTGGAATAGTTAAATTGTCCAGCATTTTTAATAGGCCTATGGTGTCCTTGACATATGAAGCCAGATTTACCACATATGGTCTAAGATGCTGGTCAATTACTTTGCTAATTCCCTCTGAGATAGAACCATTGCCAGAGATAATTGGTCTTCCTGGGGGATTCGATTTGTTTTTATGCACTTTTGGAAGTGCATAAAAAGTTGGCGTAAGTGGGTGTTTGACTCTAATAAATTCCCAAAGATCCTGTATAATTATTCCCTCTCGGAAAGCCTCATCCACAAGGGAATAAAATCTATCATAGAATTGGCTTACAACCGAGGGGGAAATTTTTTTGTAACATTGAGTATTATAGAGAATTTTAAGGCACATGTTTTCATGCATGGAATTATCCATAAGAACTACGTTGCCTCCTTTGTCAGATGCTTTCACCGTTATATCAGTGTTATTTTTTAAGATTCTCAAAGCTAGCCTTTGTTCAGCATTAAGGTTCCCAAATTCTGAATTTAATTTAAGAGTTTTTATCTCTCTCGTGATTTGTTGTACAAATAGAGCTATTGCTGGATTGGTATTAAGGGGTGGAAATCTATGTGATTTCTTTTTTAGTTTTTGTGACTTGTGTCACCCATTCTCACCAATGGCTTCACTACCCTAGAGGAATACCATCTTTTTATTGGAACACACTTGTATGGTCTTGTATCATGAATGTGCAATATACAACAATATGATGCATATCTTTGGAAATGTTTACATTATGTGATTCATATTTTAAAGATTTTTTTGTACACAATAAAATATGTTTTTTATGAAAAATTACAACATTCCAAATCACTATTTTCATTGCCTTAAAAATCCCTTTGCTATTTGAGGTTTCTTTCCTTTTTTACTGAAATATGGGATGTGGCAATTACACACAGGCTTGATGGGGTATACTCTATTTTGTATATTCAGGGTGGACAATACACCCAACCTCATTAATATATACCCACCAACTCTGATGTGGACCCAGTAGGTGTAACTTAGTTACATAATTACAGCATTACTAAATCTTTTTTTAAGAAGGTTTTTGCAGCCTGATTAGGGACAGGTATGTGAAGACAATTTAGAATTGATTATATGCGTTTTTTGACTAATTTGTAAAACATTGTGACATTGTGCTTTGTCGTCCGAATTGCAGGGATGGGAGATTTGCAGGGCGAGGGATGGGAGGACTTAATGTCCAGTATACAATCCAACTATCAAATCAATGAACAAATTCAGTCAGATCTTTCAGCCTTGTTTTTCAATCTAACCAAAATATTAGAAAATAAATCAGCATTACATTGGCATATACATTCCCTGGATAGATACATCAGGGAGAATATAAACTCGGTGGGTCTAAGAGTTCAAATCTTTCCAATTTTGGATCATGCCTCTAATGACTTGAAGAAAAACTGGGAAAGTAAACTCAATGAATGCTCAAAAAATCTCATAATATTGTTACAAAGTGAATACAAACAACAATTAGAAAAATTAGATGTTGATGTTGATCTACTGTATGCCCAACTTGCACACCTTAAGACTCATAAAGAGTATGGCATACATGAGAAAAAACTTAAAGAACATCTAGAAGAATTTGGTAAAACCATACTATTAAAAAAGGAGAGGAAATATTGGAGGGATAAAAATGCCTTCAGGGGAGGTAGAGCATACAAGTGCAGCACAAACAAGAGAAATCAGAACAGATATCCAAAATCAGGGAATAGTGTTGAGCGAACCCGGACTGTAACGTTCGGGTCCGTACCGAACTTTCGGGTGTCCGGAACCCGGATCCGAACATTTCAAAAAACGTTCGGGTTCTGGTATTTTACTCCACGTGTTGAGAAGCTGCAGGGCAGCCAATCAACAAGCGTTTCACTGGTTTGCCCTTAGAAGCCATCACAGCCATGCCTACTAATGGCATGGCTGTGATTGGCCAGTGCATCATGTGACCCAGCCTCTTTATAAGCTGGAGTCACTTGATGCTGCAGTCACATGCTCTTGGGTTAGCTGTAGGGAGAGGTAGCTAACGGCGTCAGGGAGAGATTAGAGACATTTAACAACATCTGATCCTGCATCCTGAGATAGATTACTATAGGACAGATAGCAGAAATTTGAGATTTCACATACTGCTGCTTTGAGTTGCAGATCAAACTCTGCATAAAACAACGATCGCTACGATCGTGCTCAACGATCAGATTGTTGGAGGAATTTGAGATTTCAAATACTGCTGCTTAGAGTTGGAGATTGCAGAATAAACTCTGCCTAACGCAACGATCGTTACAATCGCACACAACGATCAGATTGTTGGAGTAATTTGAGATTTTACATACTGCTGCTTTGAGGCACACATTGCAGATCAAACCCTGCCTAACACAACGATCGTTACGTTCGTACACCACTATCAGATTGTGGGATCCTACACAACGATCAGATTGTGGGAGTAATTTGAGATTTCACATACTGCTGCTTTGAGCGATCTGACTACACTAGGTAGAGGCTTCTGCTTAGAGGCGTTAGAGGTTGAGATTCGTCGTCATAAACTTTAGAGTTTAAGGAGGTTGTTAGACTAGCAACTCGTGCTAGCATCGCTAGCAACAAAATACGTCTCAAACTAGACGTTGAGTTTCGTCG
>BLSH010236109.1:40720-63583 GCA_018402905.1 Glandirana rugosa | reverse complement strand
CCCCCCCCCCCCCCCCCAGAGGTAGTTTTGACCTACACGGTACATTGCTTTAAAAAAGGCCTGGATTCTTTCCTTAATGTAAATAATATAACTGGGTACTAACATTTTTAGGTAAAGTTGATCCAGGGTGAATCAGATTGCCTCTCGTGGGATCAGGAAGGAATTTTTTCCCCCGCTATAGCAAATTGGATTACGCTTTGCTGGGGGGTTTTTGCCTTCCTCTGGATCAACTGTGGGTGAAGGATTGTATAAGGGATTGTATGGTTATATATAATTTTTCTGTTTTTTTTTTTGGTTGAACTAGATGGACTTGTGTCTTTTTTCAACGTGACTAACTATGTAACTATGTAACAACAAATGTCCTCCGATGGTGAAAGTTACAGTAGCATGTAGTTTTCATTCTTCAGCAAGGGGTGGAAATCAGACGTCTCTCCGCCCTTAATATAAGCTTCTCTGACATTCTAACAGGTTTAGCTGTTGCTAATTGTTTCAGCAGGTGCTGATTACTTCCCCATTCAACACTGCCACACCCAGGTAGAACCTACCGTGTCACCTGACCCCTTGCTGAAGAAGTCATGCTTATTGACGTAACGCGTACAGGGGGAAGGAGTCTAAGTTACTGACGTCATCCCGCGGCCATTCCGGTGTGCGAAGTGTGTACAGAGAGATGTTTCTGCCTGTCAAGTTTGCACTACTTTAAAGTGCCATGCTTTGTTGTGATCGAGAGAGATTGCTGAGGACTTGTACAAGGCAGACAGAGGACCAGCCCAACTGAGAGATTTCCTATTTACCACAGAGAAGGAATACTTGATCTGACCCGCTGGTAAAACAGGGGTCAGAGACTGAGGTGAGCAGCCAGGTGCACTGGTAGTGGAGAGCATAGTCACTTTATATGCATTTGAAGCACTTTATGTGGTGAAGAAAAAAAGGACAACCATTGCAATTGATTATATGAACTTTTACCATATATTTTGTAAACATATTTTTTCTACTTTTTCACTTTTTTGAATTGTTTGATATTCACTATATGAATTTGGGACGATTGTTATGAGGTTTTGAATGAAGTAATTAAAGCGTTTGTTAAGGCACTTGTATAAAAAGTTCCCATCCGCTCTGGATTATTAAAGAAGTTGCCCTGCGTCTGTGTTATAAAATATATATACTTCTCTGTATAGATAACACACCTTCTTACTAGGATCATTTGTCGTTTTTGTGCTTTTCTCTCTCAGTTCAGAGTTCCTGAGGGTGGGGCTGAGCACTGCTGCTGACATCAGCTGAAGAGAGAGAGCCGTGCTGTGTTACCTGTATAGATAAGAATATTTATGATATAAATAACACTGACACAGGGAACTTATTCTTCTAATATAGAGGAAATAGGATATTTTAGAGTTAATTATGAGAGCAGAGATGAGAAGCTACGAGAGGAAGAGGGAGAGGGGAGGAGGGGGGAGTTGAAGACAGGCACACAGGAGATAGGAGAGCTGGGAGTGACATAGCCTGCATAGACCACGGGGCTCTCAAGATAAGCTATATACAAGGGGAGTCAGTACACAGGGGGGAAGTCATAACCTGGCATTATCAAACAGGTATTTTAGGGAATACAGAGGGATAATTTAAAAAGCAAAAGCACCATGCTGCTAATTGCACATTAAAGAGACGGGAGCAGCAATTTATTTTTTGGGTTCACAAACGCTTTAATTGAACTTGATATTAGCAGCGCAGTGTTACTTTAACTGACAATTGCGCGGTTGTGCGACGCTTTACCCAAACAAGATTGAAGTCCTTTTTTCCCACAAATAAAGCTTTCTTTTGGTGGTATTTGATTATCTCTGCGGTTTTTATTTTTTGCGCTATAAACAAAAAAAGAGCAACAATTTTGAAAAAAAACAATATTTTTTACTTTCTGCTATAAACCATATGCAATAAAAATATGTAAAAAATTAAATTTCTTCATTAGTTTAGGCCAATATGTATTTTGCTACATATTTTTGGCAAAAAAATCCCAATTAGCATATATTGATTGGTTTGCGCAAAAGTTATCTACAAACTATGGGACAGATTTAGGGACTTTTTATTATTTTTTATTTTTTTTACTATTATTGCCAGTGATCAGCGATTTTTAGCGGGACTGCGACATTGCGGTAGACAAATTGGACACTAAGTGACACTTTTTGGGGACCAGTGACACCAATACAGTGATCAGTGCTAAAAAAAAATGCACTTAGGCTGTATAAATGGCACTGGCGGAGAAGGGGTTAACATCAGGGGCAATCAAAGGCTTAAATGTGTTGCCTATGTGTGCTTTCTAACTGTGTGGGGGGTGCTGACACTAGACAAAGAGAGAGATCAGTGTTCCTGATCAGTAGGAATCACAGATCTCTATCTTCAACTGTGACAGAATGACGGCCTGCCTTGTTTAAATAGGCAGACTGCCATTCTGTCATTCTCCCGAACAATCACAGATGGGCGGCAGCATGCACGCCCCAGACCAGGAAGTGCGAACAATGTACAAGTACATGTACAGGTTTCACGCAGCCAGGCCGCCCTGTCACAATAAATGTGCAGTGGGCGGTCTGGAACTGGTTAATAAAAAAATATCGTGCTGCGACACATCATTATAAGTACATCTGCACTTACAGTTTTCTCTTAGTCCTTTTGCAAAGTTCCACAAATACCTGTTGATTCTACCAGTAAGTCCGCCTAATACAACTTCCTGTGATGGTATCACAAGGATGCTGCACTGCTCTTGATGCTCCCGCTCTAAAGCCTCGTACACACGAGTCGATGATCGTATACAACAGGTCGTACGAATGACCGTTGTATATGAAATCGATCGCTAGTACGCGCGATTAGAACAGCCGACGTACGACGGTCGTACAACGGGAGTTGTATGAGCAAACTAGAAAACTTGGTAGTACCAACAAGCGGTCATACGACCGTTGTATCGTGTGTACAGAGAAGTTGGGCCAACAAGTTGTATTGTGCAAAACATGCATGCTCAGAAGTCAGGAACGGCCGGATGATAATTACATGCACCTGAACTTTCTCTTTATACGTTTGCTACGTTCAGCTTGGTCGTACGATCGTGTAGTGCAGTCAGTATGCTAGATAAAACAGCCAACATACAATTTGGTCCGTTCGGTCGTATGACCGTTGAACCGTGTGTACGAGGCTTTATGTAGGCTGTGTATGCCTACACTATAATGTGATGAAAAGTTTTTGCAGGGGGCATGGCTATCAGCCCATAGTTTGTCAATCAGCACCTGGCCACACCTAGCCCTGCCCACAGCTCCCTGGATGGACAGCACTGTTTTTTTTTGCTGAAACCCTCCCACTGTGAGCTGCAGTGTCTGCAAGGGGGACCATTGGATACACAAATGGAGGACCTGGCTCAATCCGGGAAGGTAAAGAACAATTTTCCCATTAGTTTATGAGACTTCTGAATTGCATAGTTACTAGATTTGGGACTTGTTTAGACTGTCATACAGACATACAGGAGCCTTTTATTGTACTTTACGCTCCATTCAGAGACAGCATCAGCAGCAAAGAGTCGCTGGAAACTATTTTAAAATCTACTTTGAAAAGTTGGCAAGTTATTGCATTCTGTTTTTAGTGCTGTGCAGAGCTAGTCTGTATCTAGATGTCAGATGACTTATAGTAGACCCACAGCCTTGATGTTAAATCATATGCAGCCGCAGCAAGAACCATAATTACTAGTAACAGAATAAAGGTCAGGCCCAGCTTTTGTTACTCTAGATCTACTGAGATAGAGGTGACTACCGCCACAGACCCTGCAGAGTGGGCGACTATGAGAGCAGCGGTGTGCCATCCGCTTCCAAACTGTATTTTGCTCTCCAGTCAGGAGCAGAGTGACATTGGCCCGGTCTGTCATTCTGGGGACTCTGCCAGGACGATGTTGTCAAGCATTTAAAGCCAAAATACATGGGAATGGAGCTAAATGTAGGCAATAAATAGAACAAAATCTGTTCCACAAATGTGCTCATTGTTTATATGATAGAATAAAAAAATAATATAAGTATGTAATATATACTGTGTATATGTATATATATATGTATATACAGTATCTCACAAAAGTATCTCATTTTTCTGTAAATATTTTATTATATCTTTTCATGTGACAACACTGAAGAAATTACACTTTGCTACAATGTAAAGTAGTGAGTGTACAGCTTGTACAACAGTGTAAATTTGCTGTCCCCTCAAAATAACTCAACAGGCAGCCATTAATGGCAACAAACGTGAGTACACCCCTACATAAAAATGTCCAAATTGGGCCCAGTGTCAATATTTTGTGTGGCCACCATTATTTTTCAGCACTGCCTTAACCCTTTTGGGCATGGAGTTCACCAGAGCTTGACAGGTTGTCACTGGAGTCCTCTTCCACTCCTCCATGAAGACATCACTGAGCTGGTGGATGGAGATCTTGAGCTCCTCCACCTTTCATTTGAGGATGCTCAATAGGGTTTAGGTCTGGAGACATGCTTGTCCAGTCCATCATCTTTACCCTCAGCTTCTTTAGCAAGGCAGTGATCATCTTGGAGGTGTGTTTGGGGTCGTTATCATGTTGGAATATTGCCCGGCGGCCCAGTCTCTGAAGGGAGGGGATCATGCTCTGCTTCAGTATGTCACAGTACATGTTGGCATTCATGGTTCCCTCAATGAAATGTAGCAGCCCCGGACAATGACACTCCCACCACCATGCTTGACTGTAGGCAAGACACACTTGTCTTTGTACTCCTCACCTGGTTGCTGCCACACACGCTTGACACCATCTGAACCAAATAAGTTCATCTTGGTCTCATCAGACCACAGGGCATGGTTCCAGTAGTCCATGTCCTTAGTCTGCTTGTCTTCAGCAAACTCTTTGCAGGCTTTCTTGTGCATCATCTTTAGAAGAGGCTTTCTTCTGGGACGACAGCCATGCAGATTAATTTGATGCAGTGTGCGCCGTATGGTCTGAGCACTGACAGACTGACCCGCCCACCCCTTCAACCTCTGCAGCAATGCTGGCAGCACTCTTACGTCTATTTCCCAAAGACAACCTCTGGATATGATGCTGAGCATGTGCACTCAACTTCTTTGGTTGACCATGGTGAGGCCTGTTCTGAGTGGAACCTGTCCTGTTAAACCGCTGTATGGTCTTAGCCACCGTACTGCAGCTCAGTTTCATGATCTTGGCAATCTTCTTATAGCCTAGGCCATCTTTATGTAGAGCAACAATTCTTTTTGAGAGTTCTTTTCCATGAGATGCCATGTTGAACTTCCAGTGACCAATATGACAGAGTGAGAGCGATCACAGCAAATTTAACACACCTGCTCCCCATTCACACCTGAGACCTTGTAACACTAATGAGTCACATGACACAGTTGAGGGAAAATGTCTAGTTGGGCCTAATTTGGACATTTTCACTTAGGGGTGTACTCACTTTTGTTGCCAACGGTTTAGACATTAATGGCTGTGTGTTGAGTTATTTTGAGGGGACAGCAAATTTACACTGTTATACAAGCTGTACACTCACTACTTTACATTGTAGCAAAGTGTCCTTTTCTTCAGTGTTGTCACATGAAAAGATAGAATAAAATATTTACAAAAATGTGAGGGGTGTACTCACTTTTGTGTAGATAGCCACAGTAAAGTGGACTGATGTATTACTGGTGACTACCGGGTGAAAATGAAAATCCTAATCTGGTTATTTCTATGCGGTTCAAGCCTTCATTTTCAGTTGTGGCTAAGGGGTACTTAAAAAAAATTATTTTCCACAAAGAGGTTTGTAGATTTTCTAAAACGATAATGAGGATAACAGAGTTCTTCTTTAACAACCATGTTATTAAGTAAATCCCCAGATGTCTAAACTGTGAGGCTATGAAGTAGGAGAATAATGAATATGTATTTTTCTATCTTTGGATTAAAAAAATCTTTTCGAGTCTCTTAGCAACAATTTTGCTTTTCATCATTCGTTAAACCAACAAAAGTCCTGCAGAAGATAGATCACTGCTGTTAATATATGTTCCACTGGCTCTGAGAAGAAGAAATGAGCACACTTAATCTCAGCTTTGTGAATTGGATTTATGGGTGGTCTTGGAAGAAGGGTTTAATTATTTTGTGGCTAGCAACTCTTAAACTGGCCATACACCATACAATTTTCTTCAATTCAATATCCTTTAGATTTACCTTCAACTATGTAGTACAAGGGCTTGCCTAATTACAAATTGAAAGTGTTTAGATTTGACCTCCTATTATATGGTTTTGGTAAATCTAAAGGAAATCTATAGAAGAAAATTGTATAATGTATGGCCAGCCTTAAGCCTCGTACACACGGTTCGACGATCGTACGACCGAACGGCTCAAATGGTATGTTGGCTGCTGCATCTCGTGTACTGACATGCACTAAGCGATCGTACGACCAAGCTGAATGTAGTGACAGTTTATGAACATATAAAGAGAAAGTTCAGGTGCATGTAATTAGTGTCCAGCCATTCCTGACTTCTGAGCATGTGTGTTTTGGACAATACAACTTGTTGGACCAACTTCTCTGTACACACGATACAACGGTCGTTTGCTCATACAAATTCTGTT
Organism: Glandirana rugosa; assembly: GCA_018402905.1. Lineage (NCBI taxonomy): Eukaryota > Metazoa > Chordata > Amphibia > Anura > Ranidae > Glandirana > Glandirana rugosa. Next base: position 56,985 of record BLSH010236109.1, on the reverse strand, counting down.
GTACGACCGTCGTATGTACGCTGCTCTAATCGCACGTACTAACGGTCGATTTAGCATACAGCGGTCATTCGTACGACCTGTTGTATACGATCGTCGACCCGTGTGTACGAGGCATTATTCTTGTTTGAAGATTCACTCTAAACATATTGAACATACAGTATGTCTTATTTAACCACTTCATCCCGGAATGTTTCCCCCCTTCATGACCAGGCCATTTTTTGGACACCTAATTGATACATTTGACACTTTATGGGGACCAATGACACTAATACAGTGATCAGTGCTAAAAAAAAAAATGCTAAAAAATGCACTGTCACTGTACTAATGACACTGGCAGGGAAAGGGTTAACATCGGGGTGATCAAAGGGTTAAGTTCTGCCTCTCCTGAGAATGATCAGCGGGTCCTGACAGACATCGCACCCACTTATTGGCTCCCGATGTGTCCAATCAGCGAGCGCCCCAGACCCTGTGCATGAAATCATGTACAGGTATGTGATTTTGCACAGGAGGGCCGCCCTGCCACAGTATATCTGTGTGGGGGGCGGTCCTTAACAGGTTAAAATAATTTAAAAGCTTGGTTCACCCAAAACTCATGAGTTTATTATATTTTTATGGTGACTTGAGAACACCCCAAGGTGGGCAAGGACATCCAACATGCAAGGTGGGCCAGGCATTATGATAGGAACATCACCCTGCTTAAAGTGGTTGTAAACCCTTACACTGTATATACCCAGTGAAGTGACTGGCCTCGGGTGATACACAGAGATGAAACAAATCTTCCTACGTGCTTATCTGCAGCTCTCTCTTCCCTACATCCATTCAAAGTGCAGAATTTACACAGGTTGCATAAGCTTTCAGAAAGCAGGGGGTGGGGAGCTGAAATGACACACTGCAGAGCTCAGTGATGAGAGCTGAGAGCTGATTGGACAGAAGGGATACACCCCCCTTCACACAGCCCACAGGTGTGCTGAGGCTGTGTGCTGGAGCTCCCTCCTCTTCCCTTGTCACCTTTTTACCTCTTGGTGTCATGAAAACTTGTCAGATGTGGCTCATGCAGATAGCAGGGGAATGAGGCAGCAGAGAGAAATCACGCTCAGTGCTCTGGATTGGGATAAATACACACTATAGAGGGATGTATTTTGTTCATATTTCGTGTCTGAGGTTTACAACAACTTTGAAATAAACCTGACCTGGCCTGAGATGTTTGTAAGGTATCAAAAGGGCTGACATATAGTACTTTGTGTACCTGTGTTAGCCTTTAACTCTGTCTCTGTGAGCCTCGTGGATTCTTGGTTATTATAAACACAAGCAACAATTATTATTGGGTAAACAAAAAGTTATAGCGCTCAACCTAAAAAAGTAACAATAGTTCTGAATCAAAAAACCATGATGTCAAATGTAAACTCATACAATAATGAATAGTGGTGTGAGACCCTTCATGAAGAATTCAAAAAAGTCAAAAAAAGTTAATTCAGAAAAATAACAAAACATTCAGTCCCAATGTGATGTGATATATATGTGGATAGAGTAAAAAATAGAGGTATATCCAGACACATAGGTAAAATCTTTACAGATTTGAGCCAGTTAAAAGTCCTGGGAAATATGAGGCCAGAAGCAAGAAAATGGGAAGACTTGAGAGGATCCTAACCCAAATAAATGGGAGGCTTACCGGACCAAAGTTGAATTGCGCTCAAGTGTGTCAAGGCAATCCGAGGAACTCCCCTTCTGGAAGCGCACATCACACAATCCTATAACGACCCAGGTTGGCCTTGCTTGAAAGACTAGCAGCCCCTCAATGACACGAAACGCGTTGGGAATTACCTACCCCAATCTGCTGCATTCTAATAACTGTTTTATTGGAATTTTTTATACGTTTTTTATACGTTTTATATCAATAAATATACCTCATCATTGGGGTTTTACACTATTTGGAGCCTTTTCTCCTCCTTTGGTACACCCCCAATTCTGGGATTGCCTGTGAGGAAGGGACCTTGGATGACAGATATCCTCCCTCCGTGGACGAAGACGTTATCCCTAAAGAGGAACAACCATTGAGGGGCTGCTAGTCTTTCAAGCAAGACCAACCTGGGTCGTTACAGGATTGTGTGACGTGCGCTTCCAGAAGGGGAGTTCCTCGGATTGCCTTGACACACTTGAGCGCAATTCAACTTTGGTCCGGTAAGCCTCCCATTTATTTGGGTTAGGATCCTCTCAAGTCTTCCCATTTTCTTGCTTCTGGCCTCATATTTCCCAGGACTTTTAACTGGCTCAAATCTGTAAAGATTTTACCTATGTGTCTGGATGAACCTCTATTTTTTACTCTATCCACATATATATCACATCACATTGGGACTGAATGTTTTGTTATTTTTCTGAATTGACTTTTTTTTACTTTTTTGAATTCTTCATGAAGGGTCTCACACCACTATTCATTATTGTATGAGTTTACATTTGACATCATGGTTTTTTGATTCAGAACTATTGTCACTTTTTTAGGTTGAGCGCTATAACTTTTTGTTTACTGAGTTTATTATCAACAGGTTTAGTTGTGGTTTGGCAGCTCACTGTATATATTTTTTGCTCACTTTTTAGTTATATTTGTATTGGTCTATAGTTAACAATTATTATTGGATTATGGATTCTTGGCCTTTGCTATATTTGTGGTCTTGATGTCTTCCCAAGTTAAGATTAATCGCCTTTTCCCACTGATGTCCACAATTTTCATTAAACTGTCAGATGTCAAAGCTTCTACAGACCGGATGAGATTTTCCAGTTGAATGACAAGGGCAAGGCTGAGTCAAGAGGCTTGATGCTGTGTTGGACAGAAGATAAGATGCCATGTCCAACTTGAACCTAGGATCCAATGGGAATCAAAGGGCTCAAAATGGAAACTAGCTCAAGCACTACCTTCAAACATGACCAACCTACAAAATACTCTTAATGAGCTATTAACCACTTCAGCCCCGGAAGGATTTCACACTTAAGGACCAGAGCACTTTTTGCGATTCGGCACTGCGACGCTTTAACTGACATTTGCACGGTCGTGCGGCGTTGTACCTAAACAAAATTTGCGTCCTTTTTTTCCCACAAATAGAGCTTTCTTTTGGTGGTATTTGATCACCGCTGCATCATTTCTGATCGCCGCTATAAACAAAAGAAGAGCGACAATTTTGCAAAAAAAAAACAAATTTCTTACTTTTTGCTAAAATACAAATTCAAAAAAAATATATAAAAAACATTTTTTTTCAACGGTTTTGCCCAATTTATATTCTTTCTCATATTTGTGATTAAAAAAATCGCAATCAGTGTTTATTGATTGGTTTGCGCAAAAGTTGCCATGTTTACGGATGATGAGAATTCATTTCTGGGGTTTTTATTTTTTACTAGTGTAGCGCCCTCCTAGTTTGGGTACTAGTGAATGTATATAGTTTTTGGCTCTGTCTGCTTAACAGAGGAGCTGACAGGTAAATTTACATGCTGTCTGCTTATCAGGGAGCCTGATTTAAGTAAGGTCTGCTCTATGTGCTCTGGTGCTGTTTCATATGGTCTGGAGGTATTTTACCCTGTCCAGTAGTATGGGTCCCTATTGGACAGAGGGGAAAAGCCTCAGCCAGTAACAGCAGGTGTATTTGGAGGTGGTTCTGACCAGCTAGCAGGGGAGTGGTGACCCACTGCATCTTGGGTGAACACCTTCATATAAAAAGGAGCACATGGGCTCAAGGTTAGGAGTCCCAGCCCACCCAAGCTTGAGGGGTGAGGCGTATGTACAGCTCTTGGCTGCTAGGCCCAAAAGCCTATCCAGGAGGCTGCTAGGCCTAATCGAGGCCTATCCGGATGATGAAGCTGCAACCCACAGTTCCATAGAAGCTGACAGAGGGAGGATGTCTCTGGATTCGGTCTGATACTGCAGTGGCAAAGTGTCGCTTGGAGGTTGGCAGAAAGGGCTAACGACTGTCCCAGGACATGGTGTGAGTACAGATCTGTGAGAGAATCCCTGAGACTGTGTGCTAGAATTTCCCCCTGCTCTCATATCAGCTTAATTGGGTGTGCCAGCTAGAAAGGAGACACTGGAGAGTGTCTTGAAGAACAGAGTCCAGCTTCTGACCTTATTGTTTAACAAGGGACCTGTTCTGCTATAGTCAGCCTGCCATAGAGTGTATTGGTAGTCTGCTACACTGAGTTAGAAAGGAGACCCTGGCTAGTGTCTTGAAGAAACAAAGTCTGGCATGTCCTTTGTTGCTTAAAGATGGACTTGTTTCACTGGAGTCAGTCTGCTGTGTGAAGCCACTGATTGCCTGCTGTACAGAACCTAGGGAGAATTTGCCCTCAGTTACATTCAGTTACTTGGAGTATCTCATACATATCCTTCTCCTATCCAAGTTCAACAAATAAAGCATTGAAAATTCATCCCCTAGACTGGTCATTGGAAACAAGCAAGATTGTGTGTGCACCTGGCTGTGTGAAAATACCATAGTGACTGGCTGAAAGAATATTCAGTGGGAGGCTCGGGAAAATACAAATTTCATTAGCAGCTCCTTCGGGTGTACCGTTACACTAGTAATGACGTCGATCTGCGATTTTTAGCGGTACTGCGATATTGTGGCGGACATGTCGGACCATTTTGACACTTTTTTGGGACCATTGGAATTTATACAGCGATCAGTGCTATAAAAATGCACTGATTACTGTGTAAATGCCATTGGCAGTGAAGGGGTTAACCTGCAGGCGGCGCTCTAAGGGTTAACTGTTTTCCCTGGGTGTGTTCTAACTGTATTAGTGTTTGACTGGCAGGGGGAGGGGAGTGATCACGGCTTCCATATAGAGGAAGGCTGTGATCACAGCCCTTCCCCCCTCACAGAACGGAGATCCGTGTTTACATGCACGGATCTCCGTTCTTTCACTGTGGGGGGGGCATCGTGGGTAGCCAGCGGAGATCGAGTCCGCCCTACCCACTCCCTGCCCCCCCCCAGACACAGTGAGCGCACCTGCGCTCACAGTGCGCGATCTGGCAGCCGCCGTCATATGACAGCGATTTACCTAATAGAGCCATCTTGTCGCCATCAACCTGCGGTTGGCGGTCGGCAAGTGGTTAAGATGGATTAATGTTAAAGTGATTGTTAAAGTGATTGTAAATGACCACCTTGTAAAACATTCCATTTGGTTTAAAATAGACTTGAAAAGCAAAACATTTGTGTATAGATATTAAAGGAGTTGTAAAGGCAGAAGGTTTTCTTTATCTTAAAGCAGAGTTCCACCCACATTTTTCAATCCTCACCATGCAGCACTAATGTGCATCCTTAAAATTAATTGGAAATGTATTTATTTTCTTTCTGTTCACTTACCTGATTTATTCCTATATCTAATTACACTTCCTCTTTTAGCAGCGTACGTTATTTCCAGATTTGCATTGGCTTCTGGGAGATCTTGGCCAGCTTGGTATGGCACTGCTCTCATTTTGCATTGGCGTCTATGGGAAATCTTCGTCAGCTTGGCATGGCACTTCTCCCATTTTGCATAGGCGTCTATGGAAAATATTGTGCCATGCCACGCTGACCAAGATTGCACCACATTGCACATGCACGAGATCGACAGTTGCATGCTGGGTACCCAGCATGCACAGAATCCAGGAAGAAGGACACTGCGGCTTCAGATGCCCACACTGGAGATGGCCGCGCCGTGCAAGAACTTCACAAAGTAAGAGAAAGATACTGCACAAATAGTAAATGGGCATCGTTTACAGCAAACCTTTGTTATATTGCAAAAGGCATGAGTATTCTAGGGGTATTTTTTATCTTAAATGTCATATTTCGGCCGGAACTCTGCTTTAATTTATTCTATGCATTAAGATAGAAAACCTTCTATATGTAGCACCCCCTAATTACTTAAAAGGGTCTTAGTCTAGCCTACTGGACTCTCCTCCTGATTGGCTGAGACACAGCAGCATTGGCTCCTGCGGTTGTCAATCAAAGTCAGCTAGCCAATCAGGGGAGAGAGGGGGTGGCTCCATGTCTGAATGGATACATGGAGCTCTGACTCGGCTCGGGTGCCCCCATAGCAAGCTGCTTGCTGTGGGGACACTGAACAGGGTTGAAAGGCCACGAGAGCAGAAGAGGGACCCGAGAAGAGGAGGATCCAGGAGATACACTATATAATTTAATATGTGCTAACAAAATCTGCGCTTGTGGATAAATTAAATAATGATAATACATCCAGTGATTCCTGAAGAGAAATCAATCCAGGAGTCAATGCATGTATAAGAGGCTGCTGCTACACAAGTGAAAACTCATGAACAACGTGAAAACATAAATCACAGCGCCACCTTCTAATAATAGTGCCAAATTGACATAATAAGTGAATGTGATTCACATTTCAGATAGTGTAATACATCAATAATCAAACAGTCCATAAATAAGAAAAAGTGCTCCGTGCTCAATCAAGTGCCAATCATACAACGTGGTGACAATCCCCCGTTGTGACCCCACTCACCAGAACAAATGGATCCCCAGCTTTTCAGTCTGGGGATCAAACAAGCCAAGTCCTGGTGCTGGTCAGATGGATATGAGGGTGATGGTGACGAGACCCCTGCTTTAATCAGGACTCAATTCCAGAGCCTTAAGATCCTCATGAAGTTGGATAAAAGAAGAAAAAAATGGCTTCCATAGTGAAATACCGTTTAAAAAGATTTATTGGGCGCAAAAACAAAGATCGCACTTACAGGAAGTTGGTTAAAAACTCGCATGGGTGTGCTCATGTGGGTGTACAGCGTGGCGTGGTCTCCAACTTGCGGCGTGCGTTCCACCACCGGCAGGATGTGACGTCAACGGATACGGGGAGCCGGAAATGACGTCAACGCGTTTCGCTTTCAATCAAGCGTCATCACGGACAATTTCCTAAGCCCACCATTCCCCTTTTAAATGTCTGGAGAATCGCCACACCCACCTATTGCACCAAAAAGAATATTGTTCGGGCCAATTTATAAAGGCAATCTCCCCCGTATCAGAGACCTTTACACATCTCCCCCTAGTGGTGGATTACAAAAATGCCGCTGGCAACCCCACATGAGAATACAAGCCCCATGCCATATAAATCATAAAAACAACATAAATCCTTTATACATAAAATAAACATCGGACAAATAAACTATGCTAAATTAACAATGAACTAAACTAAAAAAGATTAAATTTATAAATTAAATAATAAAAAATATAAATATATTCAATGGAAAATATAAAAAATATAAAAATTCTTTATACCTTACTAAAAAATACACAATGGGGCCCTTTCAATGTATAAAATATAAAACATATAAAAACATACTGTTATAAAAATGAAAGAATTCTTTCATTTTTATAACAGTATGTTTTTATATGTTTTATATTTTATACATTGAAAGGGCCCCATTGTGTATTTTTTAGTAAGGTATAAAGAATTTTTATATTTTTTATATTTTCCATTGAATATATTTATATTTTTTATTATTTAATTTATAAATTTAATCTTTTTTAGTTTAGTTCATTGTTAATTTAGTATAGTTTATTTGTCCGATGTTTATTTTATGTATAAAGGATTTATGTTGTTTTTATGATTTATATGGCATGGGGCTTGTATTCTCATGTGGGGTTGCCAGCGGCATTTTTGTAATCCACCACTAGGGGGAGATGTGTAAAGGTCTCTGATACGGGGGAGATTGCCTTTATAAATTGGCCCGAACAATATTCTTTTTGGTGCAATAGGTGGGTGTGGCGATTCTCCAGACGTTTAAAAGGGGAATGGTGGGCTTAGGAAATTGTCCGTGATGACGCTTGATTGAAAGCGAAACGCGTTGACGTCATTTCCGGCTCCCCGTATCCGTTGACGTCACATCCTGCCGGTGGTGGAACGCACACCGCAAGTTGGAGACCACGCCACGCTGTACACCCACATGAGCACACCCATGCGAGTTTTTAACCAACTTCCTGTAAGTGCGATCTTTGTTTTTGCGCCCAATAAATCTTTTTAAACGGTATTTCACTATGGAAGCCATTTTTTTCTTCTTTTATCCAACTTCATGAGGATCTTAAGGCTCTGGAATTGAGTCCTGATTAAAGCAGGGGTCTCGTCACCATCACCCTCATATCCATCTGACCAGCACCAGGACTTGGCTTGTTTGATCCCCAGACTGAAAAGCTGGGGATCCATTTGTTCTGGTGAGTGGGGTCACAACGGGGGATTGTCACCGAGCACCACGTTGTATGATTGGCACTTGATTGAGCACGGAGCACTTTTTCTTATTTATGGACTTTTTGATTATTGATGTATTACACTATCTGAAATGTGAATCACATTCACTTATTATGTCAATTTGGCACTATTATTAGAAGGTGGCGCTGCGATTTATGTTTTCACTATATCATTTAGCAATTGAACTATAGCTATGGCTTTTATATTATTCTCCCTGATCTAGCATAAAGAGTTCTTAGGTGGTAAAACAATACCAAGCAATAGCCCTGAGTATATGATTGGGGAGAAGATGGGTAGATGTAGTTGCAGTTCTCCTGTCTTGAAATATCCAAGCAATCTTCGGCCGACAATAAGAATTAGGTACCTATGAATACTGTGTCCTTTTAATCAGTAAGATGAGGCACAAATAGGTTAAATTCCACTGACTTCTTAAATAAGATTAATCACAACTTCTATCCAGTATGAATAAACTGTATTCCAAGAGTCAATAAAGATATGCTGCAAAGACGGTATGTGTACTCTTATATATGGGCACTGAGCTGCTCACCGGTTCCAAGGGCCTGTATGAAGGAAACAATCCGTCGATGATGCTGGGAATGCTGGAATCGTTACTTCATGTAGACTGTTTGCTCCTGGGAGGTGTAAAGCATCCGCTGCACTCCTTGCAGCTCTCCTGATCAATAGATAAGACTGTTGCAGTAGCCGATGCAGCTTCCATCCAGACAAAGATGAGCTTCGGATAGTTCCGTTGTTCCCTCACTGTATTGCTGAAGAGCGAACACTAGCTGTGTCACCTGCAGATGATTTCAGTCGACTGGAACACTTTGCTTAGGCCACAGGCCTAAATCTGATGGCAGCAGCATGCAGGGTTCCTCTCTGATCGATCACGCTATCCCAAGAGGCTGTTGTTAGCTTCTCCTTCCCCTTAAATAGGTCTTCTATAATGCATTGCGCCTCCCAGAAGTCCTCAGCACAGCACAGTCTGATGGGAAATGGAGTCCTTCTCATTAAGAGTCTGCTGATTATTTCCTTGTTAGACACTACAACTCCCACAAAGCATTATCCTGGCTGCAATTACAGTCTTTGCCAAAAGCAAGCACTAGAGGGAGTTCCCATGTTAAGCAATGAACACCATTGTCTGTATGCCAGAGAAATATTTCGGAACTCCTGGCTACATTTAGATATGGAAAATTGGGGGAGTTAAAACAAACTAACAAAAATGATGTCAGTAATGTATATCATTTAAAATAATCACATTTTGTTGCTTTGCAGCCTGAAATGAAGACAGACACAGTTTTTGTCTTATCCAGCTGCATTTACTAGTGCAACTTATAACATCCAAGTTAACCAGTTCCACACCACGCGCAGTATATTTACCGCGGCAGTGTGGACTTGTACCGCGAATCGCCGTAAATAAGCGGCGATTGCGGGCACAGCTAGGGGGCGCGGTTGCGGCGGTCCCATTCATTGCAGGACCGTTCAGTCGACAGGAATTGACCAATGGATTTTGGTCTATTCCTGTTGATCGTCCGGCGAATGGGATTCCTTCCTCTGCCTGTGAAATGTAAACACAGGCAGGGGAAGTGATGTCATCTCCCCTCTCTGCTTTCTTTTCCGTTGCAGAGAGGAGAGAGAGACATCTAAAAACGTGAGTTGCACCAACAGCACACTGACACCAGTTCACATAGGCACATTTAACCCTTTGATCACCCCCTGATCGCCCCCCAGTTAACCCCTTTACTCCCTGTCACAGTGTCTGATTTTTACAGATCGCTGTACTTGTGACCCTTGTGACATTAAATCAGTGTTAGGGTAGGTTACTAGTAGGCCTAGGTAGGTGAAAATACAACCTTGCCCCCCAATAAAGGTTTTAACCCCTTGATTGCCCCCTGTCACCTGTGATCACTGTATAAGTGTCACGGGTGTTGCTAGCTAGCTAGATAGTTTTTTCCCCATCTGATTACTCGCCGTATATTATTTTATTTACCTTTTATAGGTTTTAACCCCCGATCGCCCGGCAGTGACCCCAGTTAGGTTTTAGCATGCGTTAGGGTCAGTGTAAACACCAGGCAGGGCCAGTTAGTTAGGTACTCTGACACTCACACACACATTAGGTAGGTGTTAGATACTATTGCAGTATCTGATCAGATCAATATCTGCGATCTGATCAGATATATATTAGCGTCCCCACTAGTCTAGTGTTCTAAAAAAAGGCAGTGTTAGCGGGATCAGCCCAGATAACTGCTAACACCTGCGTTTAGCCTCTCTGCCCAGCCCACCCAAGTGCAGGATCAATAGACGCTGTCACTTACAAAACACAACACACATATCTGCAGCCTTCGCAGAGATCACGCCCGATCCCTGCAAATTCTGACAGTGATTTTGGTAGCGACTTGACACAGGCACTGACAACCAGGTGCACTTTATTGCCTGTGAGTCTCACTAGTGTACCTATAAATTTAGAGGCCATGTCTAATCCAAGGTATACTGGTGATGAGGCCTACGCGATTGTGAGTATGACAGATGAGAGCGATGGGGAAGCCTCATTGTCAGATTCAGACTCACCAATCGAGTTAGTATTCGACAGCGGCTCCATGACAGATAGTTCTGAAGACTGGGTGGTCCCTGCTAAGGTCAGGTGTACCAGATCCTGTTTAGCTGTTGCTTAGGTGCAAGAACCGCAGGGCTCTCGTATGGAGCAGAGAGCCAGTACTAGCGCCGCTACTCCTTCTGGTGACCTGGCAAGCACCAGCGGCCTAGTACATCCTGGTCAAACAACCAGCACTGCAGTAACACTTGGTGACGTGGCGAGTCCCATAAGTGCAGTTCAAGCTGGTGTGGCTAGCACAAGTAATGCCCCGCAGCCACGAAGACCAAGAACACAGGCCCGCAGAGCCCATAGTGCCCTTCCTGATGCGCTTGCAAACCCTGATTGGCAACCCATCACTGATGCAGCGCCCGTACTTCCCCCATTCACTGCCCAACCCGGAATTCAGGTGAATACATTTGATTTTAGGGCCATAGATTTTTTTTTCGCTGTATTTCACTGAAGATCTGTATAGATCTATTGTGGACCAAAGCAATTTATATGCTGGTCAATACATCGCCGCTGATCCCCATTTGTCACTTGCCAGAAATTGGAAATCAATTACGGTTTCCAAATTTAAGACCTTTCTGGGCCTTACCCTCAACATGGGCATACATAAACTTCCTGAATTACGGCTATATTGGTCCACTGACTCAATTCATCACATGTATGTCTACTCTGCTTCCATGGCCATGACATGATATGAGCAGATTCTGTGGTTCATGCACTTCAGTGACAATCAACTCGATCGTCCATATGGAGACTCTGAATTTGACCGGCTCTACAAAATTCGGCCCCTCATAAACCACTTCAACCAGATGTTCGCAGCACATTTTATTCCCAACCAAGTTGTGTGTGTGGACGAGTCCCTGATTAAATTTGATGGCCGTCTTGTTTTCAAACAGTACGCCCCCAACAAGCGTGCCAGATACGGGGTCAAGATGTATAAGCTCTGTGACAGGGCCACAGGCTATACATGTAGTTTTATGGTTTATGAGGGCCAAGATAGCCACGTAGAGCCGGAAGGATGCCCAGACTACATGAGTGCTGGCAAAATTGTGTGGAGCTTGGTGTCACCCTTATTCGGAAAGGGGTACCATTTGTACGTGGACAATTACTACACAGGCGTGCCACTTTTTAGTCACTTACTTGATCACCAAATTGGCGTATGTGGCACCGTGCGACCTAATCGCCGGGGCTTCCCCCAACGGCTGGTAGATTCCCTTAGTCTGGGTGAGAGCCTGCTTGAGATGTGGTAATTTGCTTGCGATGAAGTGGAGGGATACAAAGAATGTTTTCGTTCTTTCCTCCCTTCATGCAGACACGGCTGTCCAAATTAGAACGGCGACTGGTGTTGTGGAGAAACCCCTCTGTGTCCACCAATATACCTTAATATGGGAGGGGTGGACCTCAATGACCAGTTATTGGCACCGTACTTAATTGCCCGTAAGTTCAGACGCTGGTACAAAAAAGTGTCTCTTTACTTATTTCAATTGGCTTTGCTGAACGCTTTTGTGCTACACAAAGCATCAGGACGGACTGGACCTCTCCTGCAATTCCAGGAAGAGATCATCAGAGCCCTTCTGTATCCAGATGGTTCTGCACTCCATGTTCCCAATCCTCATACAGTGAGCTGGCTGCATGGACGGCATTATCCACATGCCATTCCTGGTACCCCTACCCAACGATACCCCCAAAAAAGATGTTGTGTCTGCCGACGAAACGGATACAGGCGTGACACCCGATATTATTGCCCCACCTGTTTAGACCAGCCTGGTCTCTGCATCGGTCACTGTTTTGAGCGCTACCATTCATTAGTTGAGTATTAGCGTAGGGAACAGCACTACACAGAAATAGGACACACTTTCACAGGGTCTCCAAAGATGTCACCGCATTTTTTGTAGACCCTAACCTTTACTGTTCATTGTTCGTTGTTATAAAAAAAAAAAGCGTACCAAAAAAAAAAAAAAAGTTATAAAAAACAAAAAAATTTAAAAAAATAAAAACCAAAAACAGTTGTACGTTTCTTGTTTTTCTATCTTCATTTTCTCTCTATTCTCTTTCTATTGTTCTCTCTATTGGTGTTTATGCATATCTGTAATGTTTTGTTGCAGTTTATTATAGTGGGGTTTTTTTTTGCAGGTATGCAATGTTTTTATGTAACATTTAATTATTTTTTTATTCTTAGCAGGAATATTATTTTTTTACGTGTTACTGTTTTTATTAATCTTTATTTAATTTTCAGGTACGCCAGCTGCAGCGCTGATTTATTTAGGGTGACAGCAATAGTGTTTGATCCCACCACCACAGTTAAAAAAAGAGCAAATACACCAGAGCATAGGGGCAGTGGGTGGAAATTGGGGCGGATTGCCCCTATGCTCCGGTATATTTTTTTTAAAAAGTGGCTATGCCCACCATTAGAAGTGGGAGGATGAAGGGAGGTTTTCTAATGGTGGGCATACCCACTGATTGATTCTTTTTTTTCATGAAAAAAAGAACATTACAATATATGCCCAACAAGGACCAGCGACATACTAGTATGCTGCTGGTCTTCTCGGGCTCTCCTGTCCCTCCGGGGAAAGTGAGAATGCAGCCGGTGGTTCTGCCAGCTTACCATAGAGCTGATTGAAGACTAGAATGTCTCCAATCATCTCCATGGCCTAAAAAACCGGAGGCTACGAGCATTTTGTGACTTTGGTTTCGCCAGATATAAACAGCGCCATTGGGAAATTGGGGAAGCATCTTATCAAACCGATTTTGGTGTGGTCAGATGCTTTAAGGGCTGGGGAAAGATCTAGAGTTTAGTAGACCCCAAATTTAAAAAAATGTATATGCGACAATACATATTTTTATCATAGGGGATATTTAAAATCCCTGTGATAAAAATAAAAATGATAAAAAAAAGAAAAAGATGAAAGGGACAGTGTAAAAATAAAATAAAAAGCAAAATGAATAATAAAAAAAAAAATGCACCCCTGCCCCCCCCTGTGCATGCGTGCAAAGGTGGACGCAAGCATCAGTCTCGTGTCGTATGTAAACAACAATTTCACCATGCATGTGAGGTATCACCGCAAATGTCAGATCAAGGGCAGTAATTCTAGCAGTAGACCTCCTCTGCAGATCTAAAGTGGTAACCTGTAAAGGCTTTTAAAAATGTATATAGTTTGTCGCCGCTTTGTGGGCGTGCGTCATTTTTAAAGCATGTCGTGTTTGGTGTCTATGCACTCACAGGGCTGCCTATCTCTTTTATTCTGTGCTGTTTCATATGTGTTCTCCCTTACCTTGCTCTGTTTCCCTTTTGAGTGCCTCCCATGTCTCCATGTTTGTTTGTGTTCTGTTTGCCCATGTGGCTAGACCATGCTGCCTGGGGCGTCTTGATGACATCATTGGGCTGCTCTGGCCATCTTGCTTATGGGCAAAAACCCACTATTGCTAGCAATGAAGAATGCAGTCCTGGGGGAGCTCCCTCTGCTGATTTTTAGCAGGTAGTACACCAAAGAGAAAAAAAAAATGTGTATGTGTATGTATGTGTATGTGTATGTATATATATATATATGTGTGTGTGTATACTGCATTAATTTGTTTCTTTTACTTAAAAGAAATGGAGAGAAGTGTATGTGTGTATATATATATATATGTGTATATGTGTGTGTATGTGTATGTATACATGTGTATATATATGTGTATGTATTTATTTGTTTTGGTAAAAAAATAAAAAAACTTTTATTTTCTGTTTGTTGTGGAGGCATATTTTTTTTTCTCCTCTTTTTAATGTCAAAAGACCTTCTCTTGGTAGTGCTATTTTCCTTTCTGGCTATCCTCATTTCAGCTGGCCGTCCTATCTGTCCTAAAGCCATGAGTCAGTCACCGCTTGTGCAAAAAGACCCTCAAATTCAAAGGTACGGGACCACCGTGTTGGTAAGTTTGCAGGAAAAGAGTGCCTCCTTATGCGGATTGCTTTGAGTGTGTTCAGCCCAGCATGCTCATGCTCTCAAAAATCAAGAGCCAGGGAAAGGCGGACGGTCTTCATAAGAGTGTAACTGCAGATGCCGCATCCACTCAAGGGAAAAGGCTCCAAAGAAGACGTCTTATCGCCTCTTCCCCAGAGCAACGTCAATGCCCCAGCAAGAATCCTGCAGGGCCTGTGGCACAGCGCCTGTAGCCAATAGGCTGGTGAGTAAAGACTGCCCGGAGGAGTTTGCAGTTAACAGCCAACACCAGATATCTTTATTAATTATGATGTAAGATGCTATTTTGGACTCCCAGTGCGAAGACCCAGTGCTCGGGCCGCTAAATGCGCTAAAAAGCCTGGGTGCCCCTTCTGTGGGTCTTGATGGGGCCCTGCAGTGTTTTCTCTTTAGGAACAAAATCTGCCATTATGTAAGTGTCTGTGGGCTGAGGCTTGGGCTACCCTGGTGAGTGGGCAGCCTGCAGATAATAGCTCCTCTTCATCAGAGGAAGACCCGGAGCTGCTTGGTTTCAGTTTTGTTTTCCTTCATGGAACAGTGGACCCAGATGGTCATGCAGGCTATTACATGGGCTGGCTGACTAGTGCTTTTTGGGTCCAGGAGATAGAGTCAGCCGTTGGAGAGGAAATCCATAACGATGATATCATTCGAACCCTAGCCAAGATGAATGTGTCTGTGAACTTTATTATAGCAGTAATTTCAACCAGGTGCCTGGCCGTAGCGATGCTATACTCGGTCATGGCTAGAGGGGCCCTATGGTTGAGACTCTGGGCGGTGTCTTGCTTCCTAAAAACAAGATTGGCGTGAGTCACTTTATGGCAGAACATCTCTGTTTGGCAGAAAACTTGAGACAGCCATATCATAAGTGACAGGCGGTAAGTCCGATCTGCTCCCATAAGACCGGAAGCTAAAGGAAAAGAAAATGTTTCTCCCAGCAGGTTCTGCTTCTCTAGGTCCAGGAAGCCTGGGGCCAGCTGTTAGGCCGGGGTCCCAGGTAGAGGATGTAAGGGAACTCAGGCAACCTTTCACAAGGCCCATAAGTGAAAATCCTTGGGTATACCACAAGTGCCCACTAAGCCCTTTTGACGAGCGCATGCCCAGACTCTTGAGGTAGGAGCCAGCTTTATGGGTTTCTGGACAGCATGTTGTACAGATCCTAGGAGGAAGGTACAGTATTAGGCACTCATGGTCACTTCAGGGATTCCTCACTGCTCCTCCTCCTGACCATTTCTCTGCCAAATCCACCGCAAAATCGGGTGGGCTGCTACAATACTTACAGACACTTTAGACTCAGGGAGTCATTGTCCCAGTCCTATTCACAGGAAAGATTGCAGGTTTTCTACCCAACCCTGTTTGTAGTTCGCGTACGCGAGCAGTTTTCCCGAATCACCCGTGAACACCATATGGGTTCCTAAAAGTGAATACCCGGAACACTTTCCAACGGACTCAAGGGAATGTAGGAGATGGACCCTGGGGCCGGATTGTCGACC
>BLSH010236109.1:20890-38542 GCA_018402905.1 Glandirana rugosa | reverse complement strand
GTCAGGAAAACGGAAAATTGTATCAAATACTTACCGTAATTTTACTTTCCTGACGCCAAACCATGGCAGCATACGGGCCCACCCTGTGCGTTTCGGTATGTAGCTTGTTACAAAGAATGGGGGGGGGGGCGGCTAACTATGCCTTTTTTAATGCTATTCACTGGTCCTGAGGGAGTGGTCAAGAGGCAGAGCTCTATCACTAGTATGCTGCCATGGTTTGGCATCAGGAAAGGAAAATTACGGTAAGTATTTGATACAATTTTCAGTTTTTTACGCACTTAGAAATCCTGAAGGCGGTGATTGGTTTTTGGGGTCCCGTACGCGGCTAGACTGCCAGAAAGTCTCACATATGTGGTATCCCCGTATTGAGGAGAAGCAGCAGAATGTATTTTGCGGTGTAATTTCACATATACCTATGGCATGTTCAAGCAACATATCATTTAATGACAACTTTGTGAAAAAAAAAATTGTAATTTCCCCGAAACTTGTGGCAAAATATAAAATATTCCATGGGCTCAACATGCCTCTCAGAAAATAGCTTGGGGTGTCTACTTTCCAAAATGGGGTCATTTGGGGGGGGGGGGGGTTGTGCTATCTGGACATTTCATGGCCTCCGCAACTGAGATAGGTAGTGTGGGGTAAAGGCATATATTTTTGCCCTTAGAAATCCTGAAGGCAGTGATTGGTTTTTGGGGTCCCGTATGCGTATAGACTCCCAAAAAGTCTCACACATGGGGTATCCCCGTCCTCAGGAGAAGCAGCAGAATGTATTTTTGGGGTGTAATTCCACATGGAATGTGTGAGCAATATACCATTTCAGTAACAACTTTGTGTACATTTTTTTTTTTTTGGTCATCTTTCAATCACTTATGACAAAAAAATAAAATATTCAATGGGCTCAACATGTCTCTCAGCAAATTCCTTGGGGTGTTTACTTTCCAAAATGGTGTCATTTGGGGGGGGGGAGGTTGTACTGCCCCTCCATTTTAGCAACTCAAGAAATGAGATAGGCAGTCATAATATAAAAGCTGCAGAAATTCCAGAAAATGTACCCTAGTTTGTAGACGCAATAACTTTTGCGCAAACCAATAAATATACGTTAATTAACTTTTTTTTTTACCCGAGAGATGTGGCTAAATGGATTTTGGCAAAAATGTATGACTAAAATTTAGTTTATTGTATTTTTGTAATAACATAAAGTTGAAAATATAATTTTTTTTCAAAATTCTCGTTCTTTTTTTGTTTATAAAAATAAAAAGCGCAGCGGTGAACAAATACCACCGAAAGAAAGCTATATTTGTGGGAAAGAAAGGACGCAAATTTTGTTTGGGTACTGCATTACATGACCGCGCAATTACCAGTTAAAGCGGCGCAGTGCCAAATTGAAAAAAGTGCCCTGGTCCTAAAGCTGGAAACCTTCCGGGGCTGAAGTGGTTAAAGATATAACACTAACATGTCAGAAAAAATTTAAAAGAAAATCAAAAACAGAATTACTGAGTTGGAAAAACGATCACCCCCACTCCCCGCCTTATGTCAGTTTGTTTTTGAACCACCTTTCTCTTTAATTACAGCCTTTAGTCAGTTGGGATATGTCTCTACTAACTTCTAGACTTTGAAATATTTGCCCACTCTTTTTTGCAGAACTGCTCAAGTTCAGTTAAATTTGATGGTGACCATTTGTGGACTGCAGTCTTCAAGTCATTCCACATATTTTCAATGGGATTTAAGTCTGGGTTCTGACTAGGCCATGCAAGAACATTCACCTTTTTCTCCTTCAAGCAGTGTTTGGTAATGTTTTCTGTGTGCTTTGGGTCTGTCAGAAACCGCAGTATGGAGATCCAGGTGGATTGCCTGTGCGCAGGCTCACGCACACGGCAGGTGCGCATGCAGCATTGGCGATCAAACGGCCTATTTAAATGGGCAGCACCTGCTAGCAGGTGCTGTCCATTCTACAGCATCCCTGTGACCCCTGAGTGACCTTTTCTTGAGTTTCCTATACCTGTGACCCGAGTTGTTCCTGACCATGTCTGACTTCCGCCTGCCTCGATCCTCGCTTGCCTACGCCTGTTGCCAACCCTGCTTGTACCCGACCATCTGCCTGCCTGTTCTTTCTGTACCGCACTGCCAGCTTGTTACCGACCCGGCCTGCATCACTATTCTTCAGTCTTGCACAAGCTCATCAGTGGACTTTCACATACAAACAGTGACCCAGTCCAGCCCTCGTGCCATCCTGCACTCCCAAACCGCCTGTCTACTCTTCCAGGGGTTCTCAAATCAGTGTAGTAAGAGAGGTTGCCCACTGCATAAGTCAGACTCTACCACCAGGTACGTGACAGTAACGGACAGCCATGTCTGAGTCTGCGCAGGGGCCCTCTGCTACGGAAGAACTCTGTGTACACGTTAGCTGGCCTTACTCAAGCGGTGAAGAATCTACAAAATGGCTACATCCGGTTGGAGAGTTGGGTCCAGGAGCTCTCTTCTCCACCCATACCCGGGTTCGGTCAGCATGCTTTCCGTACTATTGTCACCTTTCCCACGGAACCCAAGGTACCTTTCCCCGAATGGTTCGCTGGGGGCCGTAAGAAGTTTCTGACTTTTCGCAACTCATGCGAACTATACTTCGCTCTCCAGCCCCGCACCTTCTATCTGGAAGCCACCATGGTGGGGCTGGCAGTATCACTCCTCCTGGATGAGCCCCAGGCCTGGGCCCACTGACTACTTGAGCAGAAGGCTCCAGAAACCACTGTCCTGGCTCGCTTCTTTCAGGCTATGGCACGGCTGTACAAGGACCCCCACCAAGCCGCCACCGCAGAAGCCAGGCTCCATGCGCTCCAGCAGGTCCGCCGTATGGCAGAGGACTATGTTTCCGAGTTCTGGCACTGGAGCGCTGACACAGGATGGAACGATGCGGCTCTCTGCTACCAATTTCGGCTGGGCCTTTCCGAGCCGCTCAAGGACGAGCTAGCTTGTGTGGGAGTACCCCAATCCCTGGACACCTTGATCAATCTGACAATTCAGATTGATCGCCACCTGCAGGAGCACAGGGCCGAAAGGTCCGCTGGGACCATGCAGCCTACCTGGATGTTGCCTCATTTCCCCAGCTACCCTGGTCCCGCTCCTCCAGTGACCTCTTCCTCCTCCTCCTCTCCACAAGACCGCTCGGAGCCCATGCAAATTGGACTTCTTCGTCCATCACTCACCCTGGTAGAGAGACAGAGGCGCCTGTCCCACAACTCGTGCCTGTACTGTGGGGGATCTGGACATCTGGTGCGGTCTTGCCCTGTCAAGCTTGCTAAGTGCTACCTCCACCACCGAAGGGGAAGTGCTGTCTCTGCCTAATAATAAACCTCACCTTGTTCTCTCTATCTTCTTGCAGCTTCTCGACGGGAGTATCCAAGTCCCAGCTATCACTGACTCTGGAGCATGTAGCTACTTTGTGGCTCTGACCTTTACAGCTCAACATCGGATCCCTCTCAGACCCAAGGTCCACCAGCTGATCATCCGTTTGGCCGATGGGTCCACCATTAAGTCTGTCACAGTTACTCATGAGATCGTCCCTCTACTAACCCAGACAACTGACGGTCACTCAGAGCTCCTACTATTGGACGCCATTGCGCCCCCCCTCTTCCCTGTCATTCTTGGGCTACCCTGGCTCCGGGCACACTGCCCTAACATCAACTGGGTCACTGGCAGCAAACAATTTAAATCTCCCTACTGCCTCTGCCACTGTCTGCCGCAGTCCCAGGAATCACCTCCGTCTGTGTTATGTCTGGATTCTGATCTTGATCAAGAGACCCGCCTTGCTGTTCCCACTGTGTACCACTATTTCCTAGATGTGTTCAGGAAGAAGGGGGCAGATGTCCTGCCACTGCACAGATCTTATGATTGCCCGATTGAATTACTACCAGGTACAGAGGTGCCCTTCGGCAGGACACAGCGGCTGTTAGGAAAATGAACTTCCTGGCCGTTTCTGGCCTCCCGTGCACGTTTGCGCGCGTCCGTGCACCCGCACGCACTAATGGCGCCAATAGCGGCCATTTAAGCAGGACAGCACCAGGAAGCAAGTGCTGTCTGTTCTACAGTGTTACTGTGTTCCTGAGCGACCCGTTCTGAGCTTTCTTTTACCTGTGACTCGGCCTGAACCCGCATCTGCTTGAACTCTGCCTGCACCGACCCCTGGCTTGCCTACGACCACTCTTCTGTCTGTTCCTTGTGTACCTCTACCTGCCTGCCTGTTAACAACCCTGCCTGCACCTGACCAACCAATTGCCTGCTCCTCCTGTACTGCTTTGCCTGCAAGTTATTGACCCAGTCTGCACCACTACTCTTCAGTCTAGCATGGACTACTGGACAACATCTTACTATGTCCTGTGTCCAATCCAGCCCTCGTGCTCCCCTGTGCTCCAGCGCTCCCTGTCTACTCTACCAGGGGTTCTGGAACCAGGGCCGTAAGAGAGGTTGCCTACTGCATAAGTCAGACTCTACCACCAGGTACGTGACACCGGCTTTCTGAAGTTGAACTAGCGGCCCTCAAGGCCTACCTGGATGAAAATCTGAAAAAAGGGTTCATCCGGCCCTTTACATCTGCTGCTGGGGCCAGGATATTTTCTTGTAGAAAAAAAGGATCATTCCCTAATGCTTTGTATTAACTACAGAGACCTCAATAAAATCAAGGTTAAGAATCGATATCCCTTGCCCCTGGTCCCTGAACTCTTTCAGACACTTGGTTCTGCCACAGTCTTCACCAAACTGGATCTCCGCGGTGCTTGCATCCTCATCCGCATCAGGGAGGGGGACGACTGGAAGACGACTTTCCGAACCCGGTTTGGACACCACGAATACCTTGTCATGTCTTTTGGGCTCTGTAATGCCCTGCACATTCCAACATCTCGTAAATGATGTTTTCCGGGACTACCTTGATCTGTTCGTGGTAATCTACTAGGACGATATTCTCATTTTCTCCCCTTCTTTGGAGGAGCATCACAGGCATGTAAAAAGTGTTCTAAGTCGTCTTCGACAACATGGACTATATGCAAAAGCCAAGAAATGCGCTTTCGAATGCTCCAGCATCTCATTCTTGGGCTTCATCATTTCTGTCTTGGGTATAGCCTTGGACCCCTAAAAGGTCTCAGCCATCGAGGACTGGCCAGCACCAACGGACCAGAAAGGGGTCCATTGCTTTGCAGGCTTCGCAAACTTCTATAGGAAGTTTATCAAAGGGTTCTCTGCTGTCATCGCCCCATCACCCAGCTTACAAAGCAGAACACACGCTTCCACTGGACCCCTGAGGCCCAAATGGCCTTCCAGTCGTTTAAAAAGTAATTGACCTCAGCACCTGTCCTAAAACACCTGGATCCTGCGCTACCCTACATCCTGGAGGTGGACGCTTCAGAGACCGCGGTCGGAGCAGTCCTTTCTGAAAGACGGGGGCCAAAAGCCTCACTTCACCCCATTGCCTTCTTCTCTCGAAAGCTCACACCTCCTGAAAGGAATTATGATGTTGGGGACAGAGTGCTATTGGCTATTAAATCTGCTTTGCAGGAATGGCAGTACCTGCTGGAAGGGGTCTCGCATCCTGTACGGACCATAAAAACCTGCGAACCGCTAAAAGACTAATACCCTGTCAGGTTCGCTGGGCACTCTTCTTCTCCCGATTCCAGCTACACATCACATACAGGCCCGGGTCAAAAAATGTGGAACCGGACGCTCTGTCCAGGATGTTGCATGAACCGGAAGATCCTACCCCATTGGACAATATCCTTCCTTCTCAAACTTTTTATTACTGGTACGATACTAGGATCTTTGTCCCCGAAGAACAGCATCTGGCAGTATTGGAACTATGCCACGACCACAAATTAGCTGGACATTTTGGCAGTTGCAAGACTGCAGATCTGCTTTCATGCTCCTTTTGGTGCCTTTTAGCTTGCGAAGACTGTAGAAAATATGTCAGTGCCTGTTCCACCTGTGCTCAACAAAACCAACAACACCAGGGCCTGGGGTCTACTGAATCTGCTTCCCATCCCTGAACGCCCATGGTATCCATGGGCTTTATAGTCAAGCTGCGCCCCTCCGCGGGGTTCACTACCATCCCCATGAAAGGCACCCCCTCTGCAACCGAAACAGCGGAAACCTTCATCAGAGAGATGAAGTCTCCACGGGATCCCCACCAATATAGTGTCCGATCGTGGAGTGCAGTTCACGTCCTGGGTCTGGAAGGCCTTATGCTCGGCTTTGGGAATCGAATTGGCATCTTCGTCCGCTTACCACCCGCAGACCAACGGCTGGACGGAGAGAACAAACCAGACCCTAGAGCAATATCTCCGCTGCTACTCCTCTTTTTCCAGGACGATTGGGTCTCATTGCTGCAGGTAGCCGAATTTGCCTACAACACCACTATTCATTCTGCTACCAAACAATCTCCATTCTGGGCCAATCTCGGCTACCACCCTACATTTCTACCGAACCCTATACCGGAAAGTGCGGTGCCCGCTGTAGAGGAGATTACAGGATTTCTTGAGAAAAGTAACAAACTCTTGCAGGAGACACTATCCCGGACTCAGGAATGCAACAAAAGAGCTTTTGACAGAAGAAGACGAGGGGAGTTATATGTACAACTGGATGATCAAGTCTGGTTGGCAACTAAAAACTTGAAGTTATCTTGTCCCTCAAAGAAGCTAGGACCGAAATTCATCAGACCCTTTTCTGTAAAGAGAAAGATTAATAGCATGGTGTATGAGGTTGACCTTCCCCCTTCTCTTCGTGTCCATCCGGTATTTCATGTTATCTTGCTTAAACCTTTGACCATGGACCACTTCCTGGGGAGGAGAACGGCCCCACCAGAACCAGTTCTAGTGTACGGAGAGGAGGAGTTCCAGGTTGAAGCCATTGTTGACTGCAGGATAAGGGGGGCTCTACCCAATTCCTGGTGAAGTGGAAGGGGTACGGCTCACAAAAAAGCTCTTGGGAGCCCGAAGACCATGTACGCGTGAAAGAGCTTGTCAAGTTATTTTGGAGGAACAACCCAGCTAAGATGGCCCGTTGGGGCATCCGGAGGCTGCCCCTTGGGGGGGCAATATCAGAAATGGAGACCCGGGTGAATTGCCTGTGCACATGCGCGCGCGGGAGCGCACACGCACACGGCAGGTGCGCACGCGAGGGCACGCCTTCATTGGCGCCAAAAGGACTATTTAAATGGACATCACCTGATAGCATGTCCGTTCTACAGCGTTTCTGTGACACCAGAGTGACCTGTTCTTGAGTTTCCTGTACCTGTGACCCGGCTTGTTCCTGACCTTGTCTAACTTCCGCCTGCACCAACCCCGACTTACCTATGACTATTCTCCTGCCTGACTCCCTGTGTATTTCTGCTGCCCGCCTGTTGCCAATCCTGCTTGTACCCGACCATCCGCCAGCTTGTTACTGACCTGCATCACTATTCTTCAGTCCTGCACAAGCTCATCAACGGACCTTCACATACCAACAGTGACCCAGTCATCCCTTGTGCCATCCTGCACTCCCGAACCGCCTGTCTACTCTACCAGGGGTTCTCGAATCAGGGTAGTAAGAGAGGTTGCCCACTGCATAAGCCAGACTCTACCACCAGGTACGTGACGGGTGATTGTCATGTTGGAAGGTAAACCTTCTTCCCATTGACAACTTTCTAGCAGAGGGCAGCAGATTTTTCTCAAGAATTTAATGGTATTTTGCCCCATCCATTTTTCTTCTATCCTGACAAGTGCTCCAGTCCCTGCTGCGGAGAAACACCCCCACAGCAGAATATGAACACCTCCATGCTTTACTGTAGGAATGGTGTTATTTGGATAGTGAGCTGTTTTGGAGTTCAGCCAGACATGCCGTTTGGTGTTGAGGCTAAATAATTCAATTTTAGTCTCATCTTAAACCCCATTAAAAATCTGTGGAATGACTTGAAGACTGCAGTCTACAAATGATCACCATTAAACTTGAGCAATTCTGAAAAGAAGAGTGGGCAAATATTGCAAAGTGTAGATGTGCAAAGTTAGTAGAGACATATCCCAACAGACACTAAAGGCTGTAATTAAAGCAAAATGTGGTCCAACAAAATACTGACACAATGGGTGATCCTTTTTCCAACTCAGTGATTCTGTTTTTGAATTTATTTTTACTTTTTATGACATGTTGGTGTTATATCTTTTACTTGGATATTATAAGTTGCACTAGTAAATACAAAAACGAGGCCTGTCTTCATTTCCAGCTGCAAAGCAACAAAATGTGATTATTTTAAAGGGGGGGTGATTCTTTTCTATACCTACTGTATAGCACAGATTCATAGATATCTTGAATCTCTGAAACCAGTTACTTATATGTTCTCTGGAACTTATATGTTTATGCCTTGCTACTTAGCTAAAATCTTGTATATAAGTTCCTGACTTGAAATGTAGCTTTGAAAGTCAAGATGCTGTGTGCAAGTAACATCTATAAATTATTTTCACTATTGTACTAACGGGTCACTTAATCATAAGGCTCAGGGCCATCTTTAATATGGTTTGGACCCTGGGCAAACATTTTCTTGGGACCCCCCCAATTCAATTCACCCCAACATCTCAAAAACCCCTTCCTCCGCTCTCCATCCTGACTTATATATGACAGGAGGGGGCCGGAGAAGGACGCGGAAGATGAGAGGAGGGGGCCAGGGAAGAACACGGAGGATGACAGGAGGGGGCCGGAGAAGGAAACAGAGGATAACAGAAGGAGGCCGGAGAAGGACATGGAGGATGACAGGAGAGGGTCAGAGAAGAACATGGAGGGTGACAGGAGAGGGCTGGAGAAGGGCATGGAGGATGACAGGAGGGGGGCCGGAGAAGGACACGGAGGATGACAGGAAGGGGGCAGGAGAAGGACACGGAAGATGACAAGAGAGGGCCGGAGAAGGACACGGAGGATGACAGGAGAGGACTGGAGAAGGACATGGAGGATGACAGGGGGGGTGCCGGAGAAGGACACGGAGGATGACAGGAGGGGGCCAAAGGAGGGCACGGAGGATGACAGGAGGGGGGCCGGAGAAGGACAGGAGGAGGACACAGGGGACAGTCAGGGACGATCGGTGCAGTGGCGGGGGCAGTTACAAGCAGCAGCTGACAGCCACTGGAGGGAGAATCTGCCCCCACCGCCGCACCAGTCATCCCTGACTGTCCAGGTATTGGAACAAGTATTGGAACATTTGCATGAGTACAAGTACTTGTGCAAATGCTCAGTATCAGCACCAATACTAGTATCAGTATCCGTGCAAACCTAATTATGACCGAAACCTGCAGTGTTTTGTAAATACCGCTTTAGGCCTGGTTCACATGTATGGGGGTTGGAAGCCCACATTTGCACAGGCACAGCATGCCTGCAGAAAAAGGGTGCATGCTGCATTTTAAAAATGCAGTGACCTTGAAATCCATTCTGCTTTTGCACAATGCAACCCACCTGCAGTTCCTGCACACACAAACGCACTGTGTTTTTAAAAGCGTGGCTCACGCATCTAAAAACGCAGCAAGTTTGCCAGTGCAGGAACTGCAGGGTAAATTGCATGGTGCAAAAGATAATGTATTTCAAGGCCACTGCATTTTTAAAATGCAGCATGCGCCTTTTTTTTGCTGGCATGGCAGCCCATTCAAATGAATGGGCTGCTGTGCCTGTGCAAACAAGCATACATGTAAACGAGGTCAGCATGCATTGCATGGACCAGGCCATGGTGTGGTCTGCTGTCCTGGCCCATGCCATGCTGCGTGCACACTGCTCTGTGTGTAATTAACGGCCACACAACCTGGACTGGTCAGGGACAGGTGCACAGGTTTTAAAAGCATATATGGGGAGTGTGACTCGGGAGTCAGGGGAGGAGAAAGACCTACCTGGTCTAGTCCTTCTCCTGGCCAGGCAGATCAGCTCCGATCACAGTCACACCAGTGCTGAGTGCTGCAGTAATCTCTCTATCTAGCCTAGCACACATTCTTCTCGTTCTGCCTCTGAGCTCTGACACCGGCGGGAGGCGGCTGCTCTCCAGTCTCCACGACTACACATCGGCGGGCCCTCGGCCTCCAAGGCTCCGACCCGATCATCCAGCAGGCAGCGCGCATAGCAAGGGGCGGGGTCAGAGCATCAGTGGAGCTCAAGGCCCGTACAGCGCGCTGCCATTGCCGGTGTTCTGGCTGCTCTGGCATTGTGTATCAGACTGACGGTGGTGGATGCAGCACCGATGAAGGTCCAATTTATTTTTTACGGGCAGCGCACGGGCTTAAGGGGCAGCTCTGCTTTGGGCCCCTAAACAATGACAGGGCCTTGGGAAACTGCCCCTTTTGCCCTGCGGTAAAGACGGCCCTGATAAGGCTTAGTGGAGCCGTTTCATCCAAGTGATCATGTTGCAGTGCCCTGCATTGGCAAATTGTAGATTCCCTTTAAAATTTAGCACAGATGAAATGTGTTTATAATGCACATCATTTATTTGTGTAGACGCACGTAGCAGTACTTGGCGTTTACTAAAAGAGACCATCGAACACCTTTCTCCTTGAATTCCAGTGCAGACAATTGAAGCATCGCAGTAATGCACAATGCTATTAAATCCCTTTCAGCGGCACATCATAAATTCACAAGCTACAGAAATTATCACCTCCGGGAACGGCTCCTAAGAGCTGCATAAAAGCTGGGAAATAAACATTTCAGTGTGATGCACAATAATTTGCTGGATCTTGCAGAGTTAATGAGTGTCATTTAGAACACGCAGGAATGTCACCTACAGATATTCTACCTCATATACTGTATATTATCACTATTGTGAGCTCTGATCAGTCTATAGACAAATGCGATTTTTACTGGCAAGAAACAGACAGATATCTCTCCTTAAATGGGTTGCCTGAGGACTACCACCATGAGACTTCTACCATGAAACTCACTTAGTGGTTACGGTGGTGCTCTGCAGCTGAAGAAAGAATTAAGCCTCCTCATCCAGCGATCAGCTTCCCTGTCAGGGAAGAATCCGGAGAAGAACTGACAGAAATAGCAATATCCAATATGGCCGTGCTAATTCGCTTAGGCACATTAGCGATCGGCACATCCTTGTCATACTTTGCCATTCCGTTTGGCCTATGCAACGACCCAGCCACCTTTCAACACATTGTGAATGACATCTTCCGAGAATTTTTGGATCACTTTGTGATAGTGTACCTAGATGACATCCTCATTTTCTTTGCCAATCTGGATCTTCACAGGATACATGTAAAGAAAATTTTGTCCACACTAAGGCAGCACAGACTATATGCAAAGGCAGAAAAATGTGAATTTGAGAGACTATTAATCCATTTCTTGGGGCTAATCAAAACCACAGATGGGATTTCTATGGATCCACAAAAGGTGGCTGCCATCATCAATTGGCCTGCTCCCACTGATAAGAAAAGCATCCTGAAGTTTGTGGGCTTTGCCAATTTTTAAAGAAGATTTGGCAAGAATTTTTTCACCGTCATCTCTCCCATTACCCAGCTGACCCGCCAACATGTCTGGTTCCAATGCTCCCAGGAAGATCAGTTGGCATTTGATAAATTAAAGACTTTGTTTACATCTGTCCCAGTATTACAGCACCCAGATCCAGCCATGCCCTTTGTCCTTGAGGTTGATGCTTCAGAAGTTGCCACAGGAGCCAGTCTATCACAATGTCAAGGACTAGAGTTGAGCGAACCCATGGATGTTTGGGTTCGGTGGGTTCGGCCGAACTTTAGGAAAAAGTCCGGGTTCGGTACCGAACTTGTCCTGAACTTTACCCCGAACCCCATTGAATTCAATGGGGACCCGAACTTTTCGGCACAAAAATGACTGTAAAAGAGTCCTGGAAAGTGCTAGAGGGCTGCAAAAGGATTTTAGAACAATAATCTGTCCCTTAGAGCAACAGCAGGAACCTGACCCTATAGAACTAGGAGATGATTTTAGAACAATAATCTGTCGCTCTAAGCAGTAGACTCTACCTTATTCCAGTCAGATCTTTCTGTAATGCAGGATTAGATCTGCAATCTGTCCCTAAAAGCAGTAGTAGTAATCTCTACCTATCTATCTATCTGCAATCTGTCCCTAAAAGCAGTAGTAGTAGTAATCTCTACCTATCTATCTGCAATCTGTCCCTCACAGCACCGGCAGCATCCTCTCCCTACACTACCCAGAGAGCATGTGACATGCAGCACTGTGACTCCAGCCTCATATAGAAGCTGGGTCACATGATGCACTGGCCAATCACAGCCATGCCATTAGTAGGGAAAACCAGTGAAAACCAGTGAAACGCTTGTTGATTGGCTGCCCTGCAGCTATTCAACATGCGTGATCAAATACCCAAACCCAGAACTCGAACCCAAACTTTTTTTCAAATTTCCGGGTCACGGACACCCCAAAGTTCGGTACGAACCCGAACTTTACAGTTCGGGTTCGCTCAACTCTATCAAGGACCCAAAGCTCTGCTTCGCCCAGTAGCCTTCTTCTCCAGGAAAATTAGTCAAACAGAAAAGAACTATGATGTAGGTGACCGGGAACTGCTGGCCATTAAATCAGCCCTGAAGGAGTGGCGATATCTGCTGGAGGGTGCTGCTCATCCCATCTTAATATTTACAGATCATAAGAATCTTGAATATCTCAGAACTGCCCAACTATTAAGCCCACGACAGGCCCGATGGGCTCTATTCTTTTCAAGATTCAATTTCCATCTTACCTACCAGCCAGGGTCCAACAACGGGAAAGCTGACACCCTCTCTCACATGTTCCCAGAGACTCCCTAAATGGCGTCTCCTAGCACTATTCTGTCATCACATAACTTTTTATTGATCCAATCTGATCTAGGTACATCAATCAAGCAAGCCTCTGCTTTGTGCCCTGAATCCGAAACCCTCTTGCTCAGAAAACACGAGGGACTCTTATGGCATGAGGACAAGATTTTCATCCCTCAGAAAGTGAAACCCCAAGTTCTTAAAGCTTGTCATGATCATCTGCTTGCAGGTCACTTTGGAGTTTGGAAAACATGCAAACTCATTCACAGATCCTTCTGGTGGCCCAATCTACGACAAGATTGTAAAGATTATGTAAACTCTTGTGTGACGTGTCTTCGCAATAAAGGCAGTAATACCAAAGCCTGGGGCTTGCTGAGAACCCTCCCCATTCCAGAACAACCCTGAAAGATGCTGTCAATGGATTTTATTGTGGACTTACCCCCCTCAGATGGATTTACCACCATACTGGTAGTTGTTGAAAGATTGTCCAAGATGGCCCACTTTTCACCCATGATAAGCACTCCCTCAGCCTCCAATACGGTGCATCTATTTATCAAGAAAATTGTGCGGTTGCATGGATTACCCAACAGCATTGTCTCTGACAGAGGGGTGCAAATTACTTCCAGATTCTGGAAATCTCTGTGCAAAGCCCTGAAGATTGAGGTTTGTCTGTACTCTGCATACCACCCGCAAAGTAACGGACAGACAGAAAGAACTAATCAGACTTTGGAGCAGTATCTGAGATGTTTCTCTTCTTTCACACAAGACAATTGAGCATCCCTCCTCCCATGTGCCGAATTTGCTTATACCAATTCATTCCATGCATCTACTAACCAATCACCATTTTGGCCAAACTACGGTTTCCACCCCTCCTTTCTGCCAGATGTTAACCCAGAAGCTTCAGGACCTGCAGTCCAGGATACACTGACTTTCATTCAAACCAACTACCAAGCACTTCAGGAGGCCATGCAGAAAGCTCAGAAGGATTACAAAAGACATTTTGACAAAAGGAGAAGAGGTAATCCAGTACTGAAGGTTGGGGACAAGGTCTGGCTTTCCACAGAAAATATCACTTACGTGCCCATCTCGGAAATTGAGCCCAAGGTTCATTGGACCTTTTGAGATTAAGAGAGAAATCAACCCATTTGAACTGAACCTACCAAACTTGTTTAAAATCCATTCAGTCTTCCACGCCTCCTTTTGAAAACCAGCAGTATCTAGCTCATTTCCTGAAAGAGATGAGCCACCTCCACCACCAGTTACTGTAGGGGAAGACACAGAGTTCGAAGTGGAAGCCATTGTGGATGGTCGAAGGTGGGGGAGACAAGTGCAATACCTCATTAAATGTAAAGGATATCTACCTGAGGAGAACTCATGGGAACCAACAAATAATATGCACGCCCCTAGACTTCTTCAAGAGTTCTTCAATAGATTCCCAGAAAAACAAGCACACCTGAGCATCTGGAGGCTGCCCCTTGGGGGGGGGGTCACTGTCATGAAAGAATCCGTGAAAGAACTGGCAGATATGGCAATGCAATATCCAATATGGCCGTGCTAATCCGCGCAGGCCATATTGTTCCTGTGCCTCATGCTTCTGTGTGATTACCTGTTACCGACCCGGCTTTCCCTGACCTGCTCTGGCTTCTCTCCTGGCTCTGAACCCGGCTTGCTTCACGGACCTGTTCCTGCCTGTTCCCGATAGTCTTGCTGAGTTTAACCCCGGCTTGATCCCCACTATGCCTCTTGCCTTGCTCCTGACTGACTTCCAGTGTTTGACCCTCGGCCTGGCTTCTGACATTGCATCCTGCTTCACCCATCTATCAAGATCCGCCAGCACCTCCAGAGTATCACTTGCTGTGACCACCTTCTCTGCTCCTGGGTGTCCCCACATCTGGAACCATCTGTCAGCTTCATCTGCAGACAACCTGTGCATCTCTGGGCATAATACCCTCTGTCACCAACCTCAGGGGTACTCTGGGATACTCTGCACTCAGCCGCAAGGGGAGCCCTCTCATCACCTCAGCCATCACCTCAGCCTCCAGCCATTTACATGCCATTCCTTACATAGATTTACACAGGAAAGACCATTCAAGGTTCTTATTGTAACTGAGGTCCTACTGAAGGGGGAGTTTCTTCTGACTATCAAAACACGTTGGTTGTTTTTTAGTGTAAACCAATAAATTTGCTGCAAAATCACTTATTTATGTACGTGATTGTGTTCAAGTGGTTATACCGGGGTCATGGCTGCAGCTGTCAGCTATATCCCCGGTATTAACATTTTCAGCCGGCAATTCCCTACCCTTGTAATAGTGATCCAAGCAACTGATTAGCCGCTGGATTCCTTTTACAGACTGTCCCCCACCCCACCATCCACCAGTGCCTCTCCAGGCTCTCCTGTGTGATAGCAAAGCCTGGCACTGAAGCCACCAGCTAATCATAGTCTAGGACAGTGGTCTCCAAACTGTGGCCCTTTGCTTGCTTTTATCTGGCCCTTAGGGCACTATCTTATCCACTGATACCAATAATGGAACAATGGGGCATTATTCCCCCACACTGACCACAATGAAGGGTCACAATTCCTCCCAATGACACCAATAATGGGGCAAAATTCCTCTCAATGACACAAATGATAGGGCACAATTCCTTCCACTGACACCAAGGATAGAGCATTGCTTTTTCCCCCTGACATCAGGACCTTTTCTACTCACAGTAGCTATAGTCCAGCCCCCCAAAAGTCTGAAAACTGGCACTTTGTTTATAAAGTTTGGAGGCGCCTAGTCTAAGAGACTGGAAGTGACAAGCCTTTTATCAGTTCCAGTTAGGGCAAATTTAAACCTCCATTTTTTTTTCTTTTAAAAGCATGAGATCAATGTTTTTGTTTTTTTATCTCATGGTTTCAAGGGTAGAGGAGAGATCTGGGGTCTAATAGACCACCTGGATTGGACAGAGACTATCACTGTGACTCAGGAGGGGACGTGTCGTATCGGTGAGGTGTCATCATTATCTGTGCTGCTGCACACTGTTATCAGTGTCCATGTGAGAGTCAATTTCATGTGGTTGCTGTCCATTCTAATTTCTTGCCCTCCTGTCCCTCGAGCTACTTACTTACTATATTGAAAATAAAATAAGAAATATGTTTTTTTGCCTTAATATCTACCTTAAATCACATTGCTAATTGCATAATGTACTTGTTTGTAGCATAAATAATTTGCACTTACAACTGTAATGTACTAACTTTTTTGGAAATGCAAGTAAAAATTTGGCTGTGCCAGCAAATTTTGGGTGTTGTGTCAGTAAATTTCAATCTGGTAGGTTGCCAACACTGTTGTGGACATAGCATATCTTGAATTCAGCAAGGCATTTGATACAGTTGCACATAATGATCTAAGGCCCCTTTCACACAGGCAGATCATTCGGGTCCGCCTGTCAGTTTTTCAGGCGGACCCGAACGGACGCTCCATTGCTCTCTATGGAGCAACAGATGTCAGCGGTGACATGTCCGCTGACACCTGATCCGCTCCGATCCGCCAAAAACAGACGGATGGAAACCCTATTCTCCATCTGCCTGGTGGATCGGATCGGATGAACACGGACAGGCGGTCCGTGTTCATCCGATTCTCCATAGAGGAGAATGGAGCTGTGACAGGTCAGTCTCTGCACTTAGTGCAGAGACTGTCCTGTTATCCGCCGGCTCAGTGGGGATCAACGGATGGATCCCCGCTGAGCAGCGGGGCGCGTCAAAACGGGCTCCGCTTGTGTGAAAGGACTCTAATACAAAAGTTGTACAAGCTAGGACTTAACCTTTGGGTGGTTCAGTGGATATGCAGTTGGCTAAAGGATAGATCCCAGAGTGTGGTTGTAAATGGTGTTCACTCAGAACAGAAACCAGTCACTAGTGGTGTTTCACAAGACTCCGTGCTTGGTCCTGTTCCATTTAATCTATATGTAAGTGAAAGGCGAATAGAATTCTAGGATGCATAGACATGTGCAGAGAGACAAAATGTGTTTAGTTTAGTTTCGTTTCGATCTGTTATTTACATACATTCGTTTAGTTAGATTTGTTTCATTCGTTTAATTTGTTTTTGGAATTAATTTCGTTTATTCATTCTTGAATCGATTAGAAAAGTTTTCGCATCAATTTCGAATAGTTTTCTAATTCGAATTGTTTTCAAATTCAAATCATTTTTGAATCATTTTACAATTTCCAAGGAGAATGGGGTGGTGTGGAAAGTGGAGGAATAGAATGGGAAAAGATAGAATACAATAGAGGGGAATATAACAGAAAATGAGAGAATATAATGTGGTGGAGTGGAACAGAGCTGTTTTACTCTGTTGCATTCTATTCTTTTGTTTTCTGTTATATTTAGGGTTGAGCGAACACCTGGAAGTTCGGGTTCTGCTGGTCCGTCCGAACTTCGGGACAAAGTCCGGGTCCGGGTCCGGACGGAACCCGAACGATCGCACGGACAACGAAATTTTCAAGCCCAGGGGTAACTAAAGTTACCCCAAGCAACAGGCACGCTAGCAAGCCCAAGGCAGGCCTGGGCCTGGGCCTGAAACAGGGCTTCAAGCCTGCCTGGTCGTCTTGGGCTTGAAGGTCCACAAGCGAGTTGGGATTTATATTGTCTTTTGTTTTCTTATCTTACGTTGTCTCATTTTGTCGAGACAAGGTGAGGTGGTGTAATATAAGAGAGTAAAAGACAATATAAGGGGAGATAACATAAGATAGAAAAGGGTAAGATAAGGAGGTGAAAGGTGTGGTGGGGTAAGAGGAACCTTTAACATTTTACTAAGTTTTTACTAAACTTAAACTTTTGTTAAGCTTAATCTTTTGATAAGCTTTAACTACGCTTTTGAAAAGATTAGCTAAGTTCTTACTTATTTGCTTTAA
>BLSH010236107.1:432659-451750 GCA_018402905.1 Glandirana rugosa | reverse complement strand
CCTGCACTAGTGCTCCCAGGGAAAGCAGATGTATGTTGGGGCAAACAATGACGGAGAGGAGGCCTGAGCGTGAACGGGGCACCCTAGAAGAGGAGGATTGTGTCCGCTATGTGCAAAACCCTTACTCAGAGCAGGTAAGTATAAAATGTTTTTTTTTTTAATTAAATAAAAATTAAAATTTACAACCTCTTTCAGCTAAACTGGCCAAATTAACCATTGCAGTGTAATAATTTCTAAATGGTTTTACTTTACACATAAGAAAAAAGATAAGCAGACTATGACAATTAAGAATTATGCAACATTTATTGTTGACTGGTATAGTTATCTGGCCATATGAACTATAAAAAGGTTTGTGGTTCTCTTATTTTTTTTGGGGGGGGGGGCGTGAGTAAATACTGTGAGGAATGGCTGGATAATGATGTTTTTTCTCCCTTTTTTTTTAGCACCATTTGAAGTACCTAATTTCAGGAGTATTCAGCAGCTGCGTATGTGCAGACAAGTATGATGACTGCAACCAGGTTAGAAGCAGAGGGACCGAGGAAAACCAAGGAGTCACGGTAAGATTTGGAGGATAAAATGGTACATTTTTTTAAATAACATGCTCATTTACTTCTAGCTGTTGGATTGCAGCATGTTAACAGTGGTTCTGAAGCATAACTTAGTTTACTAAATGCATTATATGTATTAGGGCACAAAAAAATGGAAATACCACCATGGGATGGTATCTTACTGAGAGAACAATGCAATGCTGCACTGGACCAGAGAGCAGGGGCTCTCTCTCCACCTAGTCTATACTCATGTTGAGGATCGATAGCAGCACAGTACAGTACTTATTTTAGCTTTAAATAGTGAAAAGTATGTGCAAATTTAGTTAGAGGCAATCATTGCCTGCCTGAGAACAGTCTGCTGACACTCTCAACCAGTGATTGGATAGCAGGATTGTCATCTGACTGCTGAAGCAAAAGCTATTTGAAATCTGACTTGACAGCAACACACAAACCTATTCACTCACAGGTAAAGGGGAATATGGTTTCCAAAAAAATTTTACTGAAAAATGTGTCTCTTCTGCAAACTGTAATAAAACTATTAATGCACATGACTGGTTTACTATAATAAATATTTTTTTTTAATAGGTACTCACTGCAATGAAGCTGATTTTCATTTTCAGCCACTGAACTGCAACTGGCAGATGCTGTTGAAACTGAAAAAAAAAAATTAACGACAAATGTAAGTATACTATGAATATATAATAACTTGATCATTTTTTTATGTGTATATATTAAGAAGGAAGTAGATTGTTGTTATCAAATATTATATTTCTTTTTTTGGCAATGCCTGTGTGTAATGTGTAGCTGATAATGCTGTGTCATCATCTCTCTTTAGATCAGATGGTTTTACTTATGCTTAGGAATGGTGGTTGGCTCTACACTTGGAGATGATGCTGATGGCCGTGAAGGAAGCTGCACACTTTCTGTTAAAGAAATAATTGAAAATGGTCAAGGTAATGTTGGAGACTGTATAGTCAACATCTTCAGATAGTAAAGTATGGCTGCATCAGATTCCTAGAGCACCAGCTTTAGTCAATCTCTCCAACATTTTTATTAACTTTTTTTTAAAATTACCACCTGCATAGTAAAATCCAATCAAGTAATAAAACAGAAAACGTTGGACATCTGGTATAACCCCTTGGGACAACACCCATTGAACGTATATGAGCAACATTGCATTCAAGCACTGTACCTAAGAGCAGCAAACCTTATAATCTGAACATCCTCATATGGAAGATTGATAGCAGCAGCGGGAGCCATTGCTTACCACAGCTGTTAATCAAACTCTGTGATGGGAGAGAGGGTTGGGCAAGGCTATACCCTACTGCCTGCTCATATTTAAACGTAATTAACTAGGCACACTATTGTGCCCACAATGGCATTCCCATAGAGAGCTGTTTGTTTCCTATTGGGGGTACTCACTGAAAACACAGAGCCTGGGTCAAAAAGGCAAACTTTGAGGAGGAAGATTAGAGAAAGTACATGCAAAAGAGTTCACCTGACCATGGATATTTAATTAAATAAATAATATTGAGCTTTGAACACATTACATTTACAGTAGAGTGCATTTATCATTAGAATGGAATTTTAATTACATTTGTATAATTCATCAAAGGTGGCTAAAATAAAAACAAGTTGAATTGGATGTTAAAGTCATCATTTTTACTTACGCTTAGGATACTGGACCCGCTCCTTTAGGCCACAGACCGCAGTCCAGCGACAAAGGTTTTCTGTTGAAGAAAGATGAATATTTATAATGTTGTGGATAGAGTACTTTTGTATGACTATATAAAAAAAAATCTAATTTTTATGTCTAAGATTATAAAAAAAACAAAGAATATCTATACTTCGTAAAGCAGAAGCATTTTTTGTATCTTTTATCAATATTTTAATGCTTTTGGCAAAAAAAATTGTTTCAGAAAATTCTCCCTCACAACATCCCCTTTAACATTTTCAGTTCTATGGCAATTCACTCCAGCAATGTAACTAAAAACATATGTTATCTCTGTCTGTCCCTCTTCTACAGGGTAGATCAACAGCAACAGCAGCAGTCACAATGACCTTCCGCTGCTTTCTGTCCATGAGAATCAATAACAAGGGATAGAAAATAATGCACAATATATGCTGTGTAGTGACCTGCTATTATGGATGCCAGCAGCAGGGATTACCAGTAATCACACACAGGCATCCATGTAAGAACCACCTTCCTAGACGGCCAATCACTAAGAACTATAAGTAGTTAACATCAGTGGGGGAACTGAGAGTTTGAATGATTGGAATAGCTGCAGGCATCAGCCTTGTACTTACACTTGGAGACCAATGATGTACCACGTACTTGACTGATTGAAAAGTGGTTAAATAAATGTGTTCATTCTATAACATCTCTATTTGTTTTAGGTACTCACCACCACCAGCACGTGATGTCACTCCACTTGGGCCCAGGGGGTGAGGAGGACCGGCATACAGACGAAGCAGCTGGACAACAGGAAAGCAAAGCAACACGTGAGTATAATGTGTAGTAAATTGTATAGTGAGCTTCAGAAACAAACAATTACCATGGTAGAATGAATGATATCTTTCATTTTACTCACCAGGTCTCGGCCGCTTGTTGGCCTTGTCCAGCTCAGCCTCCTGCTGACCATGAGAAGCCTTCGTGGCGGTCTGCGGCATAAGTTGCTGAGCAAACAAGATCTGCCACTCATTCAGCTCTCTCCTGCTGGAGCCCTTCTTGATCTTTGACGCAACTGCCGCCTTGCAGTCATAAAAACTGAAACAAAAAAAAAAACAATGCAGAATACTTTCTTATTTCAGCATCATTAAAAGTGAACTTTGCATTGATTGTATACAGAAGTACTGCTGGAAATGGTCGGAGACTACTACATAAATGCTATAAGAAATGGTAAGAGACTGCATAAATGCTATAGGAGATGGTCAGAGACTGCAGATATACTGTAGGAGATGGTCAGATAGAGACTACAAAAATACCGGATGAGATGGTCAGAGACTAGATAAATGCTACAGGAGATGGTCACAGACTACATAAATGCTACAGGTGATGGTCAGAGACTGCAGAAATGCTATAGGATATGGTCTGAGACTGCAAATATATACTGTAGGAGATGGTCTGAGACAGCAGATATGCTATAAGAAATGGTCAGAGACTGCATAAATGCTATAGGAGATGGTCAGAGACTGCAGATATACAGTAGGAGATGGTCAGAGAGACTACAAAAATACCGGAGGAGATGGTCAGAGACTAGATAAATGCTACAGGAGATGGTCAGAGACTGCATAAATGCTATAGGAGATGGTCAGAGACTGCAGATATACTTTAGGAGATGGTCAGAGACTAAAAAAATACTGGAGGAGATGGTCAGAGACTACATAAATACTACACGTGATGGTCAAAGACTAGATAAATGCTACAGGAGATGGTCAGATTCTACTTAAATGCTACATGAGATGGTCAGAGACTACATAAATGCTACAGGAGATGGTCAGAGACTACATAAATGCTACAGGAGATGGTCAGAGACTACATAAATGAAATGCTACAGGTGATGGTCAGAGACTGCATAAATGCTATAGGAGATGGTCAGAGACTGCAGATATACTGTAGGA
This sequence comes from Glandirana rugosa, assembly GCA_018402905.1. Taxonomy (NCBI): domain Eukaryota; kingdom Metazoa; phylum Chordata; class Amphibia; order Anura; family Ranidae; genus Glandirana; species Glandirana rugosa. The sequence continues at coordinate 447,581 of BLSH010236107.1, read as the reverse complement.
GATGGTCAGAGACTACAAAAATACTGGAGGATATGGTAAGAGACCTACATAAATGCTACAGAAGATGGTCAGAGACTACATAAATGCTACAGAAGATGGTCAGACACTACATAAATGCTACAGAAGATGGTCAGAGACTACATAAATGCTATAGGTGATGGTCAGGGACTGCATTAATGCTATAGGAGATGGTCAGAGACTGCAGATATACTGTAGGAGATGGTCAGAGACTACATAAATGCTACATTTGATGGTCAAGAACTAGATTAATGCTACAGGAGATGGTCAGATTCTACATAAATGCTACAGGAGATGGTCAGAGACTACAGAAATGCTACAGGTGATGGTCAGAGACTGCATATATGCTATAGGAGATGGTCAGAGACTACAAAAATACTGGAGGAGATGGTCAGAGACTACATAAATGCTACAGAAGATGGTCAGAGACTACATAAATGTTACAGGTGATGGTCAGAGACTGCATAAATCCTATAGGAGATGGTCAGAGACTGTAGATATACTGTAGGAGATGGTCAGAGACTACAAAAATACTGGAGGAGATGGTCAGAGACTACATAAATGCTACAGGAGATGTTCAGATTCTACATAAATGCTACAGGAGATGGTCAGAGACTGCAGATATACTGTAGGAGATGGTCAGAGACTACAAAAATACTAGTGGAGATGGTCCGAGACTACAAAAATACTGGAGGAGATGGTCAGAGACTACAAAAATACTGGAGGAGATGGTAAGAGACTACAAAAATGCTGGAGGAGATGGTCAGAGACTACATAAATGCTACAGAAGATGGTCAGAGACTACATAAATGCTACAGAAGATGGTCAGACACTACATAAATGCTACAGAAGATGGTCAGAGACTACATAAATGCTATAGGTGATGGTCAGGGACTGCATTAATGCTATAGGAGATGGTCAGAGACTGCAGATATACTGTAGGAGATGGTCAGAGACTACATAAATGCTACATTTGATGGTCAAGGACTAGATGAATGCTACAGGAGATGGTCAGATTCTACATAAATGCTACAGGAGATGGTCAGAGACTACAGAAATGCTACAGGTGATGGTCAGAGACTGCATATATGCTATAGGAGATGGTCAGAGACTACAAAAATACTGGAGGAGATGGTCAGAGACTACATAAATGCTACAGGTGATGGTCAGAGACTGCATAAATCCTATAGGAGATGGTCAGAGACTGTAGATATACTGTAGGAGATGGTCAGAGACTACAAAAATACTGGAGGAGATGGTCAGAGACTACATAAATGCTACAGGAGATGTTCAGATTCTACATAAATGCTACAGGAGATGGTCAGAGACTGCAGATATACTGTAGGAGATGGTCAGAGACTACAAAAATACTAGTGGAGATGGTCCGAGACTACAAAAATACTGGAGGAGATGGTCAGAGACTACAAAAATACTGGAGGAGATGGTAAGAGACTACAAAAATACTGGAGGAGATGGTCAGAGACTACATAAATGCTACAGAAGATGGCCAGAGACTACATAAATGCTACAGAAGATGGTCAGACACTACATAAATGCTACAGAAGATGGTCAGACACTACATAAATGCTACAGAAGATGGTCAGAGACTACATAAATGCTATAGGTGATGGTCAGGGACTGCATTAATGCTATAGGAGATGGTCAGAGACTACATAAATGCTACATTTGATGGTCAAGGACTAGATGAATGCTACAGGAGATGGTCAGATTCTACATAAATGCTGCAGGAGATGGTCAGAGACTACAGAAATGCTACAGGTGATGGTCAGAGACTGCATATATGCTATAGGAGATGGTCAGAGACTACAAAAATACTGGAGGAGATGGTCAGAGACTACATAAATGCTACAGAAGATGGTCAGAGACTACATAAATGCTACAGGTGATGGTCAGAGACTGCATAAATGCTATAGGAGATGGTCAGAGACTGCAGATATACTGTAGGAGATGGTCAGAGACTACAAAAATACTGGAGGAGATGGTCAGAGACTACATAAATGCTACAGGAGATGTTCAGATTCTACATAAATGCTACAGGAGATGGTCAGAGACTGTAGATATACTGTAGGAGATGGTCAGAGACTACAAAAATACTGGAGGAGATGGTCAGAGACTACATAAATGCTACAGGAGATGTTCAGATTCTACATAAATGCTACAGGAGATGTTCAGATTCTACATAAATGCTACAGGAGATGGTCAGAGACTGCAGATATACTGTAGGAGATGGTCAGAGACTACAAAAATACTAGAGGAGATGGTCCGAGACTACAAAAATACTGGAGGAGATGGTCAGAGACTACAAAAATACTGGAGGAGATGGTAAGAGACTTCAAAAATACTGGAGGAGATGGTCAGAGACTACATAAATGCTACAGAAGATGGTCAGAGACTACATAAATGCTACAGAAGATGGTCAGACACTACATAAATGCTACAGAAGATGGTCAGAGACTACATAAATGCTATAGGTGATGGTCAGGGACTGCATTAATGCTATAGGAGATGGTCAGAGACTGCAGATATACTGTAGGAGATGGTCAGAGACTACATAAATGCTACATTTGATGGTCAAGGACTAGATGAATGCTACAGGAGATGGTCAGATTCTACATAAATGCTACAGGAGATGGTCAGAGACTACAGAAATGCTACAGGTGATGGTCAGAGACTGCATATATGCTATAGGAGATGGTCAGAGACTACAAACATACTGGAGGAGATGGTCAGAGACTACATAAATGCTACAGAAGATGGTCAGAGACTACATAAATGCTACAGGTGATGGTCAGAGACTGCATAAATCCTATAGGAGATGGTCAGAGACTGCAGATATACTGTAGGAGATGGTCAGAGACTCAAAAAATGCAGGAGGAGATGGTCAGAGACTATAAAAATACTGGATGAGATGGTCAGAGACTACATAAAGGCTACAGGTGATGGTCAGAGACTAGATAAATTCTACAGGAGATGGTCAGATGCTACATAAATGCTACAGAAAAGATGGTCAGAGACTACATAAATGCTACAGGAGATAGTCAGAGACTACAGAAATGCTACAGGTGATGGTCAGAGACTGCATAAATGCTATAGGAGATGGCCAGAGACTACAAAAATACTGGAGGAGATGGTCAGAGACTACATAAATGCTACAGAAGATGGTCAGAGACTACATAAATGCTACAGAAGATGGTCAGAGACTACATAAATGCTACAGAAGATGGTCAGAGACTACATAAATGCTATAGGTGATGGTTAGAGACTGCATAAATGCTATAGGAGATGGTCAGAGACTACAGATATACTGTAGGAGATGGTCAGAGACTACAAAAATACTGGAGGAGATGGTCAGAGACTACAAAAATACTGGAGGAGATGGTCAGAGACTACATAAATGCTACATGTGATGGTCAGAGACTAGATAAATGCTACAGGAGATGGTCAGAGACTACATAAATGCTACAGGTGATGGTCGGAGACAGCATAAATGCTATAGGAGATGGTTAGAGACCGCAGATATACTGTAGGAGATGGTCAGAGACTCAAAAAATACAGGAGGAGATGGTCAGAGACTACATAAATGCTACATGTTATGGTCAGAGACTAGATAAATGCTACAGGAGATGGTCAGATGCTACATAAATGCTACAGAAGATGGTTAGAGACTACATAAATGCTACAGGAGATGGTCAGAGACTACAGAAATGCTACAGGTGATGGTCAGAGACTGCATAAATGCTATAGGAGATGGTCAGAGACTGCAGATATATTAGGAGATGGTCAGAGACTACAAAAATACTGGAGGAGATCGTCAGAGACTACAAAAATACTGGAGGAGCTGGTCAGAGACTAGATAAATGCTACAGAAGATGGTCAGAGACTACATAAATGCTACAGAAGATGGTCAGAGACTACATAAATGCTATAGGTGATGGTCAGAGACTGCATAAATGCTATAGGAGATGGTCAGAGACTGCAGATATACTGTAGGAGATGGTCAGAGACTACAAAAATACTGGAGGAGATGGTCAGAGACTACATAAATGCTACATGTGATGGTCAGAGACTAGATAAATGCTACAGGAGATGGTCAGATTCTACATAAATGCTAAAGTAGATGGTCAGAGACTACATAAATGCTACAGGTGATGTCAGAGACTGCATAAATCCTATAGGAGATGGTCAGAGACTGCAGATATACTGTAGGAGATGGTCAGAGACTACAAAAATACTGGAGGAGATGGTCAGAGACTACATAAATGCTACAGGTGATGGTCATAGACTAGATAAATGCTACAGGAGATGTTCAGATTCTACATAAATGCTACAAGAGATCGTCAGATTCTACATAAATGCTACAGAAGATGGTTAGAGACTACAGAAATGCTACAGGTGATGGTCAGAGACTGCATATATGCTATAGGAGATGGTCAGAGACTACAAAATTACTGGAGGAGATGGTCAGAGACAACATAAATGCTACAGAAGATGGTCAGAGACTACATAAATGCTACAGGTTATGGTCAGAGACTGCATAAATGCTATAGGAGATGGTCAGAGACTGCAGATATACTGTAGGAGATGGTCAGAGACTACTAAAATACTGGAGGAGATGGTCAGAGACTACATAAATGCTAAAGGAAATGGTCAGAGACTGCAGAAATGCTATAGGAGATGGTCAGTGATTGCAGATATACTGTAGGAGATGGTCAGAGACAGCAGAAATGCTATAGGAAATGTTCGGAGACTGCAGAAATGCTATAGGAGACGGTCAGAAACTACAGAAATTGTACAGGAGATGTTGTTCAGAGAGTAGAAAAATACTGCAGGAGATGGTCATTGACCTCAGAAATAAAGCAGGAGATGGTCAGAGACTGCAGACATACTTTAGGACATGGTCAGATACTATGGAAATTCAACAGGACAGGAGATGAGAGAGAGAGAAAAGGAAGAGGTAGAGTGTATGCGATTACTTCTACTTACCGATGGCGGCACACCCTTCACTGCCATGGCAACACGGTGCCAAGCAGCTGTCTTCTGGTTGAGACTTGTAGTGGACGAGAAGAGGATGTGCTGCTCTTTTTCCACCTCTTCAACAAGCTTTACATTTTCAGAGGTGCTGAAGCGGGGGCCCCGTTTAGGTGTGGAGTCATGCACATGTGTAGAAGATGGTACTACTGCATCTGGAGGAAGTACCACCGGAAGTACTGAAGCAGTAGTAGTACTACTGCTTTGCTTTTTTTTTTATTTTTTTTGCCTCCCTCCTTCCTCTTTCTCTTCCTCTGAGAGGTACTATCGGTGGTACTCTCATTCTGATCTTCCGCTCCTCCACGCTTCACTGCAGCAGGTTTTTTAGCATGGCCATGTCTCCTCCTCTGCCCGCGCATGCTCACACCATGACCATCATTACCCTCCAACGCAGCTGCACCACCCTCCAATGCAGCCACACCACCACACTCAAAATCATCTGCACCCTCAGACAATCTGCCACACACATTTACCCTCTCAAACACTCCCACAAGCTCATGCAAAGGTTCACCCTCAGACACACCACCATCCTCACCTTCATGCACAACCACATTCTCACCCTCAGACACCACACCAACCACCACCCTCTCCACATCAGACAACTCAGACATGGCAGCCACTCAGTGCAACACAACACCACAACAACACAACACTCAAACAGCAAAACTCACAATAAAAAATCTCTCTTTCTCACAAAATTCTCTCTCCTCTCCTCTCAGTCCAGTCTCCTCTCTCTCTCTCACAAAATGGCTGTTGGTGTTGGCCTTATATATTCTGTGCCATGTGCCACACAGAGGAATTCTGGTAGTGGTGTTCAAGAATATGCCTGCTGTGCTTGTGCATTTAACAAATATTGTATGTTTTATATTATACACTTTTGAATTGTCTGACAATCATCATCAATAATGTAATACAGAAGCTGCATTTAAATTAAAATAAAAATTATATTTCAAAATGTGGTTTTGATTTTGAATTCCAGATTTCTGATACAGATTAAATCAGTTTTGGCATTTGTTGACTTTGTTCAAATTCTGTAGTATTTTTAAAATTCTGTCAACGGCAGACTGTTTTTCAAATGCAAATGCAAAACGTCTATATAGATCGAATTTTTCGAATCCGGGCAAAATTTTTCGAATGCGATCGATTTTTTTCAAATTCGGTCGAAATTTATCTAATGCGGTAATTTTTTTTCGAATGTGGTCCAAATTTTTCCAATGCGGTCGATTTTTTTAGAATTTGGTAGTGTTTTTTCGAATTAGGTGGCATCTTTTCAATTGCGGTCGATTTTTTTCGAATTCGGTCGAATTTTTTTCGAATCCGGTGTTTTTTTTCAAATTCGAAAATGAAAGGGAACGAATCACGAAAACGAATATAACAAATGCAACCAATTCAACTAAACGAATTTAGTTACATACCGGATCGAAACTAAACTAAACTAAACAAATTTTTTCTTTTTGCACATGTCTAAAGTGCCTCATATAAAACCTAAGCAATTTTTCTGTTTGTTAGGTGGGCGTTTGCAGCCATTTTTGCAAGTGCAGTGCACTTGCAACTGCTTGTGTGTCAGGGACACTACTTTGTTTCAATAGTTTTTATTAGTTTTACAAGAGAACAGTAGATTGGACAGCAAAGAATGAGGTTTACAATAATATAAGAGTCAGATACTTTGTTTTACGTAATGACATTAACTCATATACATATATCTCTAGTAGTCTTATAAGATGCCATTACTATAGGCTTCCTTTATTAACTAGCCATCTTAATACTATGATCATAATCTGGATAAAATAATCCTATTAGACCATCTACTGCGAATTCGTATAAGTATGTACTTGTGGCAACCTTTGGGTCCCTCCCGCTCTCTCATTGGTCGGGTGAGGATTCCCATAGTCGCCCCCTAGTTTGTAGATTGTCTGTGGATTTTATATGATAAATATGGTAAGGGTGAATGTTCCCCAGAGGGATTATCCGGTGCAAAGAGACAATTTGATTCAATAATATTTTAAGCAATAAAATCACGTTTTATTTATCATATCAACATAAAATATGCCAAAAAAGGCAGATTCCAAAATACAGAAGAAATCACTCCATAAGAGCGCAATACATTAAAATGGTTACAATTTTTTACATGTGCAGATTCAGTATAAATACATGCGATTTAGGTCATAATCCCGACATGTTTCCCCCAACATGGGCTTCCTCAGGGGATAATAGTTGACCGATGCACAATAGTGTCCCAGTAACTGCAAATATACAATGGATTAGTACATATAGACATAAACAATCATAGTCTGTTTTTCATAGATATCTCAACGTCAATGTCATATGGACATATGTACCCGGAACCCCAACCCCCATCCCAGTCAGCAACCCCACACACACCGAGGTCCAGACCAGCATAACAGCACACTAACCCAATGAACAGGAGATAAGCCAACAGCACCTCGAACGCCTGGAACCTCACATCTAATGAGGGGGTCTGGCAAAAGGGGGTTGCAGAGAGCGCACCCAGTCCAGGCTATAATCAAATACAAGACTATAATAACCACCTGAGGTCACAAAGGACAGAGAAGATTTGTCATACTTCATACAAATAACTGGCTGCCAAATCAGGCAGCAAATTAGTAGGACATACTAGTCTCCAAAAATAATATATCAAATATAAAATACATGTATAAAAATGTTATATCAAATATAAAATACTTGTATTTGATTATAGCCTGGACTGGGTGCACTCTCTGCAACCCCCTTTTGCCGGACCCCTCATTGGATGTGAGGTTCCAGGCGTTTGAGGTGCTGTTGGCTTATCTCCTGTTCATTGGGTAAGTGTGCTGTTATGCTGGTCTGGACCTCGGTGTGTGTGGGGTTGCTGACTGGGATGGGGGTTGGGGGTTCCGGGTACATATATCCATATGACATTGACGTCGATATATCTATGAAAAACAGACTATGATTGTTTATGTCTGTATGTACTAATCCATTGTATATTTGCAGTTACTGGGACACTATTGTGCATCGGTCAACTATTATCCCCTGAGGAAGCCCATGTTGGGCGAAACATGTCGGGATTATAACCTAAATCTCATGTATTTATACTGAATCTGCACATGTAAAAAATTGTAACCATATTAATGTATTGAGCTCTTATTGAGTGATTTCTTCTGTATTTTGGAATCTGCCTTTTTTGGCATATTTTATGTTGATATGATAAATAAAACGTGATTTTATTGCTTAAAATATTATTGAATCAAATTGTCTCTTTGCGCCGGATAATCCCTCTGGGGAACATTCACCCTTACCATATTTATCACATGATTTACTTGGGATGAGGTGTCTAGCCTGATTGTAAAAATTAGGAGATAATTTGGACAGGCGACCATTTAATAATATTTGGATTTTATATGTTTAACAGCTTGTAGAAGGGGTGCATATTGTTCCTGGTCCTAATCACCCTGCTCTCTATGAACCAAACTTGAAAGCAATAGGTAAATATGTAAGAAAATTAGAGTCATAACTAGGGAAATAGAAGAGAAAAGAAGAGAGATAGGTAGAGTTCAAATGTTGACATCAGAGATTGTAGTAAGGAAAAAGAGGGATAGAAAGGAATAGAATAGAAAAGAGAAGAGAAGAGTACCAGTCAGGTTTTTATTCGTAGTAATTACACCGTAAGTGCCTCAAGGGTTGCCAAATTGATTACTACTTACTATGGTATTTAGTGTCATCTAATTTGGAGTACCAATGCCGCCAAGGCTCCCAGCGTTGGGTTACTAAGCAATTCTGTCCCATTGCATTAGAAAGCATTACCTCATATGTTGCATGCACTTGGGTCGTCTGAATTCTTTTAGCTTGGGTATTTCTTGTGATTTCCAATGTCTAACTATGGATAGGCGAGTTGCCATAAGTAAGTGGGAAACTATAGTTCTATGGTGTGTGGGGCATGAGTCTATGTCCAAAGACAGCACCGCCAACCTCGGCGACAGATCGCCCCAAGAATTTGTCGGTTCACCTATTATTTTGTTCACCTGCTGCCAAAGTCTTTTAATCCTTGGACAGGCCCAAATGATATGGTAAAGCGTTCCCACGGAGCCGCAGTTCCTCCAGCAGTCCGAAGATAACTGCGTGTGGATCCTGGCTAATCTATACAGTGTTAGGTACCATCTCAACATTAACTTCTGGTGTAGTTCCCAGAGATTTACACTTTTAGTTGTCTGGTAAGTAATTTTCAAAGCTGCCCGCCATTTACTCACTGGGTATTCCTGTCCGAAGTCTGTTTCCCACGCTATGATTGTGGAGGATTTTGTGAATATAGACTTTTCTTGGAGGGACATGTATATGTTTGAGATACCTTTTTGTGGAGTTTGTTGGTGTTGGAAATATTGAACTAATTTCTCTGGTAGCGCTAAATGTGGTTTTTCATTTGCTTTTAGTAGGTGTGATACTTGTATGTATGTGTAATAGTCTTCATGTGAAGTTCATATTCTTTTTTGTAGGTTTTCAAATGTCTTAAGTGTGGTACCCTCGTAAAGGTCCTCCCATTGTGTGATACCTTTATTGATCCATGGATCAATTTTGATATCCGGTATAAGAGATGCTATCACCTCAATAGGGAATCTCAAAGGTTCAACCTTTTGACTCCATATCTGCGCCCTGCATAAATGGATCCAAGCCCTTATGGAGGCAAGGATAGGTGGGGCTAATGTACTGTCTAAGTCATTAATGTACGGGATGGCCAGCAAGAAATTGTATAAGCTATTGGTGTTAATTTGGGAAGCCTCTAGCTCTGACCAAAGGGAAATTGAGTTTGGTGACATCCAGCCTTTAAGTTGAGCTAAAATGGTGGCAAAGTAATAATCCTGTAGATGTACATGACCCACTCCTCCCGCTGACTTATGGTTAATTCTTTTAGCAAATGCTATCCTAGCCTTTTTCCCCTGCCACAAGTATTTGTTCACCTTAGATTGTAGGGCATTGAAGTACGATTTCGGTAATGGTATAGGGAGTGTTCTATATAAATATAGGAGTTGTCGCAGAATTTGCATTTTGAATGCTGCCAGCCTTCCTGACCATGTGAGTTCTGCATGAGTCAGCCCGTTTAATTTTGAGCTTAGTGAGTTCAGAAAGGGGATGTAGTTCTTCTTGACAAGATCAGGTAAGTTGGCAGTAAGAGTTATGCCTAAGTATTGAATACCAGCGTCCTTCCATCTATACGGGAAGTCTTTTTCTAATTTTAATCTAACTTTATTTGGAATCCCCAAATTAAGAATGTAAGATTTTGATTCATTGACCTTATAGTAGGAGATGCCTGTGAAGTTATTCAGTACTTGGTGAGTTGCTTTTAGGGATTTCTCTACATCTGAGTATTAAGATAACGTCATCGGCAAATAAGCTGATGGTGGGTTCTTTTTCCTATAGTTAAACCTTTTATTTGTGGGTGGGATCTTATATAGGTCGCTAAAGCTTCCATTAGTAAGTTGAAAATTAGCGGGGAGAGTGGGCAGCCTTGACGGGTGCCATTGGTTATGGAAAAGGGGACTGACAGTGCTCCGGAGACATAAACCTGGGCAGAGGGCGTGGTATACAAGGCCATTATTGCCGAGTAGATTGGGCCCTTAAATCCAAAGCTCGAGAGGACTTGAGCCAAAAATTCCCAATGAACTCTATCAAACGCCTTCTCTGCGTCCAACGCAAGGAGCAGAGAAGGCGTTTTCAGTTTCTTGGCCAGATGAATAACATTGATAAGGCTTCTGGTGGCGTCTGCAGTCTGCCTGCCCTTTGTAAACCCTGCTTGATCTCTATTAATGAGATGCGGTAGTATGTCCACCAGTCTATTGGCTAGGAGTTTTGCGTATATTTTTAAGTTGTTGTTCAACAACGATGTCGGTCTGAAATTCCGTGGGGTCTCTGGATCTTTACCGGATTTCGGAAGGGCTATTATCATAGCCTTCAACATTTCAGAAGGGAAGGTGGAGGACGCAGCAGCTGAGTTGAATATTTAGACTAGATGGGGTGCTAAAACACTCCCAAAGGCCTGGTAGTATTCCCCCGTAAACCCATCTGGCCCGGGTGATTTGTTGTGTGGTATGGAAGTTATAGTACGGAGTATCTCCACTTCTGTAAAGGGAGAATTGAGAGTATTAAGGTTGTCCTCCGATAGTTTGGGTAAATTAAGTGTTTTTAAGAAGTTTGCAATGATCTCCGGTGTTAATTGTGGGGTCTTAGGGTCATTTTTAAGATTGTATAGGGAGCTGTAATAGCAACTAAAAGCATCTGGGATTTCTTGTGGGTGATACAGTTTGGTTTGGTGTTGGGGGTGGGTTATCGAGGATATCTGGGTTTTGTGCCTGTGCCCTTTAAGTCGATTAGTTAATAGTATCCCCGCTTTATTGCCGCATGCATAATAGGTAATTTTGAGCCTCCGATATGCCCTCTCATGATGTTCTAGTAAAAGGGCCCATAGCTCACCACAAACTTCCGTGATCTGGTCTGATATTTTTTGGGAAGTGTGTTTTTTATTTTGGGCCTCCAGAATGTTAATTCTGCATACCAAGTCCTGTATTTGCTGCTGCCTCCTTCTCCTATCCCTAGCCCCTTGTTGTATGAGTATTCCCCTTGCGAACGCCTTATGGGCGTTCCATAACACAAAGGGATCAGATACAGAGAATTGATTAATTTCAAAAAACTCTTTAAGTTGACAAATGATTCTGGACTTGGTCTGGGCATCCTGGATGATTTTTGTATTAGTTCTCCACACCAGATTAGGGGTATGGGTGTTATTGTCTTCTAAGGATATTTTAATCGAGGCATGGTCAGACCAAGTTATCACGTTTATCTCAGCTTTACATGTTTTAAACAATAGCCACTTATCTACCAGGAATAAGTCAATTCTACTGTAGGATTGATGCCTATTGGAAAAGAACGTATAATCACGCTCGTTTGCATGGAGACATCACCACACGTCATACAAGTCATGAGTTCTGAGCATAGATTTTAACGATGGAGAGGATCTCCTGGAGTTAGTTGTGGAGTCTATGTTAGGGTCCAGTGTGATGTTAAAATCCCCACACAATACCAAAGCACCTTGCTGTATTGATTTAATTTTCTTCAGAACCTTGTGGAGGAAGGCAATTTGGCTCTTGTTGGGGACATAGACGTTTGCCACCGTATATGTTATGGAGTTGATCTCGCATATTAGGATCAAAAAGCGTCCCTGAGGGCCCACAATCTCCTTGTGTAGGACAAAGGACACAGAGTCTTTTATCGCCACCATCACCCCTTTTTTCTTTGTGGTAGCCTTAGCTGTGTAAATATAGGGGAACTTTGGGTGGGTACATTTGGGCGGTGCATTGGCACTGAAGTGAGTCTCCTGCATGCACAGCATATCGCAATTGTTCTGCAAGGCTTCCCTCCACAAAGACCTGCATTTTGCAGGATGATTAAGGCCGTTCGAGTTTATGGATAAAAAGTTCACAATCATTTGTAGTTAAACAAGTAGTGGTGGGTGCAGTGAGGTGTAATATCGTTACTTACTTCCGCCCATACAAGGTTCTTGAGGGTGCTGAGACCTTTGACGTTAAAGAGTCTTGGGGTGGAAGATTGGCCCATGGTGTAATTCGTAGATCCATTACTTCCTCCGTTGTAGATCCTGACTGGAGAAGGGAAAGTGAAAGATTCGAACAAATAAAGGTTAACATAACTGTTACTGGTAAACCAGTAAAGAAACATTGAACAAACAGTTGTGGGTGTGGCAGCCGCCACTCAAATCTGGAGGGAACCTATAAAAGGTAAAAAAAGAATCTTCTCAAGGAGCTATAGCATCTTGGGGAACTATAGTAGGTTTGAATTACCCATGAGGATTTTATGTATGTGAACGTGCGTTCTTTGTGGTGACAGTGTGCCATTCTGGCTCCGCTCTGGCAGGGCTGCTGCATTCACGCTGCTGGTTTGAGGGTTCCGGTATGATACCCCAGGCAGTCAAGAGGGCTATCCCCTTTTCAAGTGAGTCTATCACATGCTCTTTTCCTTCCTTGGTTACAATCAATTTTGTAGGGAAAACCCATTTGTAGCTGAGATCATGATTCCTGAAGGCTTTCGCAATGCTACTGAGGTTCCTACGTTTCAGAAGCGTGTACTGAGATAGATCCGCATAGAATTGGAAGTGGTTATAGGGAGCAGGAATTAAATCCCTTTTCCTTGAGACAGTCATTATACGTTCTTTGACGTGGTAAAAATGTAGTCTCAGGATGACGTCCCTAGGGATGTTGTCCGGTAGGAAGGACGGTTTAGGCAAGAGGTGAATTCTATCGATCGTGAGGTCTAGGTCCGAGAGGTCAGGGATTAGTGTGTGGAAAAGTTGTGTCACATAGTTACGTAGTTCTTGTTGTGGCACAGATTCGGGGATACCCCTTATTTTTACGTTATTCCTCCTGGCCCTGTCGTCCATGTCGGCCAGCTTAATTTTGATTTTGTCAATTTCATCTTCATTCGTATCATGAGCATCGACAAGATTGTTTATAGTGGAGGCATATTCCTCCATTTTCGTTTCTATATGGTCGACTCTGGCCGTCATTGTGTGCAATTCTGATCTAAATTTATGGACGCAGGTGAAAATGTCTGCCTGGAGAGAGCTTCTCAGGGACACCAGCATGTCCTTGAGGACAGTGTCCATGACTAGCTGGTTGTTTGTAGGGAACGTGTCAATAGAGTCTGGAAGCTCCCTTGTGTCATCCTCTGAATCATGCTGTGCACTCACCTCTCTCTCCATAGCATCCATTTTAAATCGAGCCTTTTTAGGGCTGCGATGAAGGTGTGGACGGAATGGATCTCTGGCTCCTTACTGGGCTGCTCCTCTTATGTGTCTCCCCTCTCTGCATGGAATACTGCTGTGCCTCGATTGTGGGGGTGGAAGACGCGCCTGCGCCATTTTGTTTAGGCCCCTGGTGGAAGTAGGCCATAAGCTTCTGCGGCCGGGACCCGACCTTCTTTCTCCACGGCATACTCCCCCTCACTGATCCGGGTCTCGGTGGTGTGGATCGTCGCTCTGAGGTGACTCACTGTCACTCGGGTGTGCTGTTAGAAGCCGCTGATTCCCCGTATCCTCCGGAGCTCCGCTCTCATGCGGCCATCTCGGACTCCGGCTAGCTCCGCCCCCAGGGACACTACTTTAATCGTGTTCTGTTAGTTTAGTTGGCAACATTTTGGCATATTTAAATACGGCTTTTACATTACAGTTAGACAAATTCAAAAAATGTTTTTTTTGGTTTTTTTTTGTGCAAAATATTACATTTGCGGCCAGCGGGGCATTTCTTGCACAAAATTAAAAAGTGCGTCTACATTGCTGGTTTAAAAAAATATATATATTCTAAATACTACATTTGCGGCCAGCGGTGCATTTCTTGCACAAAAATAAAAAGTACGTCTACATTGCTGGTTTAAAAAAAAAAAGAATAATTTATTATTATTTTTTATTATAATTATTATTAATAAATAGTGCTACATAGTACATTTGCACCTTGCTGTACATTTCTTGCACAAAAATAAAATGTGCTTCTACATTGCTAGTTTTTAAAAAAAAAATATTCTAAATACTACATTTGTGGCCAGCGGTGCATTTCTTGCACAAAAATAAAAAGTGCATCTACATTGCTGGTTTAAAAAAAAAGAATAATAATTTATTATTCTTTTTTTTTTATTATTAATAAATAGTGCTACATAGTAAATTTGCACCTTGCTGCACATTTCTTGCACAAAATTAAAAAGTGCAAATCGTGTTTAAAGTTAATAAACAATTTGGTCGTTACATTTACGTGAAAAATTAAAACACGTTCTTTACACGTCGTTCCACGTTTAAATGATACA
>BLSH010236107.1:408801-422242 GCA_018402905.1 Glandirana rugosa | reverse complement strand
AACCAAAACTCTGATATCATTTAGGAATTACATAACCGCCTGGAGGGAGCATTGGCAAAAATAGATGACCTAGAGAACAGGTCAAGGAGGCTCAACTTCAGAAGAGGTCAAAAACCTCAATGAGGCAGTCCACGCCCTAATCAAATCCTTCATCCCGGACATTTACCCGCACAAGATGGAGCTGGATCGGGCTCATAGGGCCTTTGGACCCCCTCGCTCCGATGGTCTCCCTCGAGACATCGTGGTGAAACCCCACTGTTACAACACCAAAGAGGAAGTAATGAAAACAGCTTGCTCTAATCCCCAAATAAAAGTTCTGGGGCACTCAGTGCAAATTTATGCAGACATTTCTCCCTTCACCATCCAGAAATGGAGATCTTTGAAACCACTTCTCACAATCTTTTCTCAGAAAGACATTAAATACAGATGGTAATTCCCTTTTGGGTTAAAGTTTGACTTCCAACACAAGACTTATAGATTCTCCACACTCCAGGACAGGGAGAACCTCCTTCAGCAACTTGGGATCCTCTCCAAAGACCCTCCTTCACCAATGCAAACCTCTTCATCCAGCCTTTCTAAGAGACAGCCTCCCTCAAGCCCTTTCACCATCCTTTGGCAGAAGCCCAAACACAAGAAGGCCAAGGAAGGCATCCCACCTTGAATAGGGCTGATGGACTACATCTTTTCCTCTTACTTTGTCTCTCACCATGCAGAAAAGTCCTCTTGGTTTGCCACTTAGGCACACTTAACCAGTTGTACCATATTTGACTCTAAATCTCTCATTAAAGGCTTGCTTTCATTAGTGTTTTTACCCCTTTTTTGTGGGGAGCGGGCTATCTTTCAGATCAGACCTTGGAAGGCTGTTTTGATGAATGCTTTCCAGACATTCATGCGGTTCACCATCAGTGGAATCTGGCAGGAGGGTTGCAGGATTTAAGGTAGTACACCTTTCAATAGTGAGGTGCGGCTGGCTCAAAAGTGTAGTTATACAGGCCAGATGTCTAGCTGGTGACAAAAAGGAGATTTTGTCTTGTAGTAGAATTACTGAAACCGCATGAGGTACTTTCAAGACCAAAGGGTGAAACAATACAATAGCTGCTGAGGCTTGTATCGCCATGGAGGCTGCCACCACTGCCTGCACACAATGGGGAAAACTACGAGCTACAGGGTCAAGTGATGTAAAATAGTAAGCTAGGGGTTGTTGTTTTCCCCCATACTCCTGTGTGAGGACAGAGGTCATGTAACCATTTTTACAGTCTACCATTTGTACAAATGTTTAGTGTAATCTGGTAGCGCTAACATTGCAGTGCTGGCTATAATTTGCTTGATATTATCAAAGGCAGCATCAGCCTCTGTTGTCCATGACAGTCTCGAGGTTGGGGCAAGGGGCATTTCATACATTAGCTGATGTAAATGTTTAACAGTTTCTGCAAAATTAGGCACCCAGCTTCGACAATAATTAATTGTTCCCATAAATGCCATCATCTGCTTCTTCATAATGGGTTTGGGGGCATTTAGAATGCCCTGTTTCCTAATTGGGTCCAAAGCCCGTCCTTGTTGAGTTATTAAATACCCCAGATACTTTACTTCCTTCTTCCACAACTGCAATTTGGATTTGCTAACCTTATGTCCCTGTGTGGCTAGAAATGCCAGCAATGCCAGCGTATCTCTTTTACACACTCCCTCAGCCGGTGAAGCAACCAGAATATCATCTACGTACAATAGAATTGTACTGCCCTCTGGTGGTATGAAGAGGGACATATTTTTTGCAATTTCAGTAGAGAAAATTGTTGGACTTTCACAATAACCTTGTGGTAGCCTGGTGAAGGTATACCTTTTGCCCTTGTATGTAAATGCAAACCAAAACTGGCTGTCTTTGTGCACTTTTATACTGAAAAATGCATTTGTCAGGTCTATGACAGAAAAATACACAGAACTTGGTGGAACCGAGTTCAACAGGGTGGAAGGATCTGGTACAGTGGGTGCCCTTGGGATCACTGCTTTGTTGACCTCTTGTAGGTCCTGGACCAACCTCCATCCCCCAGTGGGTTTCTTAACAGGAAACAAAGGGGTATTACATGGGGAATCTGGGGCCTCAATCACTATTCCCTTGGTTATAAGTTCTGTCAGGACAGGTTCGATTCCCTTTTCTGCTTCTGGTTTCAGTGGATATTGCCTTTTGTGTGGGCGGAAGGAACCTTTTGGAGTTATGACTACTGCATCCGCAGTTTTCATTAATCCAACATCACTTTTGCTGGCTGACCAGAGTGTCGAGGGCAGGGTGGCCAGTTCTCCCTCTTCTTCCTCCGTCAGCAACATGTTCAATCATTTATCTTCCTTCCACACAAAACGTTCAGGTATGCCCAACACCTCTTGCTCTACATCTACAATCTGTACTCCCGCCCTCTGCAATTCTTTAGGTGTCATTCCCATCCATTTAGTCAGTTCTTCACCACAATACGCCCAAGACTTCCCCGTGGGTCGTCTGAGTGAAATGTGGGGACAAACTTGCTGCCTGTAAAATTTCCTAAGGGTTGGACTACACACCACACTCATCACCATGGTTCCATCAGGACCCAAATACAATCTGTCCATTAACAATTTAATGTCCGCTTGTTGAAGAAATTCCTGCTCATAATTCTCATCAGGACCCCTTGTTCTTTTAAAATATGTTGTACAATGAGGGTATTTTTGGGGTTCCCCTTCTCCCGAATACTCTCTAATCAACCTTTTCAAGACTATAACTGGTGGTCCTTGCACCGTTAAACAGTAATAATAGAAGTCTTGTTTTTTCCTCTCTAGTGTCTCCTTCCTTGCCACCTTTATTCCTTCCCTTCCTGGTACAAGGCAAATGTGTAATTGTCTCAACAAATCTCTCCCCAATAGATTGACAGGACAAAGTTTGGATATTACAAAAGGGAAGTTGTGATTCAGTCCTGTCTCCTGTTCAAAAACAGGGAGGGGAGAAGTCATCACTTCTTTTGTAATCGCTCCATTAGCTGATCTAACATAAACATGTTTGTCTGTACTGTATATGGGGGCATCTTGATGTTGTATAACCGATCGGCAAGCTCCAGTGTCACAGAGGAATCTTATTTTTCGCCCGCCCACCTTTAAGGTAATTTCTGGCCTCTCACTGGAAAACAATGCTTGACCTACATGACTTAAATTGATCATCTCATAGTCCCCCTGATCCCCACTATCTGGTTTTGATTCTTCACCTAGTCATGCATAATTCTGTTGTTTTTGTCCTATTTTACATTCACGAGCATAATGTCCTTTTCTCCCACATTTGAAACACTCCTTCCTTTCCTTTCTCCCCTCATAATCAACGATAGGGGGTCTCCTTCTATTTCCCCTATCTCTTCCACCGACATACATACATTCCTCATCATCATCTTCATAGTACGTATCAACATTCCTTTTACCCTTTTTCTTACTTCTGAAAACCCTTTCCGCATGTCTAGCATATTCTACAAAGTCTTGCAATCTGCAAGTCCTGTGATTAACCATATGTTTAGTTATAAAAGAGGAGATATGAGACAACACTCCTTTCAATAATGCATTCTTCAACTGCTGTTCATAGGGACTATCTTGTGTCCTATCTGCAGGTATTATTAAACCCGAATGATTGTTAAAGATTGGTACAAATCTGCTCATGTAAGAATCAAAATCCTCATCATCCTTTTGAACACATTGATTAATTATCATCCAATCGGGCCTTACCCGGCATCTTCCCTGGGCAGAATCTAAAACTGCTCGTACTTGAACATCCAGTGCAGGACTATCATGGGCGAGTACTACCCCCTGTGCTGTCCGGGGATTAAAGTTACCAGCTATAAGATGGTACTCACAACCCATGAGGCACCTCAAGGCCTGTCCCGTTTCCAAACCGTTAAGGTTGTAGCTAGCTCGTAAATTTGTCACTCCGGCCATAAATTCTGCCAAATTATCCTTCGGATGTGGAATGCCTTGAACTGCTTTCTTCACATCTTCCATTGTCCAAGGTCTATAGATCAGGACATAAGGATCCATTGGTTGGCCCTGTGCATCATTTTGACCTGCCCGGGGATTAGGTACTTGTATCATGGGATATGTCTGTACCTCAGACACAAGTTCCTCTACCGTAGGGTCATTTTTAATAGGACTAAGAAGTGTCATTGATACTGGGGGACCCCAAGACCTAGTTTGATATGGATGTACCTGACTCGTACTTGGGACCGTTACTTCATAGCCGGGTGGTGGGTCTGAATGAATTGGTATCTCCCGTTTTGCAGGACTTTGTGCCATACCCAGTGTCTCAAATACCCTGTTTACAATTTCTTGGACTTGTGTAAAGCCACGATCCAAGTCTGGATATAGTACATTGCCCTGCACTTGGGGGACTCAATTGGTGAGTTTTGGTTATGGGAAGACTGCACTGAAGGGGGCGCCGTGGGTTGCCTGTGGACCTCATTAGTTACAAGAACAGTCAATTCCTCTTCGGTTTCTGTTTATCCAAAAATAATTCATCTGTTTTTCTTGGACTACACCTTTCCCTTTTACATGCCTCCTCCACCCATCTTTGAACCTGTGGTACTCCTAGTTTCCTCTGTCTTCTAACACTATTTCCTGAATCACCTTTAAGTCTCCTGAGAAGATTTCTGCATTTATTTTTATCCAAGGTACCTTCAAAGCCATAGTCTTTCTTCCACTTACTTAAATAACATACTAATTTCTTATCAATATTTAACATATATTTTTCATCATCATTATATTCAGGATCCTTTTTATAACGAGAATTTATCTTTCCCATCTCTACTCCTTATATCTTTTATGTGCACACGGTAAGGTTTAAGTCCCCCTTAACTTCTTGACTATCTTTTGTATACAGAAATTGGTCACAACAACCTACCAATTCTATCATACAGACATAATAGTTAGTCACAAAATCTACCTTTCAGTAACTACCCGTATACTAAAAGTTCAAACAGCGTATATTACTGACTACCCTATTCTGATGAAAAAGATAAATTCGTTACTCACCAACCCACTTGTTATTCCTCACCGGTCTTCTGTGAAACCGACTCTGGACGATTTCTGTCCCTTTGGAAACGACTGGCCTCTCTTAACAGTCAACGTAGGACTGGAGGTCTTCTTGGGGCGATCCTTGGCAGCTCACCTCGGGTCTTTGTAGTCGTCCCAGCAGAACTTCTATCATCCAGTAGTGGCTCCCGGCTCTTAGAAGGACCAATTTGTCGGAAAAACTTCAAGCTGGACACCGGTGATTGAAGGAAAACAAGTAGATTGGCTTTATTTCATGCGCATGGAGGAGACACGGTACAAACAAGTAGCTCAGTTTGCCTACGTGTAGTCCTACTGAAAGCAAGGGCTTAAGCTTTATATAATAATGAATATGCATAAGGTATAGGTGTGTTCTGGGTTGTAACCTAGGGATGATCATACAATCAACCCAATCAGCGTCCTTTTCTTCTTATGGTGAGTTAATAGTTAAATGGGTGACAACATCATGTGACTGACAAAAAAAAGAGAAGTTGCAGCAGTCTTCTTGGTTCAAACTGGTTCTGACCACAAATGTCTATTCTTTGATCAAACAGGAAGGTAGGTGGTCAGCATGTCTTCTTCTTTTGAAATAATCCAACTGTCTCTTGTCACCAGATGTTTTCCTTGTCTCGGGTAAACACATTCATTAGCACATTATAAATCAACATTTTATAGGTTCACATTAAACATTATTCCAGCTGCATTTGATGTAAGATTCCTGACTTTGCCCATTCTTCCAACAGTTAGGCAGTTCTGGATAACGCAGGCACGCTCTACTACCATGGCTTTCAAATTGATTCATGCGCATTTACTCCTTGGATATGTGAGTGTAACTTTTTATTCAATAAACCTTTTATGTGTGAACGTATTACACTATTGTGAGTCTGACTCCTGGAGCTGATCATATTCATGTGGGATGAGGAGATTGCTTGTTCTTTGACTGGGATGGATAGTATATATTTTGGCTGCTTGCTGACGTTTTTGGCTCTTTATAATCTTAGAGTCCATTCTCTCTGGTAAGCAGGATTGCCCCTTTTGTTGCATCGATGGGGTCTTTGATATATAGGGCGGTGTAATACTCGGTGAGGAGAGTGTTGATGTTCGAGGGGGAGTTTGTGATCGTCCCGTCGGGTCTTTTCAGGGCTCCTATGTATGTCGGGGGGTGTCTTCCTGAGCAGAGCCTAGCCAATAGCTTGCCTGCTTTATTGCCGTTACGGTGAAAGAAAAGAGCAGAGTGTGCCTGATGAATTGATTCCTGATGTCCCGACCAGAGATCGAAGTTACATTTGGCTTGTTGCCAAGCCAATATGGTGGTGGGGTTACGGGATAAGGCCAGGTCTCTATGTGCTGCCCGGAGGGAATCACTGGCTTGCTGGTAGTTGTGCAAAGCTCTCTTTTTATATTGAGCCGTGTAAGAAATTATGCGCCCTCTCAAAAAGGCTTTGCCAGCTTCCCAGAACAAGTTAGGTGAAGAAAGGTGTGCCTTGTTATTCTCGCAGTACTCCGCCCAGGCAGCTCCTAGAGATATTTTTAGATCTTCATTTTTGGCCAGGAACGAGGGGAATCGCCATATTTTAGGGCCAGGAGGGGAGATGAGGCCAGAAATTTGAATAGCTATCGGGGAGTGATCGGAGATCACCATGTTCTCGATGGAGGATGAGGAGATCAGGGGGGTGAGGTTCGGGGAGGTAAAAAAATAATCAATGCGCGACCACGAGTTGTGGGGGGGGAGTGATAGGTGAAATCTTTATCGGAAGGGTGGGAGAGCCGCCAAGTGTTGGTGAAGTGGAGGGCCTTCATGGATTTAGCGAGGAGAGTGGAAGTATTGGTTGCCTTGGTAGTGGAGGGAGAAGAGGGGGACCGGTCCTCAGCAGGGTGCATCAATGAATTAAAGTCTCCTCCCAGGAGATGTAGGGTTTCAGGGATTAGAAGAGCCCAGGAAGTGAAGTTTTGGAAGAAGGCTTGGCCTGGGGAATTAACTGCATAGACATTAGAGATCGCTATATCTCTATCGGCTATGGAGAGATGGATTGTAAGTCTACGGCCCAGGGTGTCAGAGTCCACCGAGCGTACTTTGTGTTGGAGATTTTTATTAATAAGAATAGCAACACCGGCCTTGCGTCCCACAGCAGGGGAACAATGTACTGAGCCCACCCAGAGCTTGGGAAGTCTGGATGCGTCATCAGAGCCTAGGTGTGTCTCCTGCAGCAAAGCAATGTCTGTATGTAATCGTTTAAGGTGGCGTAGTATTTGCATGCGTTTATGTGGGGAACGCAACCCCTTGGCATTCCACGAAATTACCTTTAGGTGATTCCCGGCCTCAGGGGGAGCCATAGCTGTATCTTGGTATGGGGAGCAAAGATCACATTTGTGGGAGGGGCCCCATCGGCCATGACCCTCCCCAGCCAGGAAGCTTCCGCCGTCTGTGTGAAGATATCAAAAACAGGCACATTGGTAAGAGTAAGCAAACAGAACCAGAATATCTCTAATATGAAACACATAAAGGGGGAAGTACATCCCCAAAACATTTCGGGACTTCACTTTTTTTCCCCATGGAGTTCCTGTCCACAGTGCGCCTGCCAATAAAGGTCCTCCATCTGATAGGGGTGGCAGGGCGACGCCGAGGAGGGAGGGGGGTGGAAGCTGGATAGAGAGAAGGGAGGGTTGAAGGGGGTTTTTGAGGGCTGGATTGGTTGCGTGAGGTCAAGGCCGATTTTTTGGGAGAAGAAGCTGCTGGGGGGTCTGGTTGTGATTCTTGTTCCATTTCTGAGGGACGTGTGTTGGAGAGGTAGTTCTCAGCATCGCGCGGTGAGGAGAAGGACAAGTGTTCTCCTGAGTCTGTTTGGATATGTAGGATAGCAGGGTAGGCCAGGCTGAACTTGATGCGTTGATTGTAGAGTTGCGAGCATATGGAAGAGAATTCTTTTCGTTTACGCATTACCTCCAGGGAGTAGTCTGCGAAAATCATCAGGGGGTTCTCGTCCACAGTCAGCGAGCGGTTTTTGCGAAAGGCCTGGAGAATGGCTTGTTTGTCATTATAGTTCAAAAACCGGGCAATGACTGGTCTGGGTCTGGAGCGTTGGTCCGAAAGCTGCCCAATTCTATGAGCCCTTTCCACTATGCAGGGGACTTTGAGGCCCAGGTGTTGTGGGATGGTGGTAGAGCAGATGGTGAACAGGGCTGTTTGGTTGTAGGATTCGGGTAGCCCTATTATGCGCAAATTGTTCCTTCTGGACCTGTTTTCCAGGTCATCCAGCTTTTCCTGAAGGTCTCTTTGCTGTGTGGAGAGCCTGGCTATAGTGGCAGACAGGATCACGGTGTCATCCTCCACCGTGCTTATCCATTCCTCCTGCATGTTCCAGCCTGGCAGAGTGGTGCTGGATTTCTTTATGGAGCTGTTCCAGCCCCCTGTGCACTGCCTTCTCTGTGGCCTCTGTCACCATAGGGGTGAGAAGGGTGATAACAGCCTGTGCAATCCCTGTAGGGGAAGCCGGGTCTGATGATGATTAGAGCGGGGGCCCTGGGAGAGTGATTTGGAGAGCAGGGCTTTGCAGAGAGGCCGCTGAAGTGGCCTGTGCCTGTGCTGCGGCCGCCATGTTGGCTGCAGCATGAGAGCCGTCTCCCTCTGCCTGTGATGGGAGCGGCGTTAAGCGAGCCGTTTGCCGCTCTACAAAGCGGTCCATCGGTCGGCTCCTGCATTCCCCTGGGTGTGGAGGGGTGTAGGGAGGGGGTACCTCGGTCGTGGCGGGCTTGATAGCGGCTTTTTGGAGGAGCACGGCGGGAGCACTCTCCTTCTAGCTCCTTTCCATGCGGGCGCCGGAACCGGAAGTGGATTGCCCCTTTTTGTGCACCAAAGCGATGAGCTGTTCCTTCATCCTCTCCCTCTCCACTCTAGATGGCGTCGGTCTCTCTCTCTGCTGTCATGAATATGTACTTTGGACTATGATTGATGAACTTTTATATATGAACTAGCACTGCATTGCCTTGTTATCTTGGGTTTTTATGTGTAGCACCCTCCTAGTTTGGGTGTTAGTAAGTGTATATAGTTTTTGGCTCTTTCTGCTTAACAGTAGAGCAGATAGGTAAATTGATATGCTATCTGCTTATCAGAGAGCCTTGATTTAAGTAAGGTCTGCTCAGTGTGCTCTGGTGCTGATTCATGTGGTCTGGAAGGTTTTACACTGTCCAGTAGTATGGGTCCCTATTGGACAGTGGGAGGAAAACCCAGCCAATGACAGCAGGGGTATGTGGAGGTGGTTCTGACCAACTATCAGGGGAGGTGCCCCACTGCATCTTGGGTGAACATCTTTATATAAAAAGGAGCACATGGGCTAAAGGTCAGGAGTTCCAGCCACACAGACCTCAGGGGTGGAGGTGTATGTTCAGCTCCTGGCTGCTAGGCTTGATGCCTATCCAGGAGGCTGCCAGATTCTGGGCCTGGTCGAGGTCTAGCTGAAATTGCTGAAGCTGCAGCCCAAAGTTCTTAGAAGCTGACAGAGGGGGACGTCTTTGGATCCTGCCTGGTATCACAGTGGCAAAGTGTCACTTGGAAGTTGGAAGGAGGCTACCGACTATCCTGGGACATGGTGTGAGTACAGACCCATAAAGGGATCCCTGAGACTGAGTTGCTAGAATTTCCCTCCTGTTCCTCATAATCAGCTAATTGGGTGTATGAGCTAGAAAGGAGACACTGGTGAGTGTCTTGAAGAACAGAGTCCAGCTTATCCTGTACTGCTTAAAAAGGGGCCTGTCCCACTGGAATCAGCCTGTCATAAAGTGCCATTGGTAGTCTGCTACATTGAGCTATAAAGGAGACACTGGTGAGTATCTTGAAGAAGCAAGGTCTGGCCAGTCCTTTATTGCTGGAAGGGGACTTGTTTCACTGAGCTCAGTCTGCTAGGTAGTGCCACTGACAGTCTGCTGTACAGAGATAGGGAGAAGTTGTCCTCACCTGATGTCAATTAATTTGGAGTATCTCATCCATTCCCTTCTCCTATGGAAGTTCTACAATAAAGCATCAACAATTCATTCATCCCCTAGACTGGTCATTGGAATAACGAGTAGGATTGTGTGTGTGCACCTAGCAGTGGGAAAATCCATTGTGACTGGCTGCAGGATAATCAGAGGGAGGCCCGTGTCATATATATAAACCAACAGCTCCTTCGGGGTACCGCTACATGTGGGGGCTCGTCAGTCCGGGATATATCCCCTGAATTATTGTAGCAGTGGATGTCACTAGCAACAGCCGGATAAAGTGTTTGAGAAGTTGCCATGTGGATTGTGGGACCGCAATCGTAGAGAAAGTGTGCTATGCTAATGCCTGCTCTACAGTGTTAAGTGCAACCATACTGTCAGAGAGTAGAGAGGCAAAGTTTATTTGAGAGTCAAAATGGCGGCCGCGGAGGGCCATGTGAGCATGTGTACTGTGCAGGTGAATGTCTACTGCACAGTCGCTAGTAACAGGACATTCTCAAGTCACAGTGGTGAAGATTGTGATCTGGAGAGAGTGCTGCCTGTATGTCTGCTATGCTTGGCGTGTCTGCTTCACAGTAGCGCCTATTGATGCTAGATGGTGGTTGAGCGACAGCAGTGAAGAGGTTAACTCACATCGCGGGAATAAGCGCACTGGGAAGACCCGCCCGAGGCAGTCAGTCAGTCTGGTGTGGGTGGAATCGCCGCCCATGGTCGGTCAATCCGGGGTGAGAAGAAGAGCTATGACGTCACTTCCACCTCCGGGTGTAGCCGAGAAGAAACCGCTTGTGCAAGATGGCAGAGATCAGAGTTACTGCACATGGCGAAGAGCCAGAAAAGATGACTGGGTGGAAGAGGCGTACATTTAAAGTGACACACAGACTTTAAAGAATTTTGCAGAACAGATGTGCACTGATTCCCGGTTTCATTTAAAGTGACACACAGACTTTAAAGAATTGTGCAGAACAGATGTGCACTGATTCCCGGTTTCATTTAAAGTGACACACAGACTTTAAATAAGTTTGCATAACAGATGTTCACTTATTCCCGGTTTCATTTAAAGTGACACACACATTTTGCAGAACAGTGATATGGGTACTCCCGGCTTATTTATACTTTTTTGACACAGTTTGAAGATGATTTTAGAACAGTTCTATGGCCTCTACCGTTAATTAATACTTTTCAGACCCATTTTGAAGATGATCTCCATTTTTGCATTTTTCATGTTTTTATTTTTTTTTAAATATTTAAAGTTATTTCCCTGTCCCCATTTCTTTGTAGGTCACTTGTCCCACCCTTACCCACATTTCCTTCCTTTTGCAGACCTCTAGGACATTCCAGGACTATTTTACAGCCTTTTTTGTGCCTAAAAGTCTGTGTCCCCATTGATTTCAATCGGGTTCGGGGTCCGGGACAAAGTTCGGGTTCTGTCCGGACCCGAACCCGGACTTTGTCCCGAAGTTCGGCCGAACCAGCAGAACTCGGACTTCTAGAAGTTCGCTCATCTCTACTCCTGATCTGTCCCCTCCTCGCACTTCTGCTCGGGCTCGAGCATAGATTGAGGCCTATACCCTCCTCATCAAAAAGGAAGTGACTGTTTATGCCCCAGCTGGAAAAGGGCGATAGACAAAGTTTGCCAAAATTCTCCTGGTTGCAGAGACTTCTACAACGCAAGGTTGCCCTAGAATATGGGTATGACTACCCCTATGCTCCCCGGGAGATTATGGAGGTAATAGAAACCAAAAGTGACATGTGGTGTGATGAAGCTGTGTGGGGACTTTGTTTGTTCCAAAGCCCTAGAGGAACTAGACAAAACCCACGCTGTGGAAAGAGTTCCTGGCTGTTAAAGGGTACTGGAGATTTGGAAGACCTGCGCATATAGATAAAGTGATCATGAAAAGACCTAAGAAGAGAGACATTGGGTCTGATTTACTATAACTCCCACATCTACTCCAGCATTGCCTTAAAATACCTCAGGATTAAAGGCAATTAAGACTTCAAGTCTCACAAACTGGGAGGAATTGTACACAGAACAGAGCTCTATTTGCCTGAGAAGATGCCTCTGAGATCACATATGCTGAACACTGGCCGTCAACTGGGTTCAAACCTGTAACTTCCAAATTCCTCTATTTAACGCTTGTATGCAAGTTCGTTGCCATAAAAACATTACCCCCCTATCTCTAATATTACCACCCCCATCCCTAATATTACCACCCCCCATCCTTAGTATTACCACCCCCTATCTCTAATATTACTATCCCCTATTTCTAATATTAGCTCCCCCATCGCTAATATTACCACCCCCATCCCTAATATTACCACCCCCTATCTTTAATGTTACCACCCCCTATATCTAATATTACCACCTCTATCTCTAATATTACCACCCCCTTTCTCTAATTTTACCACCCCATCCCTAATATTACCACCCTCTATTTCTAATTTTACCACCCCCTATCCCTAATATTACCACCCCCATTCTTTAATTTTACAATCCCATCTGTAATATTACCACCCCATTCTCTAATTATACCACCCCCCATCCCTAATATTACCACCCCCTATCTCTAATTGTACACCCCCCAGGTGAAATTTCTTAAAGCTCCAAAATCTACTTCAGCAGTGCCTGAAAATATCTCCCAATTAACCACTTCAGCCCCGGAAGGATTTCCAGCTTTATGACCGGAGCACTTTTTTTCACTTTGGTATTGCACCGCTTCAAATGGT
The DNA here is from genome assembly GCA_018402905.1 of Glandirana rugosa. Lineage (NCBI taxonomy): Eukaryota > Metazoa > Chordata > Amphibia > Anura > Ranidae > Glandirana > Glandirana rugosa. Next base: position 409,501 of record BLSH010236107.1, on the reverse strand, counting down.
AATTGCGTGGTCATGCAATGCAGTACCCAAACGAAATTTGTGTCCTTTTTTCCCCACAAATAGAGCTTTCTTTTGGTGGTATTTATTCACCACTGCACTTTTTATTTTTTGCGATATAAACAAAAAAGGAATGGAAATTTTGAAAAAATTTATATTTTCAACTTTATGTTATTACAAAAATACAATAAACTAAATTTTAGTCATACATTTTTGCCAAAATGCATTCAGCCACATGTCTCGGGTAAAAAAAAAAAGCCAATTAGAGTATATTTATTGCTTTGCGCAAACGTTATAGCGTCTACAAACAAGGGTACATTTTCTGGAATTTCCGCAGCTTTTACTTTATGACTGCCTATCTTATTTCTTGAGGTGCTAAAATGGAGGGGCAGTACAAACCCCCCCCCCCCAAATGACCCCATTTTGGAAAGTAGACACCCCAAGGTATTTGCTGAGAGCCATGTTGAGGACAGTAAATATTTTATTTTTTTGTCATAAGCGATTGAAAATGACCAAAAAAAAAAATGACACAAAGTTGTTACTGAAATGATGATATATTGCTCACATATGCCATGGGTATGTGTGGAATTACACCCCAAAATTCATTCTGCTGCGTCTCTTGAGTTCGGGGATACCACATGTGTGAGACTTATTGGGAGCAAAAAAAAAACCAGTAAAAGTTAGCGAATACTGTTTTTTTATT
>BLSH010236107.1:398625-408791 GCA_018402905.1 Glandirana rugosa | reverse complement strand
TGATATATTGCTCACATATGCCATGGGTATGTGTGGAATTACACCCCAAAATTCATTCTGCTGCGTCTCTTGAGTTCGGGGATACCACATGTGTGAGACTTATTGGGAGCCTATCGGTGTACGGGACCCCGAAAACCAATCACCTCCTTCAGAATTTCTAAGGGCAAAAATGTATGCCTTCACCCCACACTACCTATCCCAGTTTTGGAGGCCATGGAATGCCCAGATAGCACAAACCCCCCCCCCCCAAATGACCCCATTTTGGAAAGTAGACACCCCAAGCTATTTGCTGAGAGGCATATTGAGTCCATGGAATATTTTATATTTTGCCACAAGTTTCGGTGAAATTACAATTTTTTTTTTTCACAAAGTGCTCACTAAATGATAAGTTACTTGAACATGCCATGGGTATATGTGAAATTGCACCCCAAAATACATTCTGCTGCTTCTTCTGAATACGGGGTTACCACATATGTGAGACTTTATGGCAGTCTAGCCGCGTACAGAACCCCAAAAACCAATCACCGCCTCCAGGCTTTTTAAGTGCGTAAAAAGGTGATTTTACTCCTCACTCCCTATCACAGTTTCGGAGGCCATAGAATGCCCAAATAGCATGACCCCATTTTGGAAAATAGACACTCCAAGCTATTTGCTGAGAAGTATTTTGAGTATTTTGCCGATCTCACATTTTGTCACAAAGTTTTGAAATTTGAAAAAAGTAAAAAAAAAAAAAAAAAAAATCTGTTTATTTCTTCATTTTTCAAAACAAATGAGAGCTGTAGAATATGCACCATACCTCTTAGCAAATACTTTTGGGGTGTCTACTTTCCAAAATAGGGTCATTTGGGGGGGGGGGGTTGTGCTACCTTGACATTTCAGGGCCTCCAAAACCATGATGGGTACTGTGGAGTAAAATTACCATTTTATGCCCTTAGAAAGCCTGAAAGCGGTGATTGGTTTTCGGGGTCCTGTACCAGGATAGGTTCCCAAAAAGTCTCACACATGGGGTATCCCCGTACTCTGGAGAAGCAACAGAATGAATTTTGGGGTGTAATTCCACACATACCCATGGCATGTGTGAGCAATATAACATTTCAGTGACAACTTTGTGTAAAAAAAAAAAAAAAGTAAATAAAAATTGTCATTTCCCGGAAACTTGTGGCAAAATATAAAATAATTCATGGACTCAACATGCCTCTCAGCAGATAGCTTAGGGTGTCTACTTTCCAAAATGGGGTCATTTGGGGTTTTCTTTTGCTATCTGGGCATTTCATGGCCTCCGAAACTTGGATAGGTAGTGTGGGGTGAAGGAGGTGATTGGTTTTCGGGGTCCCGTACGCGGATAGACTTACAAAAAGTCTCACACATGGGGTACCCCCGTACTCAGGAGAAGCAGCAGAATGTATTTTGGGGTGCAATTCCACACATACCCATGGCATGAGTGAGCAATATATAATTTCAGTGACAACTTTGTGTATTTTTTTTTTTGTCATTTTTCAATCACCAATGACAAAAAAATCAAATATTCCATGCACTCAACATGCCTCTCAGAAAATAGCTTGGGGTGTCTACTTTCCAAAATGGTGTCATTTGGGGGGGTTTTGAACTGTGCTGGCATTTTATGCCCAACATCACCCACTCTTCTAACCACTCGATCCACCAAGTCTTTTCTGACACTTTTTGTTTACATGAAAAAAATAATTTTTTTTGCTCAAAAATTACTTTGAACCCCCAAACATTATATATTTTTTTAAGCAGAGGCCACACAGATTAAAATAGTGGGTGTTACAATTTTTTTTCAGAAAGTATTTGCGCAGAAATTTTTCAAACACAATTTTTGGGGGAAAAAAAACACTTTTTTGAATTCTAATGCACAAGAACACACTATTTTGCCCACATTTTTGGTGAAATATAAAAGTTGATCTCTTGCCGAGTGCATAGACACCAAACATGACATGCTTTAAAAATGACGCACACCCGCAAAGCGGCGACAAACTATATACATTTTTAAAAGCCTTAAAAAGCCTTTACAGGTTACCACTTCAGATCTGCAGAGGAGGTCTACTGCTAGAATTACTGCCCTCGATCTGATGTTCGCGTTGATACCTCACATGCATGGTGAAATTGTTGTTTACATACGACACAAGACTGACTCTTGCGTCCATCTTTGCGCGCGTGCACGGGGTGCAGGGGTGCATTTTTTTTTTTTAATTCTTCATTTTGCTTTTTTATTTTATTTTTACACTGTCCCTTTCATCCTTTTTTTTTATCAATTCAGTTTTTTTAGTTATGCCCATGAGGAAGGAAAGGCCCCGAAAGGTCTTAAATTCTGGAACTGTGATTGGTTTCCAGTCTCTGGCAAGTATCAAAAGGGGATTAGTGGTGATAAATTGACCAGCATATAAATTGCTTTGGTCCACAATAGATCTATAGAGATCTTCCGTGAAATACAGCGAATAAAAATCAATGGCAGTAAAATCAGCTGTATTCACCGTGATTTCGTGTTGGGCAGTGAATGGGGGGTTGCTAATCAGGGTTTGCAAGCGCGTCAGGAAGGGCACTATGGGTTCTGCCGGCCTGTTTTCATCTTCTTCATGGCTGTGGGGCATTACTCGTGCTAGCCACACCAGCTTGTACTGCACTTATGGCACTCGCCACATCACCACGTGATACTGCAGTGCTGGTTCATCTACGTCCAGAGGGTACTAGGCCGCTGGTGTTTGCCAGGTCACCAGAACCGGTAGCGGTGCTAGTACTGGCTCTCTGCTGCATACGAGAGCCCTGCAGTTCATGCACCTCAGCAACAGCAAAACGGGGTCTGGTACGCCTGGCTCTAGCAGGGACCACAACTCCGTCGTCAGAGCTATCTGACAGGGTGCTGCTGTTGTCTACAGGTTCATATGCTGAGCCTGATTCTGACAGTGAGGCTTCCCCATCGCTCTCATCCATCAAACTCAGCATATTGTAGGCCTCTTCGCTAGTGTATGTGCGGCCAGACATTTTGGACTTTCTAAATTTGAAACATACACTAGCGTGACTCACAGGCAAAAAAGCGCACCTGGTTGTCAGAGCCTGTTTCAAACGCTACCAAATTCACTGTCGGAATTCTCAGTGATCGGGCGTGATCTCTGCGAAGGCTGCAGATATGTGTGATGTGTTTTGTAAGTGACAGTGATCTATTGATCCTGCACTTGGGTGGGCTGGGCGGAGGGGCTGAACGCAGGTGCAAGCAGTTATCTGGGCTGATCCCGCTAACACTGCATTTTTTAGAACACTAGACTAGTGGGAACGCTAATATATATCTGATCAGATCGCAGATATTGATCTGATCAGATACTACAATAGTATCTAACACCTATCTACTTTAAACATTTTTATTGATTTTTCAAACATGACAAGAAAAAGGGTATCTTTTAAATGTGGTCGTAGGATATACATCTGAACACTTGTTACAGTTTAGAGTTATTTTCACAAGGGAATGTGCAATTCTGTAGACCATAGAAAACGAAATACATAACTCAGGTGGAAGCCCACCACAAAACCTATTCGTTACAGTTTTCTTCTACATATGGCGCCCTCTAACACCTATCTAATGTGCGTGTATGCATGTCAGAGTACCTCGCTAACTGGCCCTGCCTGGCATTTACGCTGACCCCAAAGCACACTAAAACCTAACTGGGGTCACCGCCAGGCGATCGGGGGTTAAAACCTATAACAGGTAAATAAAATAATATACGGTGGGTAATCTGATTAAAAAAAAAAACTAGCTGGCTAGCTAGCGTCACCCGTGACACTTATACGTTGATCACAGGTGACGGGGCAATCAAGGGGTTAAAAACGTTATTGGGGGCAGGGGGGTATTTTCACCTAACTAGGCCTACTAGTAACCTACCCTAGCACTGATTAGTGTTACAAGGGTCACAAGTACAGCGATCAGTAAAAATCAGATCGCTGCACTATATGACACTGTGACAGGGGGTGACAGGGAGTGAAAGGGTTAACCAGGGGGCGATCAAGGGGATAAATGTGCCCATGTGACCTGGTGTCAGTGTGGTGTTGGTGCAACTCACATTTCTGATACTCCTTCTTCTTCGCTGAAACCGAAAAGGGCTTCAGGGAGGAAGTGGAGCTTACTTCCTCTGCCTCTGTTTACATTACAGAGGCAGAGGAGCCCTATCATTGGCAGGACTGATCGGAAGGGCCAAGCCAAAATCATTGGCCTGGCCCTGTAGATTGATCGGTCCTGTGTCAAATGGTGCTGTAAGCGCCCACGGCTCGTGATCGCGGCCGCCGTCATATGATGGCGGTTTGCGATGTCGAACCACCTTGTCGCTGTCAACCTGCGGTTGGCAAGTAGTTAAAGGCAAATACGATTTCAATTCTCACAAACTGTGAGAAAATGCAAACAGAACAGAGCTCTATTTGCCTGGAAACATGCCTCTCAGATTACAAATGCCGCACACTGGCCATCAATCGGATTCGAACCTGCAACTTTCAAATGCCTCCATTTAAAGCTTCAATGCAAGTTCATTGCCCTAAAAAGTGTATGGGGACCTGGGTCCTGCTCTACGGGACATGTATCAATAGAAAAAAAGTTTATAAATTGATTGTTTTTTTAGGAGCAGTTGTTTTAACCACTTGACCACTGGGCACTTAAACCCCCTTCCTAACCAGACCAATTTTCAGCTTTCAGCGCTCTCACATTTTGAATGATAACTACTCAGTCATGCAACACTGTACCCATACAAATGTTTTGTCCTTTTTTTCACACAAATAGAGCTTTTTTTTGGTGGTATTTAATCACCGCTGGGCTTTTTATTTTTTGCGCTATAAATGAAACAAGACCATAAATTTTGTAAAAAAATGCATTTTTCTTAATCTCTGTTATAAAATTTTGCAAATTAGTAATTGTTCTTCATAAATTCTTGCCAAAATTTATACTGCTACATATCTTTGGTAAAAATAACCCAAATCTGTGTATATTATTTGGCCTTTGTGTAAGTTATAGAGTCTACAAGCCATGGTGGTAATCATTGAAAATTGATCACACCTGATATACTGACGGCCTATCTCATTTCTTGAGACCCTAACAAGCCGTGAAAGTATAAATACCCCCCAAATGACCCCTTTTTGGAAAGTAGACATTCTAAGGCATTTAGTAAGTTGCACGGCTAGTTTTTTGATGTATTTTTTTCCTACAATTCTTTGCAAAATTAAGATTTTTTTTTTTCCACAAAATGGTCATGTTAACAGGTTATTTCTCTCAAATGGCATGTGCATACCACAAATTACACACCAAAATACATTCTGCTATTCCTCCTGAGTATGGTGATACCACATGTGTGAGACTTTTATACAGCTTGGCCACATAGCCTGGCCAAACTTTGAAGTAGCATCTATAGGCGTTTTAGGAGCATAAATTACACATCTCATTTCTCAACCACCTATTACACTTTTGAAGGCCCTGGAGCACCCGGACAATGGAAACACCCACAAAATGACCCCATTTTGGAAAGCTAACACCCCAACGTATAATCTACGAGGCATAATCAGTCATTTGAATGGTTCATTTTTTTCCAGAAGTTTTTGGAAAATGTGGAAAAAAAAATGAAAACACATTTTTTTTTTACACAAAGTTGTCCATTTATAAGATATTTCCAACACATAGCATGTACATAGCAAAACTGACACCCCAAAATACATTCTGCTACTCGTCCTGAGTATGGGGATACCACATGTGTGAGACTTTTATACAGCCTGGCCACATACAGAGGCACAACATTGAAGTAGCACTGTCAGGCGTTTTAGGAGCATAAATTACACATCTCATTTCTCAACCACCTATTACATTTTTGAAGGCCCTGGAGCACCAGGACAATGAAAACACCCACAAAATGACCCCATTTTGGAAAGCTAACACCCCAACGTATAATCTATGAGGCATAATCAGTCATTTGAATGGTTCATTTTTTTCCAGAAGTTTTTGGAAAATGTGGAAAAAAAATGGAAACGCATTTTTTTTTTACACAAAGTTGTCCATTTATAAGATATTTCCAACACATAATATATGGGTATAAATGTGGAGCGCTAAAATTCACACAAAACATTTAAATATATATACACAATAGTCCATTTCTGAACGATATCCAGGTATAGGAAGTGGTACACCGTGACAGCTAGGTGAGGCTAAATAAATGCAAAGGTGTGTAGCAGTGCCCCTCCACCAGTCACTCCAGCATCTCACCTCACAGATTCGACCTCCCAGAGGTCACAGCACTTTTAGAAGCAAGCCTTCGCACTTCCAGCTTCCACCATGCGTTTTATTTGGAACCGCATCAAATCTACAAATCGCATCAGGTCCATAAAAATGGCATCAGGTCCATAAAAAATAAACACCAGATCTAATGCTCGCTGTCATAACTTTAATCACATCATAAAACAAGATAAAACACTCACATGTCTATGCACCTATCTCCAGGTGCAGGAATACGAGCGTAGTTACAATTGACTGGCGTGTCAGTCGCACAGGGTAGCCTAGAGATGACGTCACTACCGACTCCTCCCGTACATGTTACGTTCCCGAAAGCGGCACTTCATCAGCGGGTATGGAGCCAGGCAGGACGTCTGATATTTATGTTATCATGGTAACCCAATCAAAGCAACAAAGGAGAAATCACTCTGATTAAACGGCAGCCTTGTAGACTATTGTACTCCGCCTTGGATCACAGTGCTTGTAGAAAAGACACAAATCACTTATTGAAAGCTAGTTGTGATGAGCCATCTAGTGGCCAAAAACCATCACACAACCTTTATACTAGCAAGATACTAAATTGCAAAAAGAACTGAATAATATTTCTAAAATAATACATAAAATTCATTCAATATGAATTCATTTGTAGTGACGTCATCTCATGGCCATCCTTTCACATAAAAAATGAATGAAGTAAATTATCTGTCAGAAATAACATTTTCACTTAAAAAAATGTATAGGATAAATAAAATGAACTATCTGTCAGAAATGAAACAATTAAGATCGAATTCCACATTCATACCCGCAGGGCAAAAACTTGAGTCTCATAAATCCAGAAAGACTCTCTATGGCTTATTTTCCTGACAAAATTGCCTCCCCGCCAGTGCTTTGCGACTTTCTCGACCCCCCCCCAGAATTTTATAATGTGCTCTCCAATTCTTATATGGAGGGCTCTAGTGGTTCGACCTACATACTGGAGGCCGCAATCGCACTCCAGCATGTAGACGACCCCTTCTGTAGTGCAAGTAATACGATTTTTTATGTTATATTTTCTCTGAGTCACATTAGCTATAAATTCTTTCCTTTTCTTAAGGTTATGCTTCACGCTCTTACAAGCTGCACACTTCCCACACGCATAAAACCCCGACAGAAACGAGAAAAGATGGGAGGAAGATACAGCTGGTGGATTGATAGCACCTGGTGCTATACTATTTCGGAGAGTAGGGGCTTTTTTGTATATGAACTGGGGTTATCTGGGTAAAACTGGTCCCAGAATTAGTATTTGTATTTTGTTATTGTTAAAGGAAAATTTGTATTTATTCAGCAGCAGATTATGGAGATTTTTCAATACGTGGAAAAGAGAGAGGTGAAGCTGAATTAAGTTTTTTCCAGAAACCCTCCCCCCACCAATGTGCCTAGCAGCACAGATCAAAGCTTTAGAAAACTAGGGCATTTGTTTGAGAAAAAGATTAGGACATGGTGGGACATTGAATCTTTCGGCCAGTACATGACCGCAAGAATAATTCCACGGCGTCTGAGGTGGGATCTCCCACCCAATGACGGTTTAATGGATGAAGAATCTCATAAAGAATGGGGAGAATTTTTCACAGCCAGAAGCCTAGAACTTCTCAGTTTCCTGTTGGGAAGGAAACAGAGAAAAATGAGGTATATAGAGAGTCAGATAAAAAACATTGCTGACATGTTAGAACCTGTGAAAGACAGCCCAGACTTTATCAAATTATCGGGGGAGCTCAAGGTTAAATTAATCAGATGGGACAAGGAGATCCAGGAGAAAAAGAGGAAAAAATTTCAGAGAGATCTCTCTGATTTTGGGAACAACACAATATATAAATGGCAGAATTACACAGCCACCCAAACCTCTACACAAATGGAAGTTGCGGAAATAGAACCTGTTACCCCTGGACCCTCCGTTAATGTAGCTACCCCTGTTATTACCCCTTATGGAGAGAATCCAACACTCCCTAAATTAAAACGGAAGTTTTTTCCTAAGAAAACCAACAACAAAAAAAATAGTTGAAAAAAATCAGAGAGGCAACAATTCCCAGCCACCAAAAAAAATCGGAGCGGCAGCCTTCCTCATACTCTAAACCAGGGAAAAGAGAGGTGTATGAAAAAGGGGTACGCCCGAGGTATGACTCTGAGTATAAGTGGGAGTCCTATTATAACACCCAAAATAGATTCTCACCTCTACAAAATGAAGGATATGATTACTGTCATTTTTTAGGGAGGGAGAGGACTCCCTGGGAGGGGACCTCCGCCGCATACCCCTCAATGGAGGGATATGCATTACAACCAACAGGAAACCCAGTATCAGAGACATCAAGAGAGGCCAGGTTATAGGCATCAACCAAAAAGAAAAAACCAAGAGGGCGGAGAGGGGGTAAAAGGGCCCAAAAGACCAAGGCAGTGGTAGGAGAAGGGATTTACAACCTCAGTGGAGCCCCCTTGTCTGAAGATGAGATGAAAGTTCTGAATAAGGGTTTAAAATTTGCCCCAGCCCGGAACTTAAACAAATTTCAAATGTATGTACAAGTCCAGAAATATATTAGGGGGCTGAATCTAAAGAAATATTTTCTATCCAACCCGATAGTAAAGAATAGCAATGAAAAGGTGGGTATACATTCCAATCTTAGGAACAAATCTACCTTTAATCCATCTAACCAGGAAACCAAGCATATAGAAGTTTTGAAGAATATGGTCTTGAGGGACCTGCAGTGTTTAAAAGTGAGAAAAATTCAGGACCCGCCATGTATTAAATCTGGTATTAATTCTCTCAGAAAGAGGAAAGATGTTATTATTCGCCCAGCTAGTAATCTTGAGTAGGGAATATTACCAGAAAGAAATGGCCAGATTGCTATCAGATGAAGGCATCTATTTGCAGTTGAAAGGAAACCCTATGTTGGAGTATAAAGAAGAGTTGCACCAATTAGTATCTAAAGGGAAAAGGAAAAATGTATTGACAGAAAGGGAAGCAGCTTACTTAGATCCTTTGTTCTGCAGAACCCCATTTATATACTTCCTCCCTAAGATACATAAAAGTTTGACTGACCCGCCTGGCCGACCTATTGTTAACGGAATTGACTCCATGACGGCCAGGTTGGGTCAGTATATTGATTATTTCCTGCAACCTTTAGTAACTCAAACAAAAGCATATTTGAGAAACACCAAACAGGTGTTACAGATCTTAAGGGGACTGGTGAGTTCCCCAGCCAGTATCCTGGTGACTGCTGATGTGGGGTCATTGTACACCATCATCAGTCACCAGGATGCTTTGGGATCTGTCAAGTGGGCTTTGGATTCTTCTGATCTACCCAGGAAGCTCAGGAAATTTATTTTGGAAAGCCTGGAGTTTTGCTTATCCAAAAACTACTTTTGGTTTGACCAGCAATATTATTTACAGAAGAGGGGAGTTGCGATGGGGGGGTCGGTTTGCTCCCAGTGTGGCCAATTTGTTCATGGCCCACTGGGAAGAGGATGTTGTCTTCTCCGACCCCCCCATCGCAGCTCATTTGCTATAAACGGTTTATAGACGACCTCATTATAGTATGGGAAGGTGATCGAGTAAGCTTGAAGGAGTTCATGTCCCAGATGGACAGAAATGATAAAAACATAAAATTAACATAGAATGTAGACGATCAACAAGTAACTTTCTTGGATCTGGAAATTTGGAAAAGTGAAGGGAAATTCCTTACCCGAAATCATTTCAAGCCGACCGATCAAAACTCTTACATACATCTGACTAGTTGTCACCACTGTTCCTGGTTGTGCAATATCCCGAAAGGTCAGCTTGTAAGACTGAAACGTAATTGCGCTGTCCCTTCAGAGACTTCCCTGTCGCGTTAATGCAAAGTCAGAATGTTCGACTGGAAAGCCCTATAACGTGTTGGTCCTTGTC
>BLSH010236107.1:338256-350487 GCA_018402905.1 Glandirana rugosa | reverse complement strand
CTCCTACTCCACCCCCCTTCCCGTTTTTTTACTTGATTTTAATTTATTTTCCCTATCCCCATTTATTTGTAGGGCACTTGCCCTAGTTTGAAGATGATTTTAGAACAGTTATATGGCTTCTACCGTTAATTAATACTTTTCAGACACAGTTTGAAGATGATCCACATTCACCTCCATTTTTGCTTTTTTTATGTTTTTATTTTTTTTTTAAATATTTACAGTTATTTCCCTGTCCCCATTTTTTTGTAGGGCACTTGCCCAACCCTTACCCCCATTTTACTTCCTTTTGCAGCCCTCTAGGGCTTTCCAGGACTTTGTTACAGCCATTTTTGTGCATAAAAGTTCGGGTTCCCATTGATTTCAATGGGGTTCGTTGTCCGTGCGATCGTTCGGGTTCCGTCCGGACCCGGACCCGGACTTTGTCCCGAAGTTCGGACGGACCAGCAGAACCCGAACTTCCAGAGGTTCGCTCAACTCTAATCAACACAAATCCCTCGCAATTGCAGCGAGCATGCATACTTGCAATCGCTGCAAGCACACACACTTGCAATCGCTGCAAGCACCTATTTACATTAACCCCTCGCAATCGCTGTGAGCACGCATCAACTCAAATCCCTCCGATCGCTGCAAGCACGTACATTAAACTTCTTGCAATCACTGCAAATACATACAGTATCTCACAAAAGTGAGTACACCCCTCACAGTTTTGTAAATATTTTAATATAGATTTTCATGTGACAACACTGAAGAAATTACACTTTGCTACAAATGTAAAGTAGTGAGTCTACAGCTTGTATAACAGTGTAAATTTGCTGTCCCCTCAAAAAACTCAACATACAACCATTAATGTCCAAACCTCTGGTAACAAAAGTGAGTACACCCCTAAGTGAAAATGTCCAAATTGGGCCCAAAGTGTCAATATTTTGTGTGGCCACCATTATTTTCCAGCACTGCCTTAACCCTCTTGGGCATGGAGTTCACCAGAGATTCACAGGTTGCCACTGGAGTCCCCTTTCCCTCCTCCATGATGACATCACAGAGCTGGTGGATGTTAGAGACCTTGCGCTCCTCCACCTTCCGTTTGAGGATGCCCCGCAGATGCTCAATAGGGTTTAGGTCTGGAGACATGCTTGGCCAGTCCATCACCTTTACCCTCAGCTTCTTTAACAAGGCAGTGGTCATCTTGGCGGTGTGTTTCGGGTCATTATCATGTTGGAATACTGTCTCCGAAGGCAGGGGTTCATACTCTGCTTCAGAATGTCACAGTACATATTGGCATTCATGGTTTCCTCAAAGAAACTGTAGCTCATACCCACCCCTCTGTCACCCTCTGTGGGCTCAGAGACCAGCAGCGTGCAGTCCCTCAGGTAACGGACCATCCCCAAGCTCACAGCAGAGCTGTGCTCCCTACCCCACTACAGCCAGGAAGCCTTTGCCGATCTACGTTATGCCTGTTTTGTGCTATTTGCCAGTCCTCCACCGTATGGCAAACTGGTGCTCTCATACAGTTACTAGACGCCCCTCGACTTTCCCTCCACCTTCGGTATCAGTCAGAGCTTGCTGGCCCCCGCATAACCACACCAGGTGGACAGGTTGGGACAGCCTATCCCATTGGTGGGGGCCTATCAATCTGCATCCCACAGCAACCTTAAATATGTACTAGGAGTGATATTTGGCAAATTACGTGCCCATAGCAGAGCCCTATCTCCCGACCAATTGTCCCAATTAAGCCGGTCATTCACATCTTTACCCTTTCACAGGGCGTAGTAAGAGACAGACAAAATCAGGGATGCTTAACTTAGCCGTAAGGATTATCCCTGAGGGGCGGTCCATCATTTCACACCTCTAAGTCTTCCTCTCTTAGGTACAAACCCTTATCAAGTTCTCAGTCTGCACCCAGCAGTAACGCCTCCATAGGCGTTGCTGCTATTTTTGGCCATCACTGGTTCGCAGGGCCATGGCCACCAGAAATCCTTCAGGTCCCCGGTTTTAGTTGCCACATGCAGCTGGCTCTTTCTCACAACATATCAATCTATACCCAGCTGGCCTCCAGCATTTCCTGTCCTTACAGAACCCCAGAAAGCCGTCTGTGTTCACAGCCCACACAATGAGATCCCTCCTACGTGGCATTCAGAAACATCAGCCTGTAGCCAATAGCAAACACTTACCCATCACAAATGCTATCTTTAGGGACATGTCTAAAATCATGGCACATTCCCATTCGGGGTTCTCCCCAGTTTAGTCATCCAAGAGGCCATCTACCTGGCCTTCTACGGTTTCCTGTGGTCTAGGGAATTCACCTTTAGTGGCACTAGCAGCCAGATACTTTGTAGATGCCACCTGACTAGACTTGAGTGGACACCTGGATGTTCGGGTTCGGCGGATTCGGCCGAACTTCGCGAAAAAGTTCGGGTTCGGTACCGAACTTGACCCAAACCCCGAACCCCATTGAATTCAATGGGGACCCAAACTTTTCGGCACAAAAATGGCTGTAAAAAAGTCTTGTAAAGTGCTAGAGGGCTGCAAAAGGAAGTAAAATGGGGGTAAGAGTAGGACAAGTACCCTACAAAAAATGGGGATAGGGAAAATAACTTAGAATCAAATAAAAAAAATAAAAATGGGAAGGGGGGTGGATGTGGAGTAGGAGCCTAGAGGTTGACTAGGCCGTGACCATGGGAGTGTAGGTGGAAGTGGCGGTGGTGGAGGAGGAGGAGGTAGCCAACACTTTTTGTTGTTTGTTTTTTTTTTTTTCTAATTGGGGTAGCCCCCAAAATATTGAGGCATATTCAAAAAAACATATATACCAATGGCTGTGTGAGGCCGGTCTAAATGTCTATTCTGCAGGACTTCTTACAGGAGCAGCAGGAACCTCTCCCTAAAGAACTAGGAGATGATTTTAGAACAATAATCTGTCCCTTACAGCACCAGCAGGAACTCTCCCTATAGAACTAGGAGATGATTATAGAACAATAATCTGTCCCTTACAGCAACAGCAGGAACCTGACCCTATAGCAGTAGGTGATGATTTTAGAACAATAATCTGTCCTTTACAGGAGCAGCAGGAACCTGACCCTATAGAACTAGGAGATGATTTTAGAACAATAATCTGTCCCTCAATGCAGTAGACTCTACCTAGTCCAGTATCAGATCGTTCTGTAGTGCAGGATGAGATGTTATTAGATCTGCAATCTGTCCCTAAAAGCAGGAGTAGAAAACTCTACCTAGTCCAGAATCAGATTGTTCTGTAATGCAGGATGAGATCTGCAATCTGTCCCTCAAACAGTAGTAGTAGTAATCTCTACATAGTCCAGAATCAGATTGTTCTGTAATGCAGGATGAGATGTTATTATATCTGCAATCTGTCTCTACACTAGCCTGGGAGCATGTGACATGCAGCACTACGTGACTCCAGCTTATACAGAGGCTGGGTCACATGATGCACTGGCCAATCACAGCCATGCCATTAGTAGGCATGGCTGTGATGGCTTCTAAGGGCAAACCAGTGAAACGCTTGTTGATAGGCTGCCCTGCAGCAATTCAACAGGCGAGATCAAATACCCAAACCCAAACTTTTTTTCAAATGTCCGGGTTCGGGTTCAGGTCACGGATATCCCAAAGTTTGGTACAGACCTGAACTTTACAGTACGGGTTCGCTCAACAACAAGCAACTTCCTTCAATCACAACACCCATTTACTTGGGCTGAAAACAACATAACATATCTTGGGATCCAACTGCCCAAATCAACCAAGAATCTTTTCTCAGCGAACTTCCAACCACTCATGGCTAAACTCAGATCAGAGGTACATATCCACAGTAAACACGAGTTGTCCTGGAGTGGTAGACTAGCCACATTTAAAATGATCCATCTACCGCAAATACTCTATCTCTTCAGGACAATCCCTATAAATTGCCAAAATCTTACTTCAGAAATCTCCAAACCACCCTCAACCAATTCATCTGGCAGGGTAAAAAACCTTGATGTGCACACTCCAAACTAATAAAACACAAATTGGCTGGAGGGGCGGGCACAATAGACTTTGAAGACTACCATATCGCATCAATAATTGCTCCAACCCAAGACTAGTTCGCCATGCGAACCACTAAACCATAGTCAGACATGGCAGCAATCTTTATCCCCAAAAGAAACTTGGGCGATTGACTACTAAACACGTCCCTAGGTACCAAAATACCATTGGCAACTCCCCCCACAATTAAAGCCACAGTACATTGCTGGAACGAATTACCTAAAAAAATCACAAAGACAAATGATACCCCAACTTTGGACTATCCTGTAGGCATACTGGAACAATTGTCCTTAGACTTAAATATGAGAGTGTGGAAAGACAAAGGTATTCAATCCCTCAGGGACATCCTATCCACTCCGAGATCAAATCATTTGATCAAATCCAAAAGGAACTCACTCTCCCAAGCAACAAACTCTTCACCTACATCAGAATAACGCACTGTCTCCACAAAATATTGCCACTCCTAACCCCAATTCCCCAAGCAACAATTTTAAGATTCCTTATGAATACAAACCCCAACATAAAAGGGATATTGCTTATTTATAATTCGTTGCAATCCAAAAGAGAATTTACCAAAACAAACACACACATACTATGGGAACAAGATGTAGGTTCACAATTCACTAACAAACAATGGGCTAGAGCACTACAATCCATATATAAATCGACACAATGCTCCAGAATTTGGGAACTAACCCAAAAAATCACTCTCAGATGGTACCTTACTCCATCTAGGCTGGCACACTTCAATGCCAACACCTCTAAACACTGCTGGAGATGCAATACAGGTAATAGGGACCTATACCACATAATATGGGATTGCCCTCTACTTCATAATTATTGGGGAAACATATTTCAAATCATTCAAGATATCACAGGACAAAACATCAACCCCTCAGTGGATCTGGGCATACTAAACCTGACCATGGAGGCTGTCCACAAGCCATTCAGACACTCAGTCACACATATCCTCTTAGCAGCCAGACTAAATATCACAAGGCTATGGAAATCCCCACAACTCCCGAAAACTTCAAACACTATTGACTTAGTGAACACTCACTGCAGCTATGAACAAATGATGGCCTCAAGCAGAGGCCTCCTGGGGAAGTCACGCAATATATGGCAACCCTGGACAAATTGGATTGAGACCTCTGTCAGGTCAGACACAGATAAACATTCCTGAACAACCTCCCAAACCGGAATCACAGAGGTTTAAGAAAGTAGACAGAGCTTGATGGGCACTAAATATATCTTTGGCTATCCCAATCCACACATGAACAGAGAATTGGTCCTAACCCCCCCCCGAGGTCACAAATGTGCTCCCATTGGGGTGTCCAGGGGAGAAGATTTCAATGCATTAGCCAAGGCAAACAACCACTGAATGGGCTTCTAGTAGTGAATAGAGTTGAGCGGACACCTGGATGTTCGGGTTCGTCTGGTTCGGCCAAACTTGACCCGAAATTTACCCCGAACCCCATTGAAGTCAATGGTGACCCAATCTTTTGGGCACAAAAATGGCTGTAAAAGTCCTGGAAAGGGCTAGAGGGCTGCAAAAGGAAGCAAAATGGGGGTAAGGAGTAGGGCAAGTGTCCTACAAACAAATGTGGATAGGGAAATAACTTAAAATCACAAAAGAAAAAAAATGGGAGGAGGAGGAGGTGGATGTGGAGTAGGAGCCTAGAGGTTGACTAGGCCGTGACCGTAGCAGTGTAGGTGGAAGTGGCGGTGGTGGAAGAGGTAGCCAACACTGTTATTTGTTTGTTTGTTTTTTTTTCTAATTGGGGTAGCCCCCAAAATATTGAGACATATTAAAAAAAACAAGTATACCAATGGCTGTGTGAGGCCGGTCTAAATGTCTATTCTGCACAAGGTACAGACAAGTCTTGTGGGATCCATGCCTGGTTCATTTTAATAAACGTTAGCTTGTCCACGTTGGCTGTGGACAGGCGGCTGCGCTTGTCTGTGATAACACCCCCTGCCATGCTAAACACACGATTAGACAATACACTGGCTGCAGGGCAGACCAGCACCTCCAAGGCATAAAGGGCAAGCCCAGGCCATGTGCCCAATTTGGAGACCCAGAAGATGAATGGGGCAGACGTGTGCACATACTGTTCCACCATGTTGCTGAAATGCTGCCTCCTGCTAAGACATTGCCTATCAGCTGGTGGTGCTGTTTGTTGTGGCGTGCTGCTGACAAAGCTTTTCCACATTTCGGCCATGCTAACCCTGCCTTCTGAGGTGCTGGCGGTGCCACAGCTGCGTTGGTGACCTCTTCCTCCTCCTCCGCCTTCGCCTTGTGCTTCCACAGAGCCCCCTGTGTCATTTGGGAATGCCCTCAGCAGCGCGTCTACCAGCGTGCGCTTGTAGTCGCGTATCTTCCGATCACGCACCAGTGAGGGAATTAAGGACGGCACATTGTCCTTGTAACGGGGATCCAGCAGGGTGGCCACCCAGTAATCGGCACAAGTTAAAGTTGCGCAGGCACTGCAGCATGTAGTCGCTCATGTGTGCCAGGCTGCCCAAAGGCAAAGACAAGCTGTCGTCTGTGGGAGGTGTATCATCTGTGTCCTCCCTATCCCCCCAGCCACGCTCCAGTGATGCCCATGAGCTGCGTTGGGTGCCACCCTGTTGTGAACACTGTTCCTCCTCCTCCTCCTGATCATCTTCCTCCTCATCCTCCAGAACTGTGCCCTGGCTTGAAAATTGTTTACCTGGCCTATGCTGCTGCAGGAACCCACCCTCAGAGCCACTTGTGAATGACTGGCCTGATAACCGTGGAAATGACCTCTCTTCCTCCTGTGCCACATCCTCTTCCATCATCACCCAAAGTGTTTTTTCAAGGAGACATAGAAGTGGCATAGTAACGCTGAGAACAGCGTCATTGGCACTGGCCATGTTGGTAGAGTACTCGAAACACCGCAATATGGTACACAAGTCTCGCATGGAGGCCCGGTGAAGTGGTGCTGTTCCACAGAGCGACTGACCTGTGCGTGCTGCAGCTAAAACTCCACTATTGCCTGCTGTTGCTCGCACAGTCTCTCCAGCATGTGCAAGGTGGAGTTCCACCTTGTGGGCACGTCGCATAGGAGGCGGTGAGCGGGAAGGCCGAAGTTCCGCTGCAGCGCAGACAGGTGAGCAAAAGCAGGGTGAGAACGACGAAAGCGTGCACAGACTTTCTGCAGCAGCTCTGACATATCCGGGTAGTTTTTTTAGAAATTTCTGCACCACCAAATTCAGCACATGCGCCAGGCAAGGGATGTGCGTCAAACCAGCTAGGCCCAGAGCTGCTACGAGATTTTGCCCTTTATCGCACACCACCAGGCCGGGCTTGAGGCTCAGTGGCAACAACCACTCATGGGTCTGTTGTTCAATGCCCATCCACAGCTGCTGCGCAGTGTGGGGTTTATCCCCCAAACATATCAGTTTTAAAACAGCCTGCTGTCGTTTTCCCCCTGGATGTGCTGAAGTTAGTGTTGAAGGTGTTATGCTGAGTGGATGAGGAGGTGGTAGAGGAAAAGGAGGAAGACCAGTAGGAGGAGGAGGCAACAGGAGGCAAAGAGAAATGCCCTGCAATCCTCGGTGGCGGAAGGACATGTGCCAAACGGCTAGCCGCCTCAGGCCCCCCGCCACTAAATTTGCACAGTGTGCAGTTAGCGAGATATAGCGTCCCTGCCCGTGCTTACTGGTCCACGTATCAGTGGTTATGTGGACCTTGTCACAGATGGCATTGCACAGTGCACACTTGATCTCGTCCCCGACTTGTTTGTGCAGGGAAGAGATGTCTCGCCTGGAAAAGTAGTGGCGGCTGGGAACCACATACTGTGGGACAGACACTGCCATCAGGTTTTTAAAACTGTCCGTGTCCACCAGACGGAATGACAGAATTTCAAAGGCCAGGAATTTTGAAATGCTGGCATTCAGGGCCAGGGATCGCGGGTGGGTAGGGGGTACTTCCTTTTTCTCTCCAGTGTTTGGGAGATGGAGAGCTGTAAGCTTCCATGGGACCATGTGGAAATGCTTGGGGACGGTGGTGGACATGGTGGCGTTGCTGTCACATCGTCTGTTTGCTGAGTGGCAGGTGACACTGGCACTGTAGAGGTGGAGGAAGAGGCAGAGGCAGCAGCAGAAGAGGAAGCAGGAGGAGGCCGAGACCTTTCTTGGATTTTGAGGTACTTATTCCACTGCAGCAAGTGGTTTGCATTTAGATGCCTGGTCATGGAGGTTGTGCTGAGGTTTAGAACATTTGTGCCTCACTTCAGCCTCTCATTGCACAGTGTGCAAACCACTTGTGTCTTGTAGTCAGCACATTGTCTGAAGAACTGCCACACGGGGAACGCCTTTGAGCTGCCTTTGGTGTGCTAGGTCCCTGGGTGTGGTGGGTAGTAGCAGGCATAATGTCTAGGGGATGCTCGCTCCGCTTTTGCAACCTGCTTCCTCTTTTCCTGTGCTGGTGCCTCTGTGCGACCACCACCTCTTCCTCCAAACTCCACACGTCACTCCCATGACCTTCATTCCATGTGGGGTCTAGGACCTCATCATCCTCCACATCATCTTCCACCCACCCTTCACCACTGCCCTCCTTGTCAGTCTGCACACTTTCGTCATCATCAGAGACGTGCTGTGGTGGTGTTTCCATGTCCTCATCCTGCAACAGAAGTGGTTGGGCATCGGTGCACTCAATGTCTTCCACTTCTGGGGCAGGGCTATGCGGATGGCCCACGGAAAGCACACTAGCAGAGTCATCAAAAAGCATAAGAGACTGTTGCATGACTTGGGGCTCAGATTGCTTGGCTGATTTACAAGGGGCTGAGGTGAAAGACAGATGGCCATGGGGTTCAGGTGCTAACTCTGAGCTTTCATCAAGGGACCGGGAGGGAGACAATGTGAAGGAACTGGAGGCATTGTCAGCCACCCAATCTACTATCGCCTCTACTTTTTCTGGCCTCACCATTTGTTAAGCGCTATTCGGGCCTACCATATAATGTTGAAGGTTCTGTCGGCTACCTGAGGAGGGTGTTTCCCTTGTGCGTGTAGCTGGCACAGATCGACCTCGTCCTATCCTTGCAACAGGAGCTTCAGCAACACCTGCAGCACCACGACCACGTCCTTTATTTGACGCTCATTCTGGACACAAATGTACTCTGTAGCACTATTTATTAATACTAAAAAAAAAGAATACTAAATTATTATTCTTTTTTTTTTTAACCACTTCATAACCGCCCATAGCCAAATGACGGCTGCAGGGTGGTTTCTTATCTCTGGGAGGACGTACATTGACGTCCTCCCAGAATCGTGCTTCCCGTGCCCTGGGGCGCGCACACGGGAACGTCCATGGCCGTCGGGTCTAGGGGACCCGACCGATCACGGATCGTGGTGAATGGCCGCAGTGAACGGCCTTTTACCACGTGATCGCGCCGTCAAATGACGGCGCTTTTCTCTCTCCTCTCCGCACCGATCAGTACATTGCGAGAGGAGAGAGGGGGGAGAGAGGAGGTGCTGCAGCGATGTGTAATGCCCACAGCACTGCTAAGTTACAGTATGCACCCACCCCATCCATTTACCACCCACCCAGCCATCCTCTCCCCATCCATCCACCCCCCACCCATCCTCACCTAATCCATGCTCACACACCCATCCTCACCCAATCTATGCTCACCCACCCATCCTCACCCAATCCATGCTCACCCATCCATCCTCACCCATCTATCCATGCTCACCCATCCATCCATGCTCACCCATCCAGTCATGCATGCTCATCCATGCTCACCTAGCCATCCATCCATGCTCATCCACCCAGCCATGCTCACCCATCCATCCATCCATCCCATCCATCCATGCTCACACACCCAGCCGTGCTCACCCACCCATGCTCACCCATCCATTCATCCATGCTCACCCATCCATCCATGCTCACCCATCCATCTATCCATCCATGCTCATCCACCCAGCCGTGCTCACTCACCCATCCATCCATCCATGCTCAACCATCCATCCATGCTCACCCATACAAGCTCACCCACCCAGCCGTGCTCACCCAGCCACCCATCCATGCTCACTCACCCATCCATGCTCACCCATCCATCCATCCATGCTCACCCATCCATCCATGCTCACCCAGCCATCCATCCATGCTCACCCACCCAGCCTTGCTCACCCATCCATCCATCCATGCTCACCCATCCATCCATGCTCACCCAGCCATCCATCCATGCTCACCCACCCATCCGTGCTCACCCACCCATCCGTGGCTCATCCATCCCCATCCATGGCTCATTTGTGCCTCACTCATGCTCATCCATACCACATCAGTTCTCACCCGTGACACATTCATGCCAATACAGTGCCCATCCGTACCATTACAGTGCCCATCCATGCCACTACACTGGCCATCCGTGCCACTACAGTGCCCATCCATGCCACTACAGTGCCCACCCATGCCACTACAGTGCCCATCCGTGCCACTACAGTGCCCACCCATGCCACTACAGTGCCCATCCGTGCCACTCTACTGCTCATCCGTGCCACTACCCTGCCCATCTGTGCCACTACAGTGCCTATCCATGCCACCACAGTGCCTCACAATAGTGTAAAAGGTAGTCAAATTAGATTCTAAATGTATGCCCCTACAACACCTGACGGTGCTCCCTGCATGTTGGGACTCTGTATGTGGTCAGGCTGTGTAAAAGTGTCACAAATGTGGTATCGCCATACTCGGGAGGAGTAGCAGAATATATTTTAGGGTGTCATTTTTGCTAAGTACATGCTGTGTGTTAGAAATGTTGTATAAATTGACAACTTTGTGTAAAAAAAAATGCGTTTTCATTTTCTTTCCACATTTTCCAAAAGTTTGTGGAAAAAATGACATGTTCAAAAGACTCATTATGCCTCCTAGAATATACGTTGGGGTGTTTGCTTTCCAAAATGGTGTCATTTTTTGGGCATTCCCATTGTCCTGGTGCTCCAGGACCTTCAAGAGTGCAAGAAGTAGTCAAGAAATGATGTGTGTAATTTATGCTCCTAGAACGCCTGATGGCGCTCCCTACATGTTGGGCCTCTGTATGTGGCCAGGCTGTGTAAAAGACTCACACATGTGGTATTACCATACTCAGGAGGAGTAGTAGAATGTATTTTGTGGTGTAAATTGTGGTATGCATGTGCTGGGTGTGAGAAATAACCTGTTAACATATGACAATTTTGGGGAAAAAATCTTCATTTTGCAAAGAATTGCAGGAAAAAAATACAACTTAAAAAAATTCACCATAACCCTTACTAAATGCCTTGGAATGTCTAATTTCCAAGAAGGGGTAATTTGGGGGGTATTTGTACTTTCCTGGCATGTTAGGGTCTCAGGAAATGAGATAGGCCGTCAGTACATCAGGTGTGATCAATATTCAGTGATTGGCACCATAGCTTGTAGACTCTATAACTTTCACAAAGACCAAATTATATACACAATTTTTTTTTCCCAAAGATATGTAGCAGTATAAATTTTGGCCAAAATTTATGAAGAAAAATTACTAATTTGCA
Organism: Glandirana rugosa; assembly: GCA_018402905.1. Taxonomy (NCBI): domain Eukaryota; kingdom Metazoa; phylum Chordata; class Amphibia; order Anura; family Ranidae; genus Glandirana; species Glandirana rugosa. The sequence continues at coordinate 338,931 of BLSH010236107.1, read as the reverse complement.
AAATTTTATAACAGAAACAAAGAAAAATTCATTTTTTTACAAAATTGTCTGTCTTTTTTTAATTATAGCGCAAAAAATAAAAAACCCAGCGGTGATTAACCACTTCCTTACTGAGCACTTAAACCCCCCTCCTGCCCGGACCAATTTTCAGTTTTCAGCGATGTTGCTCTTTGAATGACAATTGTGCGGTCCTGCGATGTTGTACGCAAACAAAATTGGCGTCCTTTTTTCCCACAAATAGAGCTTTCTTTTGGTGATATTTGATCGCCTCTGCATCATTTCTGATCGCCGCTATAAACAAAAAAAAGAGCAACAATTTTGAAAAAAAAAACTATATTTTTTACTTTTTGCTATAATAAATATCCAAAAATAAAAAATAAAAAAACAAATTTATTCATCAGTTTTGGCCGACTTTACTACGTCTCCGCTAGTTTATAGTGGTTTTCTTTCGAGATAAACACCCTTTTTTCCTGCGGTTAAAACAAACGCATGTTGTAGCGTCCTGGCGTGTTAACAGTAAGTTTCTCGTTGTAGCGACTTTTGACTTTTAACCAGGCCCGTCCTCCCCCCAAATTCACGAGTCATTCCTTCACCAATTAGTGGCGACCCAAAAAATAAAAAACGCGATATTAATTTTTTTCTGTCTGTTAAAACATTTTTTTACTTAAAAAGAAA
>BLSH010236107.1:321359-338246 GCA_018402905.1 Glandirana rugosa | reverse complement strand
ATAAATGTCATTGGCAGTGAAGGGGTTAACCTGCAGGGGGCAGTGAAGGGGTTAACTATGTTCCCTGGGTGTGTTCTAACTGTGGGGGGGGGGCGGGATTGACAGGGGCATGACAGATCTAACTGATCCCAGTGACAGGGATCAGTAGATCTGGCATGCCCCCCCTCACAGAACGGGGAACCGCTGTGTTTACTTCGGCGGTTCCCCGTTCCTCCTCTCTGTAAGGAGATCGCGGGTCTCCGGCGGACATCGTGTCCGTCCGACCCGCGGGCACGCTCCCGCAGTGTGCGGCGGCACGTGCATGTGCCGCTCGCGCCCGCGGGAGCGCGCCCAGCACGAGCCAAATGGGAGGACGTCAATAGACGTCCTCCCAGCATTTTAGAGCCGCGCTGTAGCCGTCATTCGGCTATAGCACGGATAGGAGGTGGTTAAATACCACCAAAAGAAAGCTCTATTTGTGTAAAACAAAAGGATGCAAATTTCATATGGGTATAGTGTTGCATGACTGAGTAATTGTCATTCAAAGTGTGAGAGCGCTGTAAGCTGAAAATTGGTCTGGTTGTTAAGGGGGTTTAGTGCCCAGTGGTCAAGTGGTTAAAAAAAAGAAAATTGTTGATGCACTTTTTATTTTTGTGCAAGAAATGCACCGCTCACACCAGCAGCAGGAACCTCTCCCTACACCAGTATGAGATGGTTTTAGAATGATAATCTGTCTTTCACAGCACCAAAAAGAACCTGTACCTACTGCAGTTTGAGATTATTTTAGAACAATAATCTCCCCCTCACAGCACCAACAGGAACCTCTCCCTAATGCAGTAGTAGATGGTTTTAGAATGATAAACTCTCCCTCAGTGCACCAACAGGAACCTCTCCCTAATGCAGTAGTAGATGGTTTTATAACTATAAACTCTCCCTCAGAGCATCAACAGGAACCTCTCCCTAATGCAGTAGGAGATTGTTTTAGAACGATAAACTCTCACTCAGAGCACCAACATGAACCTCTCCCTCATGCAATAGTAGATGGTTTTAGAACGAAAAACTCTCCCTCAGAGCACCAACAGGAACCTCTCCCTAATGCAGTAGTAGATGGTTTTAGAACAATAAACTCTCCCTCAGAGCACCAACAGGAACCTCTCCATCATGCAGTAGTAGATGGTTTTAGAATGATAAACTATCCCTCAGAGCACCAACAGGAACCTCTCCCTAATGCAGTAGTACATGGTTTTAGAACGATAATCTAACCCTCAGAGCACCAACAGGAACCTGTCCCTAATGCAGTAGTAGATGGTTTTAGAATTATAATCTCTCCCTCAGAGCACCAACAGGAACCTCTCCCTAATCCAGTAGTAGATGGTTTTAGAACGATAAACTCTCCCTCAGAGCACCAACAGGAACCTCTCCCTAATGCAGTAGCAGATGGTTTTAGAATGATAATCTCTCCCTCAGAGCATCAACAGGAACCTGTCCCTAATGCAGTAGTAGATGGTTTTAGAATTATAATCTCTCCCTCAGAGCACCAACAGGAATCTCTCCAGAATGCAGTAGTAGATGGGTTTAGAATAATAATCTCTCCCTCAGAGCACCAACAGGATCCTCTCCCTAATGCAGTAGGAGATTGTTTTAGAACGATAAACTCTCCCTAATGCAGTAGTAGATGGTTTTAGAACGATAAACTCTCCCTCAGAGCACCAACAGGAACCTCACCCTAATGCAGTGGTAGATGGTTTTAGAACAATAAACTCTCCCTCAGTGCACCAACTGGAACCTCTCCCTAATGCAGTAGGAGATGGTTTTAGAACGATAAACTCTCCCTCAGAACACCAACAGGAACCTCTCCCTAATGCAGTAGTAGATGGTTTTATAACGATAAACTCTCCCTCAGAGCACCAACAGGAACCTCTCCCTAATGCAGTAGTAGATGGTTTTATAACGATAAACTCTCCCTCAGAGCACCAACAAGAACCTGGCCCTAATGCAGTAGTAGTTATTTTTAGAAGGATAAACTCTCCCTCAGAGCACCAACAGGAACCTCTCCCTAATGCAGTAGTAGATGGTTTTAGAATGATAATCTCTCCCTCAGAGCACCAACAGGAATCTCTCCAGAATGCAGTAGTAGATGGTTTTAGAATAATAATCTCTCCCTCAGAGCACCAACAGGATCCTCTCCCTAATGCAGTAGGAGATTGTTTTAGAACGATAAACTCTCCCTCAGAGCACCAACAGGAACCTCTCCCTAATGCAATAGTAGATGGTTTTAGAACGATAAACTCTCCCTAATGCAGTAGTAGATGGTTTTAGAACGATAAACTCTCCCTCAGAGCACCAACAGAAACCTCACCCTAATGCAGTGGTGGATGGTTTTAGAACAATAAACTCTCCCTCAGTGCACCAACTGGAACCTCTCCCTAATGCAGTAGGAGATAGTTTTAGAACGATAAACTCTCCCTCAGAGCACCAACAGGAACCTCTCCCTAATGCAGTAGTAGATGGTTTTAGAAAGATGAACTCTCCCTCAGAGCACCAACAGGAACCTCTCCCTAATGTAGTAGTAGATGGTTTTAGAACGATAATCTCTCCCTCAGAGCATCAACAGGAACCTCTCCCTAATGCAGTAGTAGATGGTTTTAGAATTATAATCTCTCCCTCAGAGCACCAACAGAAATCTCTCCATTATGCAGTAGTAGATGGTTTTAGAATGATAAACTATCCCTCAGAGCACCAACAGGAACCTCTCCATAATGCAGTAGTAGATGGTTTTAGAACGATAAACTCTCCCTCAGAGCACCAACAGGAACCTCTCCCTAATGCAGTAGTAGATGGTTTTAGAATGATAATCTCTACCTCAGAGCACCAACAGGAATCTGTCCCTAATGCAGTAGTCAATGGTTTTAGAATGATAATCTCTCCTTCAGAGCACCAACAGGAACGTCTCCCTAATGCACTATAAGATGGTTCTGAACGCTAATGTCTCCCTCACAGGACCGCAATGAAGGTCTCCCTAATGCAGTCTGAGATGGTTGTGAACGCTAATCTTTCCCTCACAGCACCGGCATGAAGCTCTCCCTACTGAGACGATCTGACACGCGGCGCTACGTGACTCCAGCCTCATATAGAGGCTGGGTCACATGATGCACTGGCCAATCACAGCCATGCCATTAGTAGGCATGGCTGTGATGGCTTCTAAGGGCAAACTAGTGAAAAGCTTGTTGATTGGCTGCCCAGCAGCTATGGAAAAGGCGGCAAAAATACCTGAATACCGCACCCGATTTTTTTTTTTTAATGTCCGGGATCGGGTTCGGGGCACAGACACCCCAAAGTCCGGGTTCGCTCAACTCTAGTAGTGAACTGACTTCTAGCTTTTTTAAGTTAACACTCCGGTCTAGTATTGTTTATATAGTTTTTGTTTTACTGTATGATTACAAATACGCAAATCGAAAATTTGTTTTGCATCAGATACTGTACCATTTGAGAATTGTATATCTTTATGATACTAAGAACCTATTACTCCACCTACTGTACTTGCACAACTCAATAAAAATATTGGAAAATAAATAAATAAATAAAAAAAAAAAAAAGAAAATTAATCAGAGGCGCATGTGCCGTGCTCTGTGATATGGACGCTTAATCACAGAGCTCCGTTCCACTCTGTCCATCCGGCACTCTAATCTGCGAGAATCATCACCCCAGAAAGCCAGCACGGGACCGCAATAACCAAGACACCCACGGAAAGTGTTTTATGCCTTTGGGGTCTGCTAAACATGGCTTACGGCCACGATTTGAAGCACTCCCAGGGGTGGAAGAAGAATCCAAGATGGTGGCGGAACTGCCGCTCCATGAAGCAGCTCGCACAGAGATCCCTGTCTCATTCCCCTGGCAGGATTCACTGCAAGAGGAGGTATGTGGAGGGCCTCCCATTATCACATCACTATGGGGCCCGACATCACCAGCTTCCATGGTGTATCTAACCAACCAGACACTAGATGACATGCTTATGTCCCCCTCAGCTGCGGCCTCACCAAGGCCTAATGTGACTTATCAGAATATGGGGTTAAACACCTCACAGCCATATGATATCTTCCTCATGTTCACTAAATTTGCTGAGATGCTGCACAGGGGCCTAACTCAGACCGCAGCCAGAATTACATATGACATTAAAATGGATCTCCAACATTTGGGCTCTCGCATTGAGACCATTGAAAACAGAGTAGATGTCACAATAGACCGTGTTAACCAGAACACAGACTGTATCCAAGACTTACATAGCCAATTAGAAGGGGCCATGGCCAAAATTGACAACCTTGAAAATAGGTCGAGGCAGCTCAGCTTTAGAATCAGGGGCCTGCCCGAGACCATTACAGATGCCCAAAGCAGTGAACTCCCTCATTAAGAGCCTTATTGCAGACATCCGATCCCACAAACTGGAGCTTGATCGGGCCCACGGGGCCCTAAGACCCCCCCCGACCTGATGGACTGCCACGTGACATTGTGGTCAAGCCACACTACTATAATGTTAAAGAGGAAGTCCTGAAAAGGGCGCGCTCCTCTCCACAAATCCAGATTATGAACATAAAATAATGGTGGCTTTTCCCCTTTAGCCTGAAGTTCGAGTTTAACATTAAGCCCTTCGGATTTTCTACATTTCTGGACCACCTCCATCTAACCCACTCACCTCCCTGTGGCAGAAGCCTAAAACCAAAAAAGCCAAAGAAGGACTACCCCCCTGAATTGGAGTATTTTTTCACTTAACTCTTTTAACCCCCATTCTTGGGGCTAGGTCCCTATGGACCTTCCAGCATAAATGCCCCCCTGGATTTATGAACCCGTTGATCTCACTGAGATCCTGCTCCACATTTATAACAAGCCTATTCCCTCCAACTTTTCACACTACTTATATACTAACTGATTACAATTAACCCCCCTACTTATATTTTTCATCATCGGACATGGATTGCCTCAAGGACCACCTGGACCTACTAAATTAAGCCTTGGACCATTCACTAAGGAACAACTTCTCCCCTCTATATAATTCTGGCCTTCCATGAAACTGTGGACTATTTGACTTTATTGGGTCCGGTTCTCCCCACAGTCATGTATTCTATTATCACAACTTTCCAGAGGGCACTTACAATTCTAGTCCCACCTAGCAGTAACCAGGCAGTAGATTAGCTATTAGGCCCTCACAAACTTTGCCCACTGGTGCTCCCTTTGTTCACACCCCATATCACCCCCTGGAATCCTGAGTCCCCTATCCCCCTTTAAAGGGATCAACCCTTTTCTAATAGAATCCCCTCCCTTCTTCCCTGAATCCCCAGCATTCATCACACCTGCCTTAACCGCCATTGAATGTTTTTAAGTTCCAGTTGTTGAGGATGATGCCTCAAGGTTTATATAAGTTTTATTGTTTTACATTTAGGAGTGCTATGGATGAAGCAGTACTAGTGAATTCCTCCTGTACTCAGACGCAGATTTTTCTCTCTCCTGGTCAGGATCCCCCTTGCTGGTGGGGGGGGGACCATTCTTGTCTCTCAGGGTATAGTGGACATACTCCACCCCTACCCTTGGGGCTTTTTCTTATTCTTTCTCTCACTTGTCTTCTATTTGTCTCTATTGCTTTGTACTAACTTTTCTATTTTCTTAGTGGCATGTGTGATCTCGCGACTCTGCAAGATCCTAGATGGCGTCACAATGGGCTTACTCACACTCCTGGACTCTGGACTATCCATCAGGCTGAAGGTAGGTGATTGGGGCTCATTGACACTCCCTCCTAAACTGCTCCATGGCTGACCTTAACACACCTAGACCCTCCTTGGGCTTTGCATCACACAATGTTCAAGGAATTAACTCATCTATTAAATTCCGGAAGATCTTCCAGTAACCATGACCAAAAAATAGACATATTGTTTCTTCAAGAAACACATTTTCTGAAATCCTATTTCCCCTCATTCATCCACTCTAAATTTCCCAAGTTCTACCTGGCAAACGCTGATAAAAAAACGAAGGGGGCAGGCATATTTTTTTCCCGCAATTCCCAGTTCTCATTCCTTTCTGAATTTAGGGATCCAGAAGGTAGATTTCTACTCATTAAAGGTCTCATTGCCAACTAACTCTATTCCTTTGTTTTGTACTACATGCCAAATAGGGGTCAATCTAAATTTTTTAATACCCTTTTTCACACGCTAAACCCGCTTACTGAAGGCTTGGCCATCTATGGAGGGGATTTTAATATAGCTTTTGACACATGATTAGATAAAACCCACCCTCAGGGAAGGGGCCGTATCCGTCCCACCAGGCAGAGCCTTAATGTGGCTAGACAAATTTACCAACAGGGGCTGGTCGATGTTTGGAGGGAAATTAAGCCAATTGCACTGGACTATACACACTTCTCTAGTCCCCACAATTCCTTTGCTAGATTAGACCACTTCTTTATTTCGACAAGTCATATCCCGTTGGTGACTAAAGCTCTCGTAAAAGACTCTGCCCGGTTGGACCACTCCTTTCTCCTCCTAATACATTTCCCCAATCACTTTATGGGTGGCACACAAAGCCTCCATTAGGGGAAAACTCATCCAAATGGCCTCAAGGCTACGCAAAGCCTGCAAAGTAGATATTGAACGATTAGAGAAGGAATTCTTACTTCTAAGCAAACAACACAAATGTAACCCTTCATCAGGTTCAGTGGTAAAACTAGAAGAAGCATGCACAGCCTTAAATATAGCTCTCACCGCCATAGCCGAAAAAAATTTACGTTGGGAAGGTGCCCGGTTTTATCACCAAAAAGATAGGACGGGGGGGCGTGACCGGATGTGAAGGAGGCAGCAGCATCTCTCTGGAGCTCCATAGCCATCCGCTGTATTATCTGTACAAAGTAAGGCTTTTCACCCCGTTCTTAGCCTTGGCTTTTGGTGTGACATAGTCCCACACCTCCAGGCATGCCAGCTACCTCCTCCAAATCTTATAAGGCGGCACTGTTGGAGCCACGGACGACCTGCTCCTCTCAAGGCCTGGGAAAGAACGCCGCCTCTGTCATCTTGCCACAGGAACAGAGACCAAAGAGCGCCAAAGACAGGACGGCGGCAGACATAGAGGGACACCGCTCTGATCCGAGTGATTCACAAACCCCACTGCAGTCTCAGAGGGACCCGCTGGGAGGTGAGTCACAACAGGAGTCAATCCCTAAGCCCATCCTAGAGGCTATTGCGGCCAGCAGCACGGCAGTTATGGTGAGAATAGATCACATCTAATTCGCCATGACATTGACAAAGTACGAACTAGACTAATGGCTGCAGAAGATAGGATATCTGAGGTGGAGGCCTCCTCTCACTCCCAGGCTATTAAAATAAATGAACTGCAAGACGCGGTGAAAGCGTTGCAACGCCGTGCCGAAGATGCAGAGGACAGGCAGAGAAGGAACAACGTGAGGGTGGTGGGCCTCCCAGAGGGAGCGGAGGGGGACAGACCTGCCATCTTTGCAGAACAGTTCTTCAAACAAATCCTTAACTTGGAGGAATTACCCCCACTTATGTTGTGGAAAGGGCCCATAGGGTCCCAACAGGTGCTCGCCCTCCTGGCGCCTACCCCAGGGCGTTCCTAGCCAGATTCCTGAATTATAGGGAGCGGGACAGGATTTTGGCGGCTGCCAGGAAGATCAAAGATCTCAAATTTGAAAATGCACAGATTATGCTATTCCCTGGTTTCTCTGCAGAAACACAGAGAAGAAGGAGATCTTTCAATGACATCCGGAAACGTCTGAGGGAAAAGAACATTCAGTATAGTATGCTTTACCCCTACAGACTCCGTGTACAACATAAAGGGGGTGTGACATTTTTTGACACTCCGCAGGAGGCCTGTGACTGGTTGGACAGTACCCCTTGATCTGGAAGACACCCGGAAGGACTACATGAACAGGGAGGCAAGCTTCTGTATGAGTGAGTCTGATCCCAACTACCCCAAAAAAGGTTCTACAGTTTGTTTTACTGGTAAATTCTGATTTTTCTTTTTCATGTTGTTTTTTTCATATTTCATCCTCTCGGCCATGCGGTAGACATGGCAACATGAGGTGGAGACTTTCATGACTGATTCAGGGGTTCTCCATCCTGAGATCGTTTCCCTATTTTTTCCACCGCTAGGGGGAGCTGTTAACTAGTCTATTGCCAAGTAGCTGACACACTGATACTCATGACGAACATAGCCTTACTATTCTGTTAATACGGATATGGAGAGGGGAAGATCGAAGCTGGCGGACTTAAACTTCAGTTCGGTTAAGCAACCAAAGATATTTGTTTTTTGTTTTGTTTTGGACTGTTTTTCTGTTTTGTTTGGGAGTATAAGCCACATACCGGACTAACCGACGAGAACGTTGGAGGTGGTTGGGGAATTTGTTTAGGTATAATGGCAGGGTATAATGGGAAGGCTAATGGCTCAGTCACCGCTCTTCCAATGTTTGCCACCAAATGTGATGTGTCAGGAAGTCATTTGTGTCACAGGATTCCTACTTTGAAACTCATGAAGTCTATACCAGTATCCTGGTATATTGATATACAGGTATTGTGGCAAACTTGGTAAAGGTCATATCGTGGAATGTTAAAGGGTTAAATGATAAATACAAGAGAGCTTCTGTTTTTCAGTTCCTAAAGCGGTACAAACCGCAAATAATACTGTTGCAGGAAACGCACTTGGATTGGTCCAGGGTGCTGTGCTTGCGCAAGACATGGCTTCAGAAGGTGTTTCACGCCACTTACTCCACATATTGTAGGGGAGTGTCCATCCTTATCAGCAGGGCGGTACCCTGCACCATCCATCAAGTGTTTGTTGATCCTGGAGGAAGATACATAGCTCTGGTAATGGATATCTATCAAACTAAAATTGTACTTGTTAATGTTTACTCGCCTCCGCCTGCCGATGCTCGAATGCTCTATGCCCTCTGGTCTAAATTGTCACCGTATGCCCAGTTACCGGTGGTGATGATGGGAGACTTCAATGCCATACTGGAGGGGCTGGATACTTCTAGCCTGTCCAGGAGCTGCTCCCAAGACCTGGGGGCATGGGCGGAAGAGATGGGTTTGACGGAGGTATGGCTGTGGAAGCATCCGGGGGGTAGATGCTATTCTCACCTATCCACGACGCATCGCTCTGCGGCCAGGATAGATTTGGTGTTTGGGAATATTCCCATGCTTCCCAGGGTAAGAGAGGTTGAGTATCTTCCTGGGGGCGTCTCAGATCACTCTCCTCTACTCCTGACCCTCTCCTTTGGGAGGGTGGGGAGGGGGGATGGAAGATCTCCCCGGGATGGCTGCAACATGAGCAGGTTTCGACCAGAATACAAAACACCACTTCCACATACTGGGCAGAAAACGAGGGAACGGCACACCCCGGGATACAGTGGGACGCATTTAAAGCAGTTCTTAGGGGTTAGTGTATTTCAGCCATTAAGGAGGCGAGAGGGGACCACAGAGCGGAGCTTAAAATGTTACAGGATACTGAAAAGGAGTGCTCGGGGAGATTTGCTGACGTCACTTACAGGGCGTTGTTAGATGCCAGGAGGAACTTCTCTTTGCACTTCTCTGATTTACTCACACTGAGGTCGGCCACCGGGCGGCCTCTGTGTTTGCGGAAGGGGACAAGAACGGCAAGCTACTGGCCCTTCTGGTGGCTGACTTTCATCCAATCACCAGTGTTCCAGTTTTGAAGGGGTCGGGAGGGGAATTGATTACTGACCCTGATAGTATACTGGCTGAATTTGTTAGATTTTTCTCCGAATTGTATGCCCCCATAGCTTCATATGACTGGTCGGAGTTGGATCAAATATTGGGAGGGCTAGATATACCCCAGTTGACGGAACAAGACAGAGACAACATGGACGCACCTATTACACACAAAGAAATTGAGAGAGCAGTCTTTTCCTTCCCCCCCAATAAGGCCTCCGGACCTGATGGGTTCCCCATTGACCTTTACAAAGAAAATATAGAGAGTTTAGCCCCCAGACTTAATCAATTGTTTGCAGCGTGCCTGGAGGGAGATTTCCTCCCTCCATCCATGATGGAAGCATATATGGTACTCCTTTTAAAACCAGGAAAGGACCCCCTAGTTTGCGCCTCTTACCGTCCGATAGCTCTGCTTAATTCTGACTTGAAGATACTTACCAAGGTGCTGTCCACCAGGTTAGCGGGCGTAATTGCTTCATTGGTTGACTCGGACCAGACTGGGTTCATGCTGGTAAATCCACAGATACGAACCTACGCCGCCTATTCACCCACCTGCAGTTACCGGGGACTGATCCTGATACGCGTATTATAGTATCCATAGATATCGAAAAAGCGTTCGATTCGGCGGACTGGCACTACATGTCCAGGGTTTTAGAGTGTATGGGGTTCGGACCGACCTTTCGGAAATGGGTGGTATTATTATATAGTAGGCCTAGAACGGCTGTCAGATCGGGTCACCTAATCTCCCCCTATTTTGAGATCGGAAGGGGGACTATACAAGGCTGCCCCCTCTCCCCCTTCCTGTTTGCATTGATGATGGAACCTATAGCAATAGCCTTGCGATTGTCCCGGGACATACAAGCCATTAAGGTAGGCAACATTAGAGAATCCCTTGCACTGTACCTGCTCCTCTTCCTGGGGGATACAGCAAAACTTCTCAACAGAAGGAGCCTCCAAGCATGGCACAAAGAAATAAACAGTTTTACAGGTCATTGTGGTCACATCCTGTACATGTTTGTCGGACTCAACTTAGCGTTATAAAGAGAGATCACACTAGTAACCTACCGAGGGGCATCATCACACCCTCACTGAAGGATATCGGGGTAGGGAGCGCCAAGCCTAAGAGAAGACCCCAAGCCACCCCAATGGGAACAAGCTGGGCCCCGCGGTCTCCCCGGGGTCCTGTCTTCTCCCCCCCCGGTATCCTGCCGCCAGAGGGACCCACCAAGGCTGGAGGTAAGTTAACAATTGAGTAAACGAGAACTAACCATAGGAGGCTTCTCCGACAGTCCATCGATTTGGGATATGCAAACAATCTTTTAACAGATCTGGGGACTAAGGATGCTTCTAGAGAATACCATAAGTAGTGTCTCCACCCTCAAGTAGGTTGCTGGAGCCCAATAACTCTCGGGTTAAACAATGATAGAGAGGGGCAATCCTTTGCTTAAGATAACACAGATAAAAACAAAGGAATAGGGAGGGAGAGAGAGAATGGAGGAGAACTCAGAAAGAGGGAAGAGAGGAGAGGAAGAGGAGGGGAGTGACCTAGGCGGTAAGGGTATATTAGCAAATTGGGGTAGTTAAAATTAGAAAGATATCGGGGATGCCTTTAAAGTTAAAGGGAAATACCCATATAGCGGGTCCAGGGCTCCCATATTCACTCAAACTTGCCTGTAGTGTCTAAAATAGAGTTGGTTATCTTTTCCTGGGTCATAATCCAGGAAACTTTGATATTAGCGTGATGGAAAGACACTGATGGGGTCTTCCATGCCCGACTTATCGTAATCTTGGCTCCTAGCAAAATAAAGAAGATGAGGGATTGGGTGTCTTTGTGAATCATGGATATCCACTGGTTCAATAGGGCTATCATGGGGTTCTGGGGATGGCAACCCCGGACAGTTTGCGGAGTGGCTGAAAGATATGGTTTCAGAACCCTCTAATTCTTGAGCATTCCCAGAGGGTATGGAGAAGGGTGCCCATATGGCCGCAATCCCTGTAACACAGGGGGGAAGTCTTAGGATACATTTTAGCTAGCTGGGTCGGGACTAGATACCATCTCGAAAGCATTTTAAGATTAGCCTCTATCAGGGTAACATTATTAATACCTTTTGAGGATCTGAAGAAGGTGTGATGCCAAGCGTCCAAATCCCGGTCTATCTTGAGATCCACCTCCCATGCGAGCATGTAGGGTGTTTTCCCTTTGGGGACAGTTAGGCTTGCATAAATAAGTGAAATGCCTCCCCTCACATCCATGGCCTCTGAACACCATTTCTCATAAGGGGTGACCATCACCGGATTCCGTTTATTGGGCCATATTGAATGTAGAAAATGTAACTAAACCCACCGGAGAGGGGCATTTCTAGATTGTTGATGCAATAGTTAAGGCATAAGGGGCCCTTTGAGTTAAAAAAATGCCCGATCTGGAATAGGCCCTTATTGAGCCACCACTGAAAGGCATTGAGGTCTTCGCCTGGTGGGAATCTGGGATTATGGAATATATGAGGCAGGGGCGACCAGTTAGATGTTAGTGTATGTGACTTATGGACAGTGTCGCTTATTAAGATGGAATGGGAGAGAGTGGCGGAAAGAATTAGAGGTCTGAGTTTGGAGGGGCACCATATGAGGTAGTCTAATGTATGGCATGGGGTGGCCTGTCTCTCTATCGAGACCCAGTTCGGTTTAGGATCTCTGGAGTATATAATAGAGAGTTGGGCCATCTGTGATGCTAAGTAGTATTTCCAGAGATCGTGAAGGCCTAAACCCACTTTTTTTATATGCCTCAAGAGAGTGTGTTTTTGGATAAACTATGCCCTCTGCTTCCCCATATGAATCTAATGATATCTGCCTGCAGTTTATTTAGGATGGGTCTATTTATTGGAATAGGGAGAGATTGGAAGAAGTACAGGATTTTCTGTAATAGTGTCATTTTCACTGCATTTATTCTCCCCAGCCAAGAAAGACTCATGGAGGACCATCATGTAATGTCTGTTGACAATTTTTTTAAATAGGGTGGGATAGTTTGATTTATAAAGCTGGTCCACAGTTGTGGAGAGATTAATACCTAGGTAAGGGATAGTGGAATCGCTCCAAGAGAACTGGAATTGATCTTTGAGACGCTTGGCTAAGTCCCAGGGGATTGTGCGGTTAAGGATCACAGATTTAGACATATTGACTTTTAGTCCAGAAATTTGACCAAAGTCATTTAGGGTTTTCAGAATATTGGGTAATGAAATGAGAGGGGATGTAACAAATAATAGGACGTCGTCCGCGAATAAAGCACATTTGTGTGTGTCCTGACCGCAACTAACTCCTTTGATATCTGGGTAAAGTCTAAGGGCTATGGCTAATGTTTCTATCACTATGGCGAAAAGGAGTGGCGACAGGGGGCATCCCTGTCTCGTTCCCTTCTCTATAAAAAAAGAGTCGGAATAATAACCCTGGAATCTCACTTGGGCCCTAGGGGATGAGTATAAGGCTTCTAGGGTTTTTGTGAATTTAGGACCGAACCGCCATTTCTGGAGAATAGAAAATAGGTATGGCCAGGAGACGGTATCAAAAGCCTTCTGCAGGTCAATCGACAAAAGTAGGCCTTCCTGGGTAGGACTACCATCCCAGCCCGAGCGTAAAAACGAGATGATATCTATCACCCTTTTCACTTGATCAGGGCCTTGCCTCCCCGGGATGAACCCCACATGGTCCTTATGTATGTATGACCCAATAAAAGAAGCCAGACGGTTGGATAGTACTTTGGTCATGATTTTTAAATCCTTATTTATTAGCGAGATTGGTCTGTAGTTGCCAACCTCGCTGTGATCCTTTCCGGGTTTTGGAATTACCATAATAAATGTGAGATTTGTGGTAGAATCCAAAGTCTGGCCTTCTCTTAATGAATTAAAAAAATGGGCCAGGTGGGGAGAGAGAATCAGGGCAAATGTCCTATAATAAAAGTTAGAGAAGCCATCCGGTCCCGGGGCTGAGTCAGCCCTAAGGTCCTTTATAACCAAGAGAATTTTGGCTTCTGAGATGGGGGTTTCAAGGGTGGAGTGATGTTGGTTCTGTAAGGTAGGCAGGGGGATCCCCTCCAGGAAGGCCTCTAGTTTGTGGGGGTATTCAGAAGGTCATTGGAGTATAGCTTGTTATAGTATTTATGGAACATCTCCAGAATGATGTTCGGCTTCTGAGAAAGAGTGCCTGAGCTTGTTCTGATCTTTGGGCAGGAAAGGAGTCGATATGTGGGGTTCAGTTTGGAGGCGATATTGGGACCAATTCTATCTCCTGTAAGATAGAATCACCTTCTAATACAGCGCAAATATTTTTCTGCAGCCGATGTCAGGGCTAAATTGAGCTCTAACTTTGCTGAGTCTAGGGAGGTGAGGGAGTTCGCTGTGGGGTGTAACTTGTGCGTCTTGCTAGCTAATCTGAAGTGCTCCTCTAGTTTTTCCAGGTCTATCTGCCACTCATGTTTCAGTTTGAATCCCAATTGGATAAGTTTACCGCTAATCACAGCCTTGGGGCCCCACCACAGAGATCGTCGTGAGACTTCATCTGATTCATTAAGGGAAAAATATTCCTAGGTATCCTTTGCTATCATGGTCTCGTGGACTGGATTTTTAAGAAGTAATTCGTTCAAGCGCCATTGTCAGGGTCCTGCTGGGAATGGAGTGCCGTCCATTTCCAGCAGGACTAAGGAGTGGTTGGACCAAGGTTCATCTTGTATCCTAGCTCTCTTCAATCTACTGCTTTCAGAAAAGGGGATAAAGATGTGATCGATTCTCGCATAGGTGTTATGTGGGGCTGAGAAATGGGTATAGTCTTTCGAGGTGGGGTTCAGTTCCCTCCATGAGTCAATCAGGCCGTAGGAGTGAATGAGATGGGCTATGTTTAGGCTCTGCCTAGGGGGTCTTTTGGTTCTGGGTGAACCCGAGACTGTTTTATCTAGGAGATTATCAAAGGCGACATTAGAATCTCCGCCTACAATGACTGTACCCTCGAAATGGGGAGCGAGGGATTGGAATAGAGAAGCGAAGAAGGCTGCTTGGCCCTGGTTGGGGGAGTAAAAGGAAATTAAGTTAAAGAGGTTGCCGCTTATTTCCCCCTTGACCAGGGGTCAGTATTACCCAGATAAAACAACGGGTATTTTTGGTGTAGAAAAGAAGGGGTATAGTTCCAGGGGAAATTAAATGAGTTTCCTGAAGTAAAACAACATCAATGCCTTTTGAGTGGAAGTCCTGAAATGCCTTCCGCCATTTCAAGGCTGAGTTAAGGCCCTGCGTGTTGTGTGTGGCTACCTTAAGGGTAACTAATGTAGTGTGTGGTTTAGCCATGGATGTGAGGATGAGGTGGCCCAGGGGCCCGGGTAGATCTTACCTCTGAGGAAATGGGGTCTCGAGACAGGTGTCCAGGATCATGGAGTTGTGCTCTGGAATTCGGTAATGTAGACCAAACCGCCTAGGTTGAAGAGGGAAAATAGTGTCGCTGGGGAGAAGAAAAGGACTCGTTAGTGATGTCATTGAGGGAGTACCGGGAGACCCCAGAGAGGGAAAGGTGAGGTAAGGGTAAGAGAAAAGGTGGAAAGTGAAGAAAGGTAAAAACAGATAGTGTAGGGGAGAAAAGAAACCGGTAATAGAGTATAATAAAGTACAAAAATCTTGTTCAAAAAAGAGTGTGGGAAATCAGACAGAGAGGTCTCTCTGTCTGGGTTCCCTGGAAGTTGGGCTGGTCCTGCCAAGCTCTATCGTGACTCCCTAATAGGGGGTCTGGTAATCAGGTGACCTACTATCAGGTCAGAGCACTGAGGCTGTCTGGGGTGATACTATGCCCAGGCGACAGCAGGGGGAGGAGCATGATACTCCACTCTGGCTGGGGAGCCTATCAGCCAATCTATCGGTACATAAAGATAGTCTTGCACCTAAAATTGTAACATAACAAATGACATAACAAGTGACGTCAAGGAGAACCTGAAACAAAAACTTAGCATGTTAAGTCAGGTCAAACTTCTTGGCCCAGGAGGCCAGTGTCTCGATGAGGAGACCCAGATCATCTACAAAAGGTCCATGAACCTTCCCTGTAAAGGGACAGCAGCACATGATGAACATAAAGGGGGAGGAAATAGTTCTCGGTGGGGAGGGGGTGATAGGGGGGCAGACATTGTCCAAAGGGAGTGTCCTCTGTGATTAGTCCTCTCTGTCAAGTGGTTGAGAGGGAGGCAAGCCGATGCCATCTGGTAGCTAGTTTCCAGGTTCTTTGGAGGAATAATAGTGGAAAAGTCCTCGATAAGTACACCCTGCTCCAAATTGTTATGCCAATGATATTTTTCTCATTTACCTAAATAATTAATGTAAACAACAGTCAGCACAATTCTCATGTTATCAACTATTAAGAGTACAATTTAAATTTTATTCAAACAAACCTAATGATAACAGTATTTTTTTTCAAAATAAAAAACTTACAATGCACTGTTCCAAATTATTACGCACAGTAAGCTTCAAAACACTTTATAGGTTGTAAAGAACTGAAAATTGTCATTTGTTGTGTTTGTAGCATATTTACTGAAATCAAAAGCTATTTCAATCAAACTTTGAACAACATTTTAACTTTTTAAACATTTTAACAGGTCATGTTACATTTTAACATTATTTGATAGCAGCTTCACAAGTCTTGCATCCATTGAACTTTTGAGTTTTTGGACAGTTTCTGCTTGAATTTGTTTGCAAGATGTCAGAATAGCCTCCCAGAGCTGCTGTTTGGATGTAACTGCCTCCCGCCCTCATAGATCTTTTGCTTGAGTATGCTCCAAAGGTTCTCAATAGGATTGAGGTCAGGGGAGGATGGAGGCCACACCATGACTTTCTCTCCATTTATCCCCATAGCAGCCATTGATGCAGAGGTATTCTTTGCAGCATGAGATGGGGGCTTCCACATTTCTACTGGAGACGTTTCATACACCTCAAGGACCGACTGGTGAAGGAAGGGACCATGTCTTCCTTCTTGATACGAAAGGCATTATTTTAGTAGAAGTACGTACTGTTACTTGGTAGAGTACGACGTTTCTTATGGAGACGTAGTTACCGACGATACCCCTATTTACCTCTCTTTCAGTACCACACCGGAGGTAGGAGGGGACTGGAGTTAGGATAACTCTTGGAAACCTCGTATGAGTTCGTTTTCTAGATACTCCCGCCCTCCG